>VZRJ01006864.1:550329-823637 GCA_013397565.1 Ptilonorhynchus violaceus
GAACTTAGCATCACTGCCTGCTGCTGAGGGCACTAGTCATCATTTGCTGCTCCTTGATCCAGATAATATTTACCCCCAGTAAGAACCATTAACAAGACAGGCTCAGAGGGTGTGATGCTCCAGAAAGTACCAACTTAGCAATCAGGGCGCGCTGCTCCAGATAAGACAAAGGAATCATTCTAATTGGGGTTTTCTATCTTACACATGCATCAGTGTCTCAAAAATTAAAAAAGGCACATAATGAAAACTCCTCCTCCTCTAGACCATGAGTAGCATTGAAGTGTAAGATTCTAATTTTTCATTTTCAAGTTTCTTTGCTTTTATTAAAAATACATGTCATGTTAAACTTGGCATTTAATTTCCCCTGATATTTTATAAAAGTGAAAATCCAAGAGGAAAAAAAAAACAAACCACTTGGGCTGACCCAAATAAATTTCTTCTCCATTTGTAGGAGTGTCAATGAACAACAACAAAACTGACAATTTCAATGTTTCACAAAATAGTAATTAAAAACGACTGGAATGATTAATCCATCTGAGTTCCAGCTTTGCAAATACCAACAACACAGATTAAAATGCAACCACAGAACTGTGTGAGCATATTTAATAACTCTCACAATTCTGTTTCTCTGTTTCTGTGGTCAGCAGCTTTTAACTCGACCACTGAAGCACCCTCACCCACCTTAACAAATGCAACCCTGGCCCACTTACATCTATTCACTGCATTTCTAGAGAGATCATTATCTTGTCCTCACTTTGATCATATCATCTTTTGCTCAACATCCTTTCCCTGGTTCCTTGGTTTCCCTACCATATCAAATACCTGTTACTTGTCCTCAATTTCAAAATCCCTTGAAATTTATTCTTTCCTATCTAGCACTTCTCATATGTTATCATTATGGATACTGAATCATTAATGCTGCTTTCTGAAATTAGAAAATAATTTGTACCTTCCCCTACTCTATTCCTTAGGCTACCCAAAAAACGTAAGCCATTGTAAAGCTTCCCATCAGTCCTTAAAATACCTCTCTGACACTGCATCTCCAGAAAACTGAGCTAAACCAGGTCACTGGTGTGCTGAGCTGAACGAGTAGTGTGGATTTCCACACCATTACAATCTTTTCACAGAATCATCAGGGTTGGAAGAGATCTTCAAGACCCTTTAGTCCAACTGTCAACCCAGTAGCACCATGATTATCCCTACACCACATCCAGACACCTCTTGGACACTTCCAGGGACAGTGACTCCACCGCCACCTTGGGCTACTTATTCCAATGTCTGATCTCTCATTCAGAGAAAAAAGAAAATCATAATATCTAATCTGAACTTTACCTGGTACAATTTAAGGCCATTTCCTCTCATCCCTTTGCTTCAGACATGGCAGGAGAAACCAAGGCCCGCCCAGTACACTGTCCTGCCAGGGAGTTGCAGAGAGCAACGAGGCCCCCCTTGAGATTCCTTTTCTCCAGGCTAAACACCCCCAGCTGCTCCTCCTCAGACTTGTGCTCCAGACCCTTCCCCAGCTCCGTTGTTCTTCTCTGGACAAGCTACAGCACCTTAATGTCCTTTTTGAAATGTGGGGCCCAAAACTGAACACAGCACTCCAGGTGCAGCCTTATCCAACACACCACTTTCCTTAGCTTTTCAAAAAACATTCAGTTTAAAAGCTCTGTCGGACGCAAACTGAGTTAATGCTACAGATTCATACTTGAAAAACCAAAATGCTGTGAGTGTTGGCCACTTGAGAATACCAGACACTGAGACTTCCTTATCTGAAGCAACCCCAGTTCTAAAATTTCTTTAGTACCTCATATTTGTTGCCATGATTCAGGAACTGGCACAAAATGTATGAAGGTACAGCAAATCAAAAAATTCAAAACTAGAACAGGTTGTTCACACAAAGATTGTTTGGAATTTTGTGTGTTGTCTGTACCTTAGCTCTAATGAATTTACTGCATGTCACCATGAAGAAAAAGTTATTTTATGCAACAATAGTAGAGGAGAATACAGACAATACAGACACTTATAAAATGAAAGGACCTATTTTCTAGTACCTGTAGTACTGCAGGGCAGGACTTCCAGTCCACTAAGAGACATTCATTTAAATGCCTCGCAGCCTCAAGTTCCCATGACAGATCCTGCCCTTTAATAAAATCAAGTTATTCCTTTTAAATGTTATTGGCATTTTACAGGCTGTTAAAAGGAACAGAGCTCAGAATGTTTATATTGCTCTGAGTCTCCCTGATTGTGTCCCATTCTGATAACCACCTGCCTGACGAAGCTTTGATTGGGGATGCATCTTCTGCAAATAATTCAATAGGAAACAAACATGTTACTGTTGTATTAAAAACAGAATGTGTACTGGGACCCAAGATTATTGGTCAGTGCAGGAATTTCCAGGCATCTGGTGTGTAGCTCACATTGCATGCAGTGAATTATACCCCAGTAATTGAGAATGATGAATGATTTGACCCTCTTAAATATATAATGAGGGAAAAAACAGCACAGTGAGAGCCAAGATCTAGGCAATTTTAGCCCTCAGGAAAAAAACAGTTGTAACCCAACACCACCTACAAATCTCAGTGGGTACTTTGGGGAGGTAGTGTGTCATGTACCTTGAGTAATACATCTTGCACTGTGGGCAAGAAGAAACACTAATATTGATCTTCTACACCATGAAAAAACATATGTAATGTCAAAGAATTTAGAGGTTTACACAATAAGGTTAAAAAACCCACTTAATCTATAGCTTGGGGACACATTTTTTTCCTGCACAGCATTTTTATATATCCTTATTAAAGGCAGAGGTATTAAAATAAGTGTTACAAAAGACCGCTAAATTAGTTTAATACAATTTAATGTCACAATGGCAAGATAATACCTCTTTCTGCAAATATCTCTGTAGTACTATGGTGACTTTACAAAAATATACAGTCAGCAGCATGTCCTGAAGTTAAAAAGCAGGATAATTAGTAATTTCATGCTGGCATTTCACACTGGGATACCCTGCTGTGGTAAGAGACCGTCCGGGCCCAACCTCCCATTCACACAGATCCTGCAGTCAGAGGTCAGCTCACTTCTGTTCTGGCTTGTCTCTTTTCCCAGCTGGCCACCCTCTTTCCTGCTGAACCCAGTGGAAACAGCAAAATACAGGACCTCTGGTGAGACTCTGGAAAAAGACTGTCTGTAAAGCTGCAGAGTTCTGTACATGCATGACAAGGCAGCTTATGGAACTTGGGGGCATTGGCCTCGATTCATTTTGCAACACCAGATAGAAAGGGGGAAGAGGAGTGAAAAAAGTTCATATACAGACCTCAAATTTTTATTTAGAAATACCATGCAATATTGTTTGGGAAATTTGGGTGGTATAGTAAAGGACGGAAGTGGAAAACAGAGAAGTGGTGAGCTGCGAAAAAGAAGCTAAAGCCGAAAAGAGTTTTAAAATTACTAAGGTGAAATTCCCCTGGTACTTCTGCTTCTTTTACCTATTTTGATTATTTGGGCAACCAGTGGGTAAAAGCAGTTTCTGGTCAGTTTAACTGTTGTTAAATAAAGTCACGTGTCTCTTTTGTTGGTGGTTCAGAGACGTGCATGCTTAGCACTGGAGAACATAAGCATGTGAACAGTCTGCCTTTCTGTTCTGGCACAAGGACTGGATTTAAATATGAATGGGCAGATCTCCCGCAGCTGACAGAAGTGCCCACTCACTCCACCACTGCTGCAGAGATGCTACCACCAGCTCCAGGCTCCCATTTTTCAGAGCAGCAATTCAGAAAAATGCATATTTATAACATTTTTACAGCCGAACGAGTTAACAAAGCACAAAACGCTTGAATTACAGAGGAAGCAGCAAACACCAACCGGGTAGAGCCTTAATTTGATGCATCTGTATTGTGTTGTGGGCTCCATTGCGGGGCTCCATCCTGCTCCGTGGCAGACAGTGTGCTCTGAAAGCCCTACATTTGTGCTCTGAAAGGCACCAGCTGCTTCCCATCCCCAGCATCTGAGGAGAGAGTTTTACGTTCAGAGTACTCAGAAGCCAAAACCACACATCTCTGATCCTGGCTGGGGGTGAGAGGATTTCTCTGAGTACCCACACTGTCTGCTGCTCAAGAAAACTGTGTGTCAAATGACGGAGGGTTTGCTAAGGAAATACACTGCACTGATAAACACACAGTACAAAAATTTACCAATATTTCTGAATGCCACGATAGATTGGTGAAACTTTGTACAGCACATCCCTATTTTCCACACTGGGAGCTGATTTCCACAACTGGAATGATAGTTTTCTTCCAGACCACCTTCTACAATACCTTAGACAAAATAAATACAAAACACAAGAAAAACAGAAAAGTCATCTTCTCCAACCTATTCAACAAATTCTTATCCGTTGTTATGGTAAGCTTTTTCTTATAATTTCTGATTTGTAGTTGATTTACTTTTTTTAAAAAGAACATTTTACCCTCATCCTTTCAGTACACAGGTATGAATGGGACAGAGATACATCTCACTTTTCACTTTCTAGATAGACAATTTTTTCTTCTGATCTTGAATCTTTGTGTCAATACCTTTATTATTCATCCATTAATCAATTTCCTACACAAACATCTCAGTTCTTTCTTCCCAGCTACCCCTGATATACATATCTGCAAAAGATACTTCATATCTTCTGTAAACTCATCTCCATTTCTCAAAACTTCTCCTTGCAACTATTTTAGAAAAATGGTGAAAACAATGGTTTGAAAAGAGAGAGAAGAGATAAAACAAATTTTTGGAAAAAAAATTATGCATTTGAGTACTATCATACACCATTTTTTCTCTTGTTTCCTCTTCTTTTTTAGAACATGTATGTTTATTTGAATTATATATTTGCATGATATAGAACCTGGTACCATGGGACTTCCAAAGAACAAGTGTGATCCTTATTTACTAGCACAATGCAAACAATGTTGATGATTGATTAAAACAAAACAGTTTACCGTAAATGCTGTATTTACATTCCTGGTCCCAAATCTGGTATCTCCCAGTGTTGAACCTAAACCTTTTAGAAGCCAGCACTCCTGAGATGGTATTTACCAAAGTTAACCTAATATCCAAATATTAGGGGTATTACTGTGCTTTCATCACATTATTTTGTCTATTGTAAAAAAACCCTGTTATAGACACAAAGACAATATTGTCTAGATGTGAGAAAAGTAACTGAGATGCTAACAAACACCACCAAACAAAAGCCTAAACAAAACCAACCACCTGGTAATTTACCCATTTGTGTATTTTACCCTGAAGATTTTGTAATTCATAAATGAATGAGAAGCTACCAGAGTTCTATTTCTAAAGGCTTTTATGCTAATTGAGTTTGCTCTAAACATTTTCATATATCACATCAAGTATTCAATGAGGTGCCAAGGCACTTTGTTAACAAACTTATTTCCCAGATGTGGCTAAAGCAGGGACAGAAGGCTTGAATGTTCTAACATACCTAACAATTCAATTACAGTTATCTTATGGTGCCATCACATATTTTTCTTCAACAATCAAACAACCTCAGCTGGAAACTCCAAGCAATAACACAAATAAAGGACCATCTGGCAAGAATAATTAAGGAAGGCTGGAAATAAAACATTAATTAGTCGTGTAGTCCAAATGACCTTCAAAGGCCTTATTATGAAATTATATCCAAAACAGATAATCATTTATTTCATGTTATAGTTATATTTAACTAAGCATGAATAAATAATAATATCATTTTAGGATGCTATTACTCCGTTATTGACTCAAACTGATTTTGAAATTGTCTTATTTTTCTATAACAATAAAATTAGAATGGCAAGCAACCTACATCAGTTTAGAATGGCAGCCTTGGTTTTCCCCTGTTTCATATCAACGAGACAGATGAATCATGCTTGCCTCAAAATTTACATAGTAAAGGAATAGAATGGTTTGCCAGGACAATATGCATGCAACTAATTGCTTTTAAATCATTTACGTTTGTTTTCTCAATTTTGGGAGAAAAAGAATGGAAGTCTACAATTACTTGCTTTCTGATCTATGAAATTTAATAAAATGTCAAATATTAAGGCTTCTTAAAATCTCTTCTCCACAGAAATATACATGGCTATCACATGGCTTCCTTAGGAAAGACATCTTCTCACCTCTTTCAAAATCTTTGCTGCTTTTACTGATGATAAGTTATTTGTAATTAAACTGCATATTACTGCATATGCAATTAATCAGCATATTTCAATGTAATCTGCATGTAGGTAATGGTGGTCTTCATGATCCTCAAAGCAAAACAATGTGAAAAAGAATCTTTGAAAATATAAAAGAACCAGGTTGTTTAAAAGTAAAGGAAAAAAAGCACTCAGTACTTCCTGTGTTTTTGTACCTTATCCAAACTGCACTCAAAATGTATGTATGAATTATTAACAAAGTTGCATCTGTATATTTTCTGGGTTTGTTCTTCTAGTTGCACATTATTGGAAAAATATGCTAAGGCAATGGATTTTAAAGAGGACTATAATTAAGACACATTAATTACTTTATTTTATTATTGTACGGAATTGCCATCCAGCCAATAAGAATAAGCCAATAAGAGCCTTCCTTTTTTGTGGAGTCACCTTCTCCCCATCCCCAGGCTACAGGACGTCAGGCAACCGAATGGATTATCCTGGACCGCAGCCAAGAGCACGTCCTTTAGCTACAGGCCAGACAATGACAAAGCTCCTGAAAGTCTCAGGCATCATCTGGATAAGCAGGCACTGGGGACAAAATCATCCTTTGGGAATCTGAAGACCAGATCCACTCACGAAGATCCATTAGTAAGAAAAGAACTATGGGAGTCCCCAGTGCCACCCAAGGCCAAGGAAAGCTGGATGAATTTTTGCTGATATGTTGCTGTTTCCACTACTGATTTGTGCCTAACACAGCGTGTTGTTCACACCACTCGGTGCAAAGAGTTAAAGTGCCATTCTAGGGGTGACACTGAACTAATGATTTTCAGGTTTGCTCTTCTGTATTTCCTAAAGTCCATAGCTTAACCCCCAAAACCTTATTAGGATTGCAGCTATGTTGCTGATATGAGAAGATGTTGGTTTTTAGACTGAGAAATTATAATGGGATAAAACAGCATTTGAGCTTACCACTGCACCATTTAGGAGGTCAATTGCTACTAAAACCTGCTGTTATTCCATCCAAAAATAATTCAATTACTGCAAAACTTGAGCCCACATTGTAGGAATGGGGAAAAAAAAACCAAAACACATAGAGAAAGCTGTCCTCATTTTACTGGCCATACTATGGCAGGGGGACATGGGAGAGAGAAATTAACATTTGATGACTGAGAGAAAACATAACTGGACAATATCCATCTTTAGGGAAAAGTACTGAAAGGAGGGAAGAAAACTTTATTTGGGAAAACAGGAGAAAGAAGGGCCTAAAGATGCAAAGGGGATAAGGCAGGCAGTGCTTACTGTTGCCTCAGGGACAGAGGGTAGAAGTGACCGGTGAGCAAAAGAAAGGTGAAAGGCCATGGGACAGACTGTAATAACTGAGATAAAAGGGAGGAGGTTTGGACTCAGCATAAGGTATAAACCAGCTGCAGGCCAGTGACCTGGGAACAAGCTTGTAATGAGACAGGGAACACAGATCTGGAGAGTGGAGCTATTTCTCTGTAAGGAACACTACAGAGTTACCACAGAGATCTCCAGAGTGCCCCAATGCCCTCCCTCTGGTAGCTGTACAAGTGCATCTCTAGTCAGGATGCTCAAACACTGAGATTCTGCATGTGTATGGGGGAAGGCAGATGGTCTGACAGTCTGTGTAATGATCTGGAGGAGTCCAAATTTCAAGATCAAGCAAAGGGTAGTGAACAAGAGAGAGACTGGTGCTCTACTCCTAGTTCTCAGCCTGCATTTTTGGGTACGTGGCTGCAGTGTTGTCTTTTCTATGGGAGAGCAGGCAAAGAGTTAGGTGCATGATATTCAGGGTTATGAAGGAAAAAATATCTATTTTCCAACAAAAAACTGAGGCTCCATTAGGAAAACAAACAAACAAAACAACACACAGGATGGACCAACATAACCACAAATATTTTTTCCTTATTCTCATTGCCTTTAGCCCTTTCATAGCAGTAAATTTCTTCAGAACTGTGTGAGATTTGAGTCAGCCGTATCCTCCAATGCCATTAGTTGAAACTGCAGTAACAATCAAGGCTAATGTCCCCTCAGCAGTCCCCAAGAGCACTGCAAACAAATGCTCTAACTCAAGTGCACTGAATACACATAAGCCTCAAAAAAGTGGTACACATGTAGCTGCATCATGTCCTGAACAGCAGTTCCTTCAGACACATCCGAACATTCCTCCCCTTTTGCATATTCCACATACATTACTGAAGCTGTCTCTGCGGATGGTGGAATTTCAGTCTGCAGAAACACTAAACAGGACTGACCTGACAAAGTCTGCTCTGCATCACATCACTCTCAATGAACTTGCACAAGAATATCACATTCAACAAATCTTCTCATCCCAGAAAACAGCCTCAGCTTCTCATCTCAGAAACAGGTGACAGGAATACAAGTGCCTCGATGATGTTACTCTTGCCTATCTAAGGGGAGAGTATGATGTGGTTGAGAGAGGAAATCCATCAGTTGTTCTCCATGGCCTCAGCTGTTATGTATCACTTCCCAGGAAAAAAAGAAAAGCTCAAAGACAAACTCTAAGGTGGTGTTGAGGTGCTTGGACACACAACAGTGTTTAATATATTTGTGAGAGGATAAAAAGAGCCTTTCCTGACTTCCAGTGAATCTTGTTGCAGTGTGTTTTGGTCCTTTTGTGGCCCTTCTAGTGAAAGAGGCAGAGAGATCCCTTTCTTGGAATAAATACATAAAGGGCAATGCTGACTCCTCTTGAAGGTTCTGACTCTTTCAGAGAGATTTGCCAAAGGCAGAAAAAGAGCACATATTATTTTCTTACAAGTGATAGTTTAACAAGACTATACTTTTTTTTTTTCCTAATGTGAAATAAAGACAGTTAAAGGTTGCTTTTCAAATCTCTTTGGCCTAAACAAGATAAACAGCTTGAATATCCATCATTAGCAGGTAAAATAGCTCTGCAGGAGATACAGCTTGAAATTTGGAGAGCTCTGTTCTCCAATTAAAGCTAAGGAAATGCAGAAAAAATTAAAAAGAAAAAGAAACATTCCCTTAGGCAACTTTTCTCTGAAAACCTATTTAAATAATTTTCACTTATAGTAATTTGTATTGTCAGAACACCTTTGGCCACACATACAAAGACAACACAGAGTAAATCTTAAGGTTTCACTGAAGGACAATTCTTGAGATTTCTTTTTCTATCTTCTAGTCTCCAGAGCCACTATTTTACATGTTTAGTTTCTCCTTCCCTTTCTCTTCCTTCCTACACAAAATCAAGAACTTCTGGTTTTCATGACGACAAATGTGAATTACAGGGAAAATGACACCATCAAACTGCTTTTTTCCTCTGTCACAAGACAGACTTTATCAACAATTCTAAGTTTTACGTTGCACATTTATCTTCATTTCTTTAAAACACACAGTTATGAAAACAGAAACTTAAAAAAATCTCACAGATATAAAAAAGTACATAACCCTATGATAGTATCAGGGATGTTTGTGCTTACAACACAACTAAAACTTATCAAATTTAGAGATGCATGAAATACTGAGGATAAACTTTTGATTGTCTAAATGGATCATTTGCCTCCATCCGAAAAAGACAAAACCTATGCAAATGAATAATTATCTGCAAGCAGAATCAAACAAACCTGCTCTGTGGTACAACAATCTCTGTGGGTAGAACCATGGCCTAGCCTCACAGCAAACAGGAATTACATCTGCACAACCAAGGTTCTGGAGAAACTTTCAATCACTGATCCTTTGACTCTGCAATGTTCCTGAGGGAAGGAGCACGCTCCTTAGAATCACAGAATCATTAAGATTGGAAAAGACCTCTAAGATCATCAATTCCAGACATCAAGCTTTATCACCACCATGTTCACCACTAAACCATGCCCTCAAGTGCCACATCCACACATTTTTTGAACACCTCCAGGGATGGTGCCTCTACCACTTCCCTGTGCAGTTTGTTCCGACACCTGACAACCCTTTCTGGGAAGAAATTTTGCCTAATACCCAATCTAAACCTTCCCTGCCACAACTGGAGGCCATTTCCTCTCAACCTTCACTCTGGAAACAGTGCACATCTATCTTTTCATCAAAAGACAAAGTAAATCCTCTGTACAGACAAGAGATAATTTTGCATCTACTGGAATTAAATAAACCCAATAGGAAACCATGGGCTTCTAAAACAACAGCACAGCAGGGAAACACTACACAAAACCAGGCAATTTACAATGTATTGTCAATGTAATTGTAGTGAAAATGTGATGTAAATCAAAAGCATCACAAAAATGTCTTACTGTAGTCCCCGAAACTCAGCATTGAGCATAAATACAAAGGCAATTTTTGTCTTCCATTTGATCAGAAAGATGAACTACAACATTTTTAAGTAGCCTAGAAGTATACTAATTTACTCTAAAATGTCTTTCTCTGCTGTCATCACTATATGAAGAAGGCAAAGGGAATAGAGTGGTCAGACATGATACCAAGATTAAAACATATTTAAATTATTTTTTCCTTCTGCAAAAGATGATGGTTTGGGAAAATGCTAACAAACATTTCACAACAGTCACTCAGTTCTGTTAGAATACGAACTATTAAACCAAAGCTTGATGACTTGATTTAAAATGTGATATGGCAAAGGACTCCTTAGTATGGTGACAGTAACTCCATTGAGTTTAAGGTTACACAATTATAAGATTTTCTAGAATTTTTTTTCTTACTAACCAGTGGTCAATTAAATTCACTGTTCCAAGATGATTTCTAGGAGCTCTAAGTGACTGAGTTTAACTTCCAGGACAGTGGAAGTCAATCTAAATCCAAACACAGGTATTGTTAAGTCTTTGAACCATCCTGTTAATAGGTCACTGCTTAATATGGTGGATTGAACATAAGCACAGCTATAGGAGCTAAAAAACTGCTTTTGTGTTGCATGAAATGGAAAAATCTGCCTAGGTGAAGTCTTCAGAGCACAGCAATGATCATTTGCCAAAAATAATAAAAATTGATGGTAATTGCGGCATACCACGCATCAAAAAATTGGAATTGTTAAATATGCTTTAATAGCTGAATTGTTCCAATAAAAAGTACAAAGTGGTTTTATGTATAACTTTTCCCTGACAAAACAGCTATTAAGCATTTTTTCACACTTTCACTTCACATCTGCATTTCAGATGTCATTAGCAATGGCCTAGGAACAAGACTACCCTCAATGGCACTTGTCAGGGCTGAGAGCACGGTGGAAATAAGAGAAGCAGTGTTCTTCCCCCTCTGCCCAGCCTGAACCTGGGAACTGCAGTGTGGTGTTAACACCCCAGACCTTAATTTTCTCCAGCTGTAACTGGAGTGATAGTTCTCATTTTTGTGTAGTAGTTTGAGATATTTGATTGAAAAGTGACACATACAAAATTCTTATTTTTCTTAATCTCTATATGCTAACTTTCTTGGGGAAGAAAAACAAAGAACCTCTTTTGTATGACAAATACATACACACAGATGAAGATATAGGCACACATTACACTGTTATTACAATTATATCTGGTCCAAGACTTATGTCAATTTTTGACCCAGTTTTTGCCTCAATTGCTTCTGTCACAGTTTCTCAACTTACATCAGCAGTGCTCTATTTTGAAGCATTTTTCTCCTCTCCTTTTTACCCATGAAGAATGAAAGGAAATCCAAAACTAAACCAAAAGGCACTAGAAATTTTCCCTCTATTTACTAATTAATACTAAAAATGTTGATTTTTGAGCTTCTGGAACTAAAATTCCGTAAATATTTCCATATTGCTTTGCTTTTGAGAGA
Organism: Ptilonorhynchus violaceus; assembly: GCA_013397565.1. NCBI lineage: Eukaryota > Metazoa > Chordata > Aves > Passeriformes > Ptilonorhynchidae > Ptilonorhynchus > Ptilonorhynchus violaceus. The sequence goes on from VZRJ01006864.1 coordinate 562,287, forward strand.
TTGATGTCCAGAAAAATTTCTCAAGTGACAACTACTTCAATGTTTGTAAATATTTTTATATTCTAAAACCAGATTTCTTCATCTCTTCTTCAGTAAGAATTCAAATGGAGGTATCAGTAACATATCTCACAGAATAACATTAGGCAGATATATCAATCTAGCCCCAAAACGTACCTTTAAAATGCTGTGACTGAACTGAAATGGTTGTACTTGAAAAAAAAGTAATATAATTACTTACTACTCTTGCATAATGTTTATTGTGCAAATTGTCACATAATTTCCTGTTTTTCTGATGCATTTTTCTAACCTTGGAAAGTTACTGAGGCAAAAATAGGACTTTTTCACTCACATCCTAAAGGTCTTCAAATTTTTGTAGAAATATAAGTTTTATGGAACAAAAGAAGAGAAATATTTGCTGAAAATGGAATATAATATAGTTCTATATTCCATCCACACATAAAAAAATCAAGATTTTTTTTAGTTTGAAACCATCATGCATCCATAATGGTATAAAAATATCCAAGAGGAATTAAATATGCGGACCACAGCTAGAACATACTGGGAAATTTAAAAAAATTAACTCAAGGGCAGATGCTCAAACAGAACACAGTCCAAAAACAAATAGCTTGGGCCAGGTCCCTGTTAACTGTAAGTGTTCTAATTACTGAGACAGATGATGTTTCAAATGAATGTAAGCCACTTTGGCTGAGGTACAATTCCTAAACGTTGCATAATTTTATTTTGCCTTTTACATTTACAACAAACAGTCAACACTACGGAAAACTCTACCAGAAGTAAAGCATTAAGGAAAGGATTCCTATTGCAGGAACCATGGCATGTGCTTTGTGATGCCATACCTGGAGCACTGGTCTCCAGTTCTGGCCCAAAAGGCAAGGTTATTCTCTGTATCACACCAATTTTTCTCTCTCTTTTTTTGGTTTGGTTTTTGCTTTCTGGCCAAATAATTTACCATAGCGAGGAACCACAAGAGCTACGTTGCTCTCAACAAGTAAATAGCATGGTCTAATTTAGGGGGTCAGCTGGGGTTCCAGGTGGTCCCTCACACAGCCCTACAGTCCAGTACAACTGGTTTTGATCACAGAGGGAAGAACCTACTCCTACTTATTGCCCTGTGTTTTCACAAAAGCTGCAGGGTTCTTCTTCCTAGCCAGAAACACTCTGGTTCTCTGTTCCAGTAACAGTCAGCAAAATGTTCCTTGCCCACAGACACTGTATTAATTTAGCTGCTTAGACAATCAACAGGAACAAACCTTCTGGGCACTGTGGAAATGTATGCTTCTGCTACAGGTAGGCAATCAATACAGGCTTCACTTAAAAATGAACATCTGGTAAATATTAGTCACAAGAGTAGCACTGACATAACAACCACACATACATCATACAAATGGTCACTAATTTTGTCTTTTCCCACTGACAGCAAAATGTAGATATCCATAGATTTCAACAGCAGCCAGAGAAACAGAGAAAGAAACCACTTCTATGATTATCATGCAGAGATGCCAGGATCTCCCTCTGGAATGTCATTTGTGAGTCCACTAGCTTGAATGGAATCCGTTCTCAATGAAGTTACAATTTCCTGAGATCTTGGACATCTTAGGTTTAGCCCTCTTTTACTTCTGAGTCCTAGCAGAATGCTTGTGTTCAAACTAAACTTCTTAAAAGTGTTCCATAAGCCTTTAAGAAGCAGTTTTAACAACAGTGTTTTATATGGTGTTGAAAAATAAGGAAAGAAAATTACTATTCATCAAGAAAAATTAATAGTTGGCACATTACCAGAAAGCTCACTGCAGGATCTGTGCAAGGTAATTTGGCAAGATTATTCCTTCTGGCTGGAAAGGTTGATGGGCTTTCTCACATTAATGAAGGCACATGGATGGTGTGACACCTTTCAAAGAATTCTGTACTGACAAATCTGCAAGTCAATAAACCACCCTAAAATTTCACTTTTCGGTCTTTACATTATCCCCTTTGTGGAACTTCACAGAGCAGAGTAGCAGCCAAATTCATGTCTACCTCATCTCATTTCCTATTGGGATTAAATAATTTACTCTAATGCTTTATTTTGATTTTCAAGTGTCAGCCTAAAATGTGTTCAGCCCTCTTAAAAGTGGATGAGCCTACAAGTATTAAAATGGATCAATCATATCACAACTTCCACAAACGTGATTCAACTTTTTTACATTATTTGTCTGCATTGGACTTTGATATTGTCTATTCTCGTAACACATAAGCAGCAATTGCTTCATAAACTGGAAATACAAGATATTTTGTTAATTTTGCAGGAAAATTACCAAGAAAACTAATATGTGTACTTGATTAAAGTAATGGATAGTCAGTGTATGCAAAGGTAACTAACTCCACAAATAAAAAATTAGCTATTGTGGCATTTTTAGTAAGTTACTTTCACAAATGAAAGTAAAGTTTAAAAAATTATATTAAAAAGTAAGCACTCAACTATTTTCATGCATAATGTAAAAAGCCATAATCTTATATGGTCTGAGTTTTCCGTAACATTCTCTAACCACTTTCCCCAAGCTTTTTATGTATGTATGATCACTTGATTTTTCTTATCACAAGGAAATCAAGTTTTTTACTCCCCATAATTTCACCAAATTTTAATTAAGGTAAAAATTTTCCACATTTAACACTTCAAAGTGATTTTTTTCAATAGTGCATATATTTCAGATAAAATGTAATCTTTTTTCCTAAGAATTATAAATGCACATTTTACCTACACATTAGAAACAATCTGACTATTTTGTATAGTCAAAGAGGATCCTGTACTTTAATACTTTAGAGATAAAATTTGGCAAGGTGGATACTAATATTTTGATTTTTGCCTTTTTCCTGAGGAAAAAAAAAGTCTAAATCTGTGATCAGATAATAAAAAACTATCCTAACACAAATAAAAAGGACATGAATTAGGTAGGAGCTTGAGCAACCTACATTAAGGACTCAGCTTCAGAACAAGGTTCCTTGAGTCTTTTGAGGTCTTGCAACACATGGGTCTACATTAAACTCTTGCTCTTTAGCACCTGTGCTTGGCAGTTCAACAGTGGCAGAGTGCCACAAGTCTCATGTAATGATGAATCCTCTCTAATTTTATAGTATTTCACAAAACAAAGCAGTGACTATTTCACCTGTCTGTGACAAATTCTACTTTCTTTTCTCTTTCCCACAACTTTCTTTTCAGACAGGTGTGCCAAGAAATTTCTACACTGGAGATAATATATAATCTTACAGAAATCTTAATACATATCTCTCTTGACTTTGCTACTATATTGCTGTAATATTCCTTTACCAAGAGATTCTGATTTTCTTTGCTTCTATTAAAACTACATGTCACCAGGCAGAGTGAAATTTGCACTTTTGGAGTGCACAATACTTGAGGAAGATCAAGCCCAGGGCAGCAGACGTTTCCCTCAGATAAGATCGATATCAAGGATCCTCTGGAGCCCTGGCAGCATTTTAAAGTGTGTCTATTAATGGTTGCCAAGAAAAGTATGAGGGGAGCATTCTCTTGGAGAAGAAATTCACTGCACCCTATAACTCACTCTCTTGGTATAAGAGAATATTTTGCCCTCCCTCAGCCAGAGCCAGAATCAACACCAAGAAACTGGAGGGGTAAAACAGAGCATTTGTGATCATGTCTAAGGGCGGAAAGCAGGGGAAAAAAACCTGCCCTATAAAAGGCTTTCCCGAGTACCAACTTTTATTATGAATGCAATTATTTATACTCTCTCATACCTTTCTGTCAGAGAAATTACATTAATGTTTTTGAATTCACAGTTTTACCTGATTTATGCAAAATACATATGCCTGATTTTGATAACTTAATGAACTCATTCTCATAGCTGAAGAGCTGCTGTCATTTCACCTGACTTTCCTGAATTTTAAATAATTATTTTTAATGCAATGAATTTTATTTTATAGCTTTGCAATGTAATTCAATTCAAAGATATCCTGAGGTTTCAGAGTGATTACAGCACAACTCATCGTATCCAACAGTCCCAAAGAGGGCAGAGAGAACTAACTCCTCACAGTAGAATGTTTCCCTGGCATCCCATATTTTGTCAAAGTAAACTCACATGATTAATCTGCCTAGTGCACCATGGATATTTTAATTCATCTCATTCTGACTTTTCATTCCCACAAACATCAGTGCCAACACATCCAGTATTCTGTTAGCTCTAAAATCCTATTTGTCTTTTACAGTGCATTGGTAAAATACTAATGAGTCAGATCCTCCCTGGTGTAAACCAAAGAGCTCTTTCTGTTAACTTAGAATCCTGCAGAGTTTCTACTTGGAAAGCATTTTCATTGCTGTTAATGCTGGCAGAATTCAGAATCTGGTGATTTGAAGAAACAGCTGTTTTCATGATTAACAGAAATTAAATTACTTGTAGTGTATGTTAGCCTACAAAGAGACACTTGTGAAGAAATGTGTGAGTGTAAATTCACATGAAATAAATCAGTCTTCTAGCAGATATCCCATGTCAATAATCATAAATCCAAAATACTGTGTAGTTTCTCAAAGTGTCATACCCAGCTCACCATGAAACAGTGAAGTAGAGAAGATTTCATCAAATCAACTGTTTAGAAATCTGTTTCTAAAATTTAGTCAACATTGGTCCCAGGGGAACACTTTTTTAATGCTCAAGTGATATTTGGCTGAAGCTCATTATCTTTTATCAGTGAAGGACCAACCATGATATAAATGGTTCCTAGTGAACTACTTTTCAGTCACTTTTCTCACAACCATCTAACAGTTTGCTCCTAATGTAGCCTAAATTACAAAATTCACAAAATTCACAAAATTACATACACTTCCTGTGAAAAAGGAAGTCTTTAGGAAAATGGTGACTGCAGAAAGCACAGAAGCTGCCTTGGAAACAAGATAAATGAAATATCTTCATTTCCCTCTCCCTAACTCGTGTCACTTACACGTAAACAAATGGAAGCAAAACAAGAACCACTTTTTTTTCAGTTACTGTCCAGTCTTGCAGATGAACAACAATCACCACCACCCCCAACACCTTCACAGACCCCATGTACACCATTGCACAAACACTTTGTGGGACACCTTTGGAGCTGCCAAACTTAGAAGTTACTAAATTGGGTGGAATAAACAAGTAATGACAAATCAAAGGCAGTAGACACTTTTTCCCAGACATGGTGACAGCCAACTTAGTCAACTGAACCCTCTTTACCAAAGAATGTTAGTCCCAGCTTAGCCTCCCTCATTTAAGCAGTGCATCTTTGTAAACCCAGGGGATTCTGACTCAAATGGGCTGAGTGAGCCCTGCCACGCCCTCAGCACAGCTCAGAGCAGGGTAACTCTCAGCAGACAAAAATGAGGAGCAGCTGGACCTAGAAACAGGATTATAACCTTTCCACTGGCACAGCTGGATGAGAAAGAACAGATACATTTACATCTGAAAGACAGACAGCCCATCATACTTAAATGAAAAATCAATACCGTGTGCATTCCTGATGTGGACGTCTAATTGCCAGTCAGCCACTCATTCTGTATTTGTGAAATAAGATCAAAAATTCAACCTAAACTTTTCTCTATTACACCTTCCAGGCATACCTATAGCGTCAACCAGAATTTCAAGTAGTCTTTTAATTGTTCCATGTCTTAAAATTCAAGCACATATTGTATGCACCCGTGTGAAATTTAAAGTATTGACAAATAACACTTATTTTTCTTCCTTCAACAGAGACGTGAACTGTAAGCTTTCAAGCATACAGAATTTAGTGTAGAACACTATAATTAAGAACTATATATTAGAAACAAAATTATTTTTGTGATCTCATATTAGTTCTCTTTCTTGTGTTACTCAGTTTGTATTAGTCTGGTTATTTAACAACTCAATCTCATGGACAATTAAACAATACTCACAGAGGTATACGAATGTCCAACCCAATCAGTTCCACCTTATTAAACTCTTCTTTCGTTGTTTTGTTGCATCCTGGATTGCACAGTCAATACGGTCTCCTCAATAGGGCTACACTCCTGAACACATTTCAGAAATAAAATCCCAAACTTGATAGATTTCACTATCAGAATAAACTGCATCTGCTCTTTTAAGTGTAAAACAAAAATTTAAGTTGTTTTTTTTCCTACGAACTTCCACTGTCTTTCCTTATTTCGTTTCTGCAGTGATCTAAAAATTGCAGCAATACAGATCTTGAAATCATTGCTGTCACTTCAGAGCTATCAGACTTTACGGTAAAATACAAACTCAAAATCTTCCTAGCATCAGCTACAGTGGCAAAGTTATTTACTGCACTTTATGGAGGCACTAATCTTGTTTTCCATATTCCTACTGAAAGCTGGTGACATTCACTGTCTTCCCAATCACCATGGCATGACATGCAAGTCAGTTTGAAAACCGTGTCACAATAACTCAACAGCAACATAAACAGTGATTCTTTCCAAAGGTAACAGCAGACAGAGACTAGAGAAGACAACTTTTACTTTCCTTCAGAAAAGCCATTATTTCTTTTAGTTTCTGTCATTTCTACGGTAGACACAGACACTTTCTTATTATATATTTATTTTGGCATACAACATTTCTTTTCTGAATTATGAATCTCAGAATGAACGACATATACATCTGGGAATGTGTCTTTGGCCATCACAAAAGTATAACTTAAACATCAAGAAACTTAAAAGCTACCTTCTCTTTTCACTATGGGTAAAGAGTTGTTTTTCTAAATTAAAAAAAGCCTATACCTAATCTTCTGATGTTCCATATTTTCGGGGAAATCACCTCAATTTCTAGAATAAGAAACACACAGTACAAAGCCCAATTAAATTTTTTATAACTTATCCTACATTTCTCTCATTTTGTACAGTAGATGAGTGATCTCAAATTTGTCAGAGGAAAGGGATAACTCTCATATTTTGTTATAGCAGCATACATCAGTGACAGGTCATGCCTCTTTGCAGTAGAGACCTTTAAGTGATACTAAATGAAACTATTATATACATACCATATTTCAAGTGACTGCCAACATTAATGCATTGTTTCAGTAATAACCATGAATCTACTGTGACATATTTGGGCTATTTCTCTGTGTGGTTATAATAAACTTTTGTCCAAGAGCATTTAAGTCTGTAGCGCTCATTATCCTTGTTGTGTGACCTAGAAGGGTCCTTGGCAATCAAAATTCTGACATAAAAGTTCACAGTTCAAATCTGCCTTTCAAGTTGTCCCTGGAGACCACTTGTACTGATCCCAAGTCTTTTCTGACAGCTATGCTGAGGTTCCGTGATTATAAATTCCTATCTTCTAATCTTTTCACTGGAAAGGGCAGCTGCAAGTAATGGCAAGTTAATTGCAGCATATGACACAAATTCAAATAAATGCTTTAAAAGTTTCACAACCTATGCTTAAAAAAACCAATTTGGTGGCAATAATTTCAGTGTAAATCTCCAAGTGCTCAAGGGGTCTAAGTTGTTCCTAAACACTGCAGAAGAGAAAAAATTAAAGTATATTTTATGGGATATAGGTCTCAGTAATTGTCATTGCATGACAGGGTTTATGCTACATCAGTGAAAATGAAATTGTTCCATCCACACATAACCTGGCAGCCAATGCATAGTTCACTCATGAGAGGAGACCAACTCAAACTAATGACAACTACTGACAATATATTCCAATATTTCCCTTAGTTATGGGACTGCAAAAGTTTGTGATGTTTAAAGCAAAATAGGTCATAATGTGGTACAATAAGGCAGAAAAATGGAAAAATACTTGCCTGTATTGATTAGAAACAAAACAGAAGACATACAAACTGATTGTAGCTATTTGCACTCGCAATCATTTTCAAGTAAGCTATGACAACAGTAACAGAGACCTGTCAGCTGCTGTCCTACCTCATGATCAGACACATCAGATCTCATAAACTAGGAAAATGCAAGAATAGATCAGTATGTGCATAAAAGAAGAATGATGCATACTTTGGGAGGAGGTGACATTTTAATGCCTGTAAAAGGACCAAACCAATGGCCCACCAAGGAGCTATTAGGATGATCCAGTCTGACTTGATCCGTAACATACCTTAAAGAATTGCCCCCAGTACTTTATGCATCAACTATACAACATTTATTTAGTGATAGAGAATCCCTGAAACCTTTGAGAAATTCCATTTCTCTTTATAGGATCTTTCTGTACTATTTCCTGCTACATTAAAGAACTCACCTTAGAGCTAGCAATTTTCTACCTAAAGATGAGATAAACTTTAATCAGCTCACCTTAACCTTCATTCTGCCAACTACATTGAGATCTTCAGCCTCTGTATAAGCACTTTTTCAAACCTCAGACAAATTCTTGTCTCTCTTCTGCTGATCCTTTTGCAATTATCCAGCCAGAGATATTTCAGATAAATATTTAAGGAAAGGAGCAGACATGATAAATGGATTAATGGATTGTAACAGAAGTAATTTTTAAGAATGTATGCTAGGGATGTATTCTCTAAATTATTGCAAGCTTTACAGTAGGACTTAAAGTTTCAGGCCTAGTATTACACTCCTTCTGTTCACACCTTTGTAGCTCTTTAGGGTTTTCTGTCTTAATGTCAAAAAGCAAAATACATAATGGACATTGGGCTGCTTTTCAATAAACAAGACAAATGCTGAGGAGAAGGGTAAAGTTTTAAGGGCTTGAAGCAGTTTAGTTCTTCAGAATAATGTACACCTTAACCCAATTTTTGTAATCTCTGTAGCATATTTTTAAGTTATTTAGAAACTTTTGATGTCAACATCACCTGATGTGTAGGTGAACTAACCTATTTTACAGCCAAAAGCAAAAGTACACCAAAATCACTCTGCCTTACAACATTTTCAGGTCTCGATGGCATCCAGGCTTCCTTCTGTTACATAAGAAAGAAATAGATACTATTTTTTTTCACTCAAATCTGTGAAGGGAGCCTTTGTTGGAAGCAGAAGTTCTGGTCTCCTGCACATCATTGCCCTGGAGGTCAAAGAGATATAAGAGGAGTCAAAGCCTGTGGAAAGTAAGGGCACATTTCCCTGTTCCTGTCCCATGTGAGTGCCCAGAAAACAAACTGACCACACCGGCTGCTGGCTCTATGAATCCCAGGTAAGTTCTTTTTAAACTAGCAGATGCACTGGTCTATACATCATGTTTCAGTCTGGCCCCACTTCCCCTCTTTTATACTCAATATAGTTAAGGAAAAAAAAAACCAACAAAAAACCACACAACCAAGTAACAACAAAAAAAACCAACCAAACAAAAAAAACCTCCACAAACAAACCAACCACAAAAACACATACACAAAAAAACAACTAACAACCAAACCAAACAAACAAAAAAAACCCCACCCCAAAACACAGCAAGAAAATACAATGTCTTCCTCTCAAATCTTGCAATACAAGACAGGAGACAGATGATGAATAAAGACATCAGGAAAGTCACACCCCCTCACTGCCCCAAAACATGCCATGAATTTTAACCCTCAGAAGTTAATGCTCAGGGTAGGATGCACAACAGTAGACAGTCCACTCAGAGGATCTCATACACCTCAGCCCCAGCTGCACCACAGTGTGGTATCTGCCACACCGATTCATTTGCAGGTTTGGAAAGATGTTACCCAGGAGCTCGGTGAAGAGCTTGTCAAAGCTGTGTTCTCTTCAGAAAATACACAAAACTTTTCACACTTATTGTCATTTAAAGGTATTTTTTCATAAAAACTTTCAGATTTTCAAAACTCCTTTCTACTTTAAACTGTTTCTTGTAAAGGAACTTTTCAATTGTATGATTTAAGCAGCATTTTTCCAAAAAAATAAAATGCTGCTCAAGCTTGCTGAGCTGTAGATCTTTACTAGAAAATTGAGATATTTTTATGTATTTGTTTGGATGGAAGAAATAACTAAAAAAAAAGCCTTTTGAAGGATCTAAACACCTCAATATGCCATTAAAATGCAATTAGTCATACCTCCTTTATGGCCCTATGATTTCAAGGGAACAGTGTACGAGACAGGAAGGTTCAGGACAATAGTGCAGTAACAACATCTGTAAATTGGCAAGTATTTTTATTAGATAATTAGCAACTGGAAAAGTAACACATGCAAATATTCTAATGGAATAACTCCCACTAGCATGCATTTAAATGGCATTCACAAAATAAGTCAAGAGCACCTGAGGTGTTAAAGCCTTAAAATTGCATATTTTAGCAAAACAGAAGAATAAGGCTAATGAGTTAGGTGTATATTATTTTTATATGCTTATAATAATCCCTTAGCTAGCAAGTTTTAATTTTTTTTTCAAGGTGTTATAAAAATTACCAGAATAAGTATTAGTCAGAGGTACCCTTTCAGTTATATCTTCAAATACCAGCAGGACTAATCCTCAGGTAAAATAGCAAAAGCTTATTGCTATCATATTTCATTTCAAAGGATTTGAGCAAGGAAATAATTTCGGATGATTAAATCAGTTCATTTTGAAAGAACTTGCATGGAAAAACTGCACTTGTTACAAAAGTTTGTTGCATTTCTCATAAATACCTGGGAACCTTTCCATAAAATTATTGGCATATTAAAGAAGTTGGCCTCATGTTCTAGAACTCAGCAATTAATAAGTGAGTTGTTGAGCGCCACCAGATGAGTTTCTTTGTAGTGACCTTGAGCAAAGAGTCATTGTGAAGTATCATCACTGCTTTTATACCATGAGTAGTGCAGGAAGACTGTGTCCCTCACACTTCATCATGCATCACTGAACTGTAACAAACCCTGACAGGTATGGAGTGTATCTCTAAATATTATGACACTCTGCTAGTGACAGCTGGAAAAGAAAAGCTGGACACAATCACAGTTCTCACATTTACTGGAAAAGATGAGTTGTCATCCACAGCAAACATATTTCAGGAAACGCTAACTAATAAATTTTAAAGAATTTTAAATGTCTCATTTCCTGACACTTTAAAATGCAGAAAAGCACCAGTTACAATTGCAGATGCTTTTACTGTCAGCAATTAGTCTTCATGTCTTATGTGCAACATCGTCAGAGAAACCACTGCTAAAAAAAACAACAAAACCCTAAAAATCTAGAAAATTCAATAACCTTGCTCAATTATAAAGCAACTCATGGTAAAGGTCACTTGCCAAAGCAACAATGTTTGCATAAGACTTGCATATGAGGATTCAAGCTTGGAATGTCACAAAAGTATTCCAAGAGTACACTTTTGGCAAATTGAGTTTTCTCATTAACCATAAGTATTTCTAAAGTAATTTGATTAAATATTCATTTCAAAATGAGAAAATTACATTCAAGTACTGCATCTCATATAGATGACAAGTACACAAAGGAGAACTGCATCTTCCCACCAGTGCTCACTTCAGCTTATAATTCCTCTTTAATTATTTTGATGAGTGTGCATTTAATTCAAAGCATACAGTGTTGTCAGTCCAATCATTCTGTTCAAACAGAAATGCTCTGAGATGTACAGAAACCTTCTCTTCTGTAGTTTAACAGAAGGGCAGTTCAGCCATGGTACCCATGGAAATATTCTAATATTTTCCAAAAGACCATTAAAATCTTGGACATTGTAACTTTCCTTACAGCCAACCAGGTATGTGCTACACACATCTGCTCAAGGCTCTCTTAGAAGCTGCTGCATTACTGGCATGATGAAATATACAGATTTTTGTTCATAAATAAGAATATTTATTTCTAAAAAGGATTAAAAAACCACAGTTTAATTCAGGAAACAGAAGTTTTTAATGCAGCTATGTAATAAACTAACACACTGGAACAAGCCAAATTTTTAATCATTACAAAGTGAGAAATGAGCACTCAGAATGCTTCTATTTATGCTCTTTAATTATTTTTTCTTAAATACATTTTTGCTTGTTTGGAGATACAGTTATAAACAAATTATTCAGAAGTTATAGCAATTATGGGTATGTCTCTGCTGTAGCTGATTTTTGCAGAATCAGAAACAGCTTGGTTTAATAGTATCAGTTAATTCTATTATTTTCTTAGATTTATTGATTTTCAATATTTTGATAAAAAAGTTTAGTCTCTGGGACTATGTATGTAACCACAAATTATTTCTTCTCCATCTAACCTAAAACGTTTTCTTGTAATTTACATTATACAAAACATTCTGCCAAGACATTATATTTGAGGCTCCATTCAGTTTATTTAAAAAATAAAAACTTTCTCAAAAAAAGTTCTTCTGACATACCTTTCCTCATATGTCATGAGATGTGTGTGGGGAAAAAAAATCAAAAATTTACTGCTTTGGTTGTTCCTTTGATTATTATGTATTTAAAAGGAGATACATTTCCTGAATGTTCTAATTCTGCTTTTTGGCTCTCTACTCAGAGAAGCTGAAGCGAAACACTTGAAACTCAAATCTGACTTGCTGGCCTTGCCAAGAATGTCAGAACATCTCACCTTTGAAGAAAATCAGTTCAATTTTATTAACTTATGAACATTTCCAGCCAGCAGACCAAAATATGTTGACAGCACATTTCATACCACTTGGGGCATGAGGTACTTTTACTTATAGCTATTTAAAATTCTGATCTGGATGCAGGGAAAAGAAATGGGATGGTTCATTTAGTGTCTTCAGCAAAAGCAATGTCTAAAGGGATATTTATTAGGAATGCTTCATCTCAAGTTTCCTGCACACCCATATAATTTACAGGTTTTTCCTTCCTTTTCCTATTTTTCACTAAACTTTCCTTATTCCTTAGCAAATTGAGTTGGGAGAGAATTCATAGTAAAGTAACAGAGAGACAAATAAATCAAGTGTACAGTAGAGGCAGCTGACAGTCCATCCTGAATATCTTCCAAGACCTTCCCTTTCCTTTAAGTTCTTAATGCTAAACTTAAAATTCCTAACACAGGCTTTTCAAAAGTGTTCAGGATCCAACAACTTGAACAAATAGAGGTAGTTTAAAGTGGAAAGAAGTGAAGAGTAGAAGAGTAAAAGAGTGGAGGAGGATAGGAGGTGAAAATGTGCATACAGAGACGAGGAGACAATAAGTAGATAACACTCATCTTTAATCAAACTCATTGTACGTTGTTTCATCTATGACTTATTACTGTTACACCTTTTAACACACCTCTGTCTTCATCTGTAAAAAAACATGATGCCTACCTACTGCTTAAAGTGCTTTGACTCTTATGGCGTAAAAGTTCCTAAAGAAAAGTTAATCACTGAGGCAACAAGAGCCAAAAAACTCTACACCAGACTGTTAAACCCCCTGATTTTCCATTGCTTATTTGTCTTCTCTATGTGAATTAAAAACTAAACAAGGAACTTGCCATTCACCTGTTGAGTGAATTCATACAGATTCAAGAAACAGCAGTAGAACATCAAGAGAGTTGATTTTTTTCACACTCTATATGATAAATCCACACGCTTGGCTGCTTGGTGTGTAACAACATTCTTAGCAATTAGATGGCCACATTCTCCTTAAGCAGATGGAACAGAGGTTAATGATACTTGAAACTGCCATATGAAAGGCATTTTTTATGGTGACCACTTGTTTTATTCACTTCAGTGCAGTGGAAAATGGAGTTTGACAGAGATGACAGGTGACCTGAGGTTCACTGGAAAGCTGCAGTTTGTATTGTGTGTTCTTGGTTTTTATTTCTGAGTGCTTCTTCCACACAAGAGGTCTTTCAGAGAGGATTATGGATCCTAAATGAATTTAGCTCTGTTCTACGGCAAAAATAAGATTTTTTTCTTTCTTCTGAGGTTTCTCAAAAATTCAACATCTTAATTTAAATATTTAACAGTAGCTTTCTGAGAATTTTTTCAATGTTTAGCTTTTACACTGAATAAAGGTGTGATGTTAATTTTCAAGGTCTATTTCTCGCATTTTGGAGTTGTATTTCACTCAAATAGGGGTAAAAAACTATAAGATCTTTCTTTTGTTGAAGTCTGACCATATATGTGCTACAAACACTTGACTACCATACTTAAAATTCACACCAACCTGTATTGAAACTTTCTAAAAGGTGAGATCTCTATGACACTAAAGCTACGCTTGATACTACCCCAATATTTAATGGTCTGTTAGATACTCTTTTATTTCCCTGTTTCAGAGGGTTTATAACTTCAGGACACATTCTTTGCAATCTGAAGCTAAGCATATAGGATAGCAATCTGGAAAGAATTTTATTAGGCACATACTCAAACTTCCTATAAAATAGATTTTAAATAAAGACTTCTTTTTGTGCTTTTATCTAAAAGGAAATATCAAAAAAAAAATTTGTTGGCACCTATCTATAATATTCTTTTTCACAGTGAAATGATTCTTAATATGAAAAATGACACCGTAGAATAAAAAAGAAACAACATTTTTGCTACAAAGAACTCGGTATGTATTGATTTTTCTTATTACTATTTAATTGAATGTTACAGCGGTGGTGAAAACCACAAAACAGAAATAAAGTTTATCTCATAAATAATTTCTAGATCAAAAGAGGCACAGATATCTAACTCCAGACTTTTTCTTGCAGGCCCAATAGTGAATAAGTATCTTGGATGGAAATGTTGCACACCTTTCCACAGGAGCTGAGCAGAAAGCAAAGCAGAAAGAGGGGGCACAAAACATTCCCATCAGCATTTTGGTCAAACACAGTAGTGTGAGTTTGAAGTTCATCTCCCAGAGTGCCTTCTTCCTGTCTTTCCCTGCATTCACAGAGAAGTTTTGGTGCACTAAATTATCTTTGGAGGAAACCCCACCAGAAACTGTTTCATGTGTGCACCCTACAGTCCCAACAGGTCTGAAAGTGTCCTGAGCCACCTGTGACTGGTCTTTTGGAAAAATTGAGCTGTACACAGTAGGAATGCACAGCATGGGAAGGTGGAATAAATCAGCATTGCTAGTTTTTGCTAAAAGGAAAATATAAGTTAATCTTCCCAAAGAAATATTCAAAAATCCCTTATTTTATCACCACCACTGGAACAATATATAAATCATTTCTGGGAATGCCAATTTTACCCTGTAGATGCAAATTTCTCAAAAGCACTCTAAATTCCTGCAAAATGAGACCAGGCATTTTTACATAATAGGTAATTTGACTCAAATTACTGTAAGCATCTATATAATGATGGGAAAAGTGTAATATTTTTAATGCGTCTGAATAAGAAACATTTGTGAAACATCCTGATCTTTTGAGTCACATAATGCAAGTGTGAAATGAAATTTATAGAATTCAGCTTATGTAACCAGCTAATTAATGTGTCCATAATTACCACTGTTATCGCAAAGAGTGTTTATTTTAATTAGACAGAATTTGTTGCTCCCTAAGGTGGTAGAGTGGCTGATCTTCTGAACATACGTACCAGTGGGACACAAGGATTGCTTTGTTATGCTTTGCTGCAGAATGATGAGTCAAATATATATTTGTCAATATTTTGTTGAATTGAAGCTTGAAAATGCTCCAAGCCCCTGCTAAATAGTTTTCCATCAGAGACACAACAACATCTCTGGAAACAGTAACAGCAGCTATTACTGTCATCCCCGTGGCTTGGAAGACGGGAGTCCTCCGGTGGGAGGACAGGAGTTCTCCTCTCAGCATTGCCACTGACTGGTATTGATTGCTCTGTCCACATCAAGCCCTTCACGTTGGAGAGATCTCATTTCTCTTGCCCTACAAAGAGAAAAGTTTGGATTGCACATTGTTCACTTCGGGCAGTGCTCGGATTACAAACTCAATTTCCAGTACAGCGGTCCCAAGCTTTATTCACTTAGCCACTCAGAACAAACATTCCTCATTTATGAAATTGTACTTAAGGCACTTAGATAACAGTACAGAGAGTTCTCTTTTGTTCCAGTCAGTCTTCCTCCATGATGCAAGGAATATATATGGAAAAGGGAAAAAAAATCAGGTTCTTCACTTAAATGTGAATTTAGGAAGTCCCGGAGATGCTGAGTTTGCAACTGCTTTTGTGCATGTTGCTAATTTTCAGCTGACAAGCAGCATTGAAAATTGGAGTGGCAAACTTTGCAAAGCAGTATTTCTTTATGTAGGTTTAATGGGTATCAAAGCTCTGCTTTGACATCTTTTGAAGACCTGAGCCCCACTTCAGAAAAATGAAATTAATCATGTATCCACTTAAAACTCAGCAAAATCTGTTAATGGTTTAATTATGTTACTGTATAAAGTTCCGCTTCTTTCCCTGTCACTTCATTGCATCCCTCTAACTTGTCATTTCACACAAAATAACCCAAAACAACTAACCTATAGCTCTTTTTAAACACTTCCTTCTTAATAAACATATTGTTATGCTCAAGTGACCATTGCTTTCAAGTACTTTAAAGGAAATAGAAAGCATCTTTGGACACTATGAAATTATCCATTTCTATAGGTACAATATAAATCCGAATGCTTTTGGGTACAAGACAAATATTAGAGGTTCAAATGCCTTTATTCCTGTATCATAAATTCCCACAATTCTTAGGCACAGATGTAGAAACATCTCTTGCTTGCAGCTCAGAGGGAAAGAGAAGTGGAAGCAGGATAGAGGAAAGATAAACCAGTAGATTTTTTTCTCAATTCTTCCATAACTCTACAGCTTCATCATTCACAAGCCTTCCTCAAATCCACAGGTCTTCTAAAATCTCTACACACCCACCCTATACGGCCCCTCATGTAACACTCAGCTTCACTCTGTATCTCTAATAACTCCCCGGATAATCCCTTCTCCTCCCTTCTGTGTTCCCTGCCACTCACCTGGGCAAACAGCACTTGCTGCAGCCAGGTTTGGGACATCCCGTGACTGGAGGGCTGGTTAGGGTACAGAACAGCTAAATGCTCAGCTCTGCTGGCTTTTCTCTCACAAATCTGAGCTTCCTGCCTCTATGGGGTAGAGTAAATTACTACCTCTTGTAGAAATGGTGAACTTTTGGACATTGTACCTAAGTAATGCAGTTGCAGTAGGCAGATGGGTCCAGAAACTATTACTGACAGTCAGCAGACAGAGTATTTGCATAAACGTATTTTTCAGGACACTAAGCTAAAATGTGATATTGGAAGCTGTGAAACTGCTTTAAAGGAAGGGAAACGAGCATAGTTATGAATTGTGGTGATTTTCAATATTGTGACAATGAAACTAAATGCCAGCTTTCTCTCTTTGTATTGCATTCAAAACTTCTCAGCTGAGAAGCGAACTTCGCAGTGGATGGCAAGCTGCTGCAATAGAAGCCTCTCACTGTGCAAAAACTGTTGTTACTTTTTTGATGTTTCAGTTGTCTATCCAAATAAAATCACCCAGTGCAAATGTGCATGAGGAAGCATATGGTATGCAAATAAATAGCAGGAGGCTTATGCTAAACAAACTTCTACTTTCTCTCTTCCAACCTTTCTTTCTTCCTTTCCAAGCTGACCTTAAACATACTTGGAATGAAAAACTGTTTCTCAACTACGTGTTTATACATAACAGACAATCAGGCCCAGTCCATTGAGGTCGAGATAGCCATTGTTTTTATGAATGATAGTTCACATAAATAATATTTCCAGCCTCCTCACCTCTATATATCTTTCCCTAGGATGTAGACGACAGGAATGTGTATAATTATGTGAGGAGAGACAAAAGAAGTCATACAGCACTGGAGGATTAGATCTCTCAGAAGGTCCCTTTTCCACTGTGTCCTCCTGACTGCAGGCAGTCAAGAGGGAAATTTAGTCTTAGTGAATTCTTTCTCATCTACCCACCTGAGAGACAGCCAGGAAACTGTACAGGACTGCAAGGCTCTCTTAACTCTTTTCAGTCAGCTGAAGGAGAGAGAATGAGCTAAAACAGCTTCTCCTCCTCTTCTGTGTTCCCAGTTCAGCAAAGCATATCCATATCTTTATTTGAACGCTTAAGTTCTAATAAAGCCTGTGTGTGGACTAGAGTAACTGAGAAAGATTATTCCTGTCCTTCATATGCCACAAAGCATTAGTGGTGAAGCAAGTTTAGCAGTGATATCCCTGAGAGTCCAATGATTCTGAGAGAGCCAAGATCTGTGTTTGACTGCCTAATATACTGTACCTTTGAGGGAATTTGCTCCATCACCATTTGCATTAAGTAGTATGGTTGTAATACATGTCAGCTGGAGCTCCCTTAAAAATGATGTCTCACATTTCACATAAAATATTGCTGCATGCTCAAAAGGTTTACAGGCTTCAGTTTAAACAAAACATCATCATCTGCATTATCTCAATGCCAAATCTGAGCAGGGTAAGAAGAAATATATTTTGTCACTCTACTGATGAGAAGGTCAACATCAAATTAGTCTCTTGCTGCCCTGTCCTTTTAAAGACGGAAATAGACTCTGTGCTGGGATGGAGAGCTGGAAGTGTCCTCAGAGTGCCAAGATGTCACTAGACATCCATTAGAAATGAAGATGTGTAAACCACCTATGCAACCACTGCAGAATAGTTTGAAATAATCGGGGATACTGTTCAGCCAAGTAATACAGACATACCCCAGTTAGCTTTGAAGTTAATAACCAAGATTTTCACAACACTGTAGGTCAGCAGTATGGAAATCAGGTGAGCTGAAATAGCTGGCTGGTATTTAGGTAAATATTTTGGTAGCTATCCGTAAAGAACATCACAAGGCAGCCACTCTGTGGTTTGAAGACTTAGATTAACTCATCTAACTTAGCACACCAAAACCTACTTGCACAGGATCTGAGGAGAAAAAGACACAGAAAAGGCTACAACAACATTCTGCACGAAGAAAGGTTTCACTCCTGCTTTCTAACTTACTAATAACTGGGAGTGTCAGGACTAGAACAATGGTAGGTCATATCCAACAACATAACCTCAGGACAGAATAATAATAATAAAAAGTCCAAGAGTTTAATGAACTACTGACTAAATCATGGTGACAGACTGTTTTCTACATGTAACTGTAAGAAAAAGTGGCCTTAGCTGGCCAGAGAGGACAGTGCTAAATCACACGTGAGCCCCCTGAGAGTGCACACACATGCACTCCAGCTTCCAAAACTGAGTTCAGCCACTCAAGCATCTCTCAATACAAGCAATACACTTCAAGAAAACTGTGTTCTACATTAATTAAAAGAATTAGAAACCTATCACTAAATTGTTGATTTAATTGAATCTATGAGAAACAAGATGAATCAGCTCACAGAAAACGTGAATCATAAATGTCACCCCTGGAAAAAACACTGGCTAATCTAAGGTTTCTACTCCAGCCAGAAAAGATCCTGCTTAGGTTTACATCCTGGTGATTCATTCCATGGAAGGAAAAATAATTGCTTCTGTTCTTTCACAAAAATGCAGTTTGTGCAGTGTCATCAGTACGTCAACAATTTATATTTGTTTTACTGCACAAAGGAGTTTCAAATCAATTTCAAAGGCTGTACATTTGAAAAGCAGCCAGCTGGCTATTCAGAACTTTGAATGTGGTTGCCTTTATGTTACCAAGCAAATAAATAGACAGCCAAACATAAAGGGAATTTACAACAGTTAATTAGCAAATGCCATTGTCCTACTAAAAGAAAATTATCTCCACACAGTTGGATACCACTCCCCTTAACAGACCCGCTTCATGACAATTCTTTCATAAAATGTCCACATATTTCTGTAGCCTTTCAGCATATTTGTTTGTTGAAAATCTGGCTTTCAGATGGCAATCTAAATATGTGTCACAACGGGCAACATAAGGGAACAAAATGCCTAATTTCTTTCCAATGCTGTAATAGGGCATTAGCTAAAGCCTGGAAAAAGATCCAGAGACGTGTTTTATTCTGCAAGACGTGTTTATAGTACAGTGCAACTTCATGAAAAGAAAATAAGTCAGTCTCAAATCCGTAGACCCATGTCAGCTATACCAAAATAGCTGATAATAAGATGTGTCTCTTATTATTGCCCCATCCCTGGGAGTGTTCAAGGTCAGTCTGGATGGAGATCTGAGCAACCTGGTCTAGTGAAAGGTGTCCCTGCCCATGACAGGAGGGTTGGAATTAGATTATCTTTAAGGTCCCTTCCAACCCAAGCCATTCCAAGATTATTGCTGCTGTCTGATTTCCAGCTTTTGTGATAACTCATTTACTGCCAGCTCTGAATAATGAAGAACTTTTTTTTCCCTTCCCTCTTGAAAAATCCCAAGCGGGTGAGGAAGCTGCCAGGGAACAAGCAGACACACAATATGAAGGAAAGACAATCTTAAGGACAATTAAAGTGGTATCTCTGTTCTTGCAGCTCTTGAATCAATGTAAATGACCCAGTCTCTGACACCAGGTGCATCAAACAGCAGTGATATGCCTGAGGGCTATTCCAGGCTGCCTTCCAATCCCTTGGAGGTTCTATCTTCAGTCACTTATGTACCCAGATATTTTTACACAAGTATAATGTGGAGAAACTTGAAGAAAGTAGAGTTTTAAGCCTGCCCTGGCAGTTATTTTTCTTCATATGCTCAGCATTTGACTTGCACTGTCTCTTATTCCACAATTTCCAATCCTCTTCCCATAGCAGAAGGACAAGCAGCACCTTCATTCTAGTCAAGGTAGGAACAGATTTTTGCAATCACTTTGTCCCTTAAACCATATTTGAAACCCCATTCACCTGTGCAGAAAATGAGTTCCCTTTCTGAAGGCAAGAGCACGACAGGATTCTTACCCAGACTGAGTTGAATATCTGAGTTGAAATGAAACATCAGCAGGCCTGGCATGTGGCTTTGTGAGCCTGAGACTGAAGTGCTGCTATGGCTAAAAGGGATTTGGAACTACTTAGAGTCGGTTTTACCAGCTGTCTCTTCATAAGAGACAAGTTTTACTGCTTGGATATGCTGATACTTGTACATAAACCCCTCAATGATAAAGTCAATAAAAATTATGCTTTGCCAATCATGGATCAAAAAAAACAAATATGAAGGAATCCACAAAGGTGTGAACTTAATCTCACCTGTTACCTGTTATGGACACAGCACCTCATCTCAAAATCAAGCGATTTTGCTGAGGTGGATCTACACTGGCTGTTTGGTGACATGGTTCAGTGGAGGACTTGGAAGTGCCAGATTAACAGAAGTCTTTTGCAACCTGAACAATTCCATGATTCAATGTTGTTGTGCTCCTTTTTTATTACTATTTTTAATGCTGTTTCCAATGCTCATGTATATTTTCTTACCTTACTTGTTTCCCCCCATATGTTTTCCTGCACTATTTTGCCAGCTTGTTTCTTCCTCTGTTTCTTTTAAGGCACAAATCTAGATTTAAACATATGAAGTCTGACCAAATGACAAAGGAGGAACTGTGTCTACAATGATAATAAAACAGGGCAAAAGAACAGGAAGTTTCCAAGGTATTCAAGGTTTCAACTTGTATTCAAAGGAATATAATTAAATGCAATCAGATGAAACTAATGCAAAATTAATATAATATTATATCATGCATTATAAATATTATAAATAACTTTTATCAACATGTAACATAAAAACCTTCTCTTCTGTGAACTTTTAATAAAATTAGGGATAGTAAGCTTTATTATTCTTTCCTTTTTATCTAAAGTCCATGAAATTTCAAATAATATAAGCAAATTATTTGCAATGTTTCTAGAAGAATGTGGAAAGGCAATGAGAAATCATTTAGCACCCAGACAATCTTATAACAGCAGAAAAAAGCACATGTGGGCACACATACATCCACACACACAAAGGTTTACACAAGTGCTTTACATGCCCTGTGCAAAGCAACTATTACAGAGGAGCCTTTTTTAGGTTCTGGAAACTAGAGTTCACATTCATGGCTGCTATTGCTACTACTAAAAGTATATGCAAGTTGATAAGAATACAAAGTGACAAAGAAAGAATGTTAAAAATACTAGCTACCCATATACTTACAGGTCTAGGATTTTTTTTTCAATTGATTTATTACATGAATGAGTGTTTTCAAGACACATTTAAAAATATGAACATTCCAATGCCTGTGAGGCGATGCATAATATATACTAGTCCTGAATTTAAGGGTGTCTAATAAACAGAAAAGTAAAAATCAAGGAAAAAAGAAAACCGAACTTTCAAAACAACATTCCGTTTGGCCTGTTAAAAAAATATTGATCCATAATATATTACAGAATTTTTAATCCATCTAAAATTACAAAGGTACTAATGCTTTTAATGTTTTTTTTAGCCAGACTGCTTCATAAAACATGAAGAAGCACACTGTGTTTGATCTTAGAAGCTGAAGAAATTTAAGAATTCATTTTTTTAATATGTATCTCCAATAATCTAGTAATTTTTAATATTTCACCATCAATAGATCAGCCAACATATAAAATCAATCTTTATTTCCATGATAGGAAAAGAATTTTTACTTGCTTGCATAATTGCTGCAGAAACAGTGGCTATCCTAACGGCACCACTGAGGTTGTAGGACTGCAGCATGTACTGAAACACAGAAAATGCTATTAAAAATGGATCATTTCCATTCCTTCATTGGCACAGTGTTTCTAAGCTATGACATCATTCTGCATTACACACAGAGTTGTTAGGAAAATAATATGTTAAAAGAAAAAAAAAATAAGCCTAGAAAATGGAGAATTCAAGCTGTGGACTAAGAGCAAAGGTCAGCATGAAAACAGGCAAAACCTGAGAGATCTAAAGTTAGAATAGAGAAACAAAGGGAAAACATGGAGTGAAAGCACAGGCCTGATTGAGACCTTGATAAGCTCCAAGTGGCTCTGATGATACAAGCTTGTTCAACACGAGGAACAGAAGTGCAATTCATATGCCTGAATAAGCCAGCTAATCTTGTTAGGATATGCATTCATGTAAAATTAGTCTCTGCATCTCTGTCTGAAAGAAACACTTGGATCTTTTTAATTTTTATGGCCTATGGCAGCAAACGATTGTAATCACTTAACAATCAGACCCTTTGCAATTCAGATCTGTTCTTGAGGTTGCAGCAGCCCACACTTCCAACCCGACAATGGTCAAACTGAACTCACTGGGTCTGACTCCCTATGTGCTATGTCTCACATCATTGGAGTGCATTTCTCTGCTAAGGCTCCCTGACAGGGATCTCACACATAGCTCGTGTCAGCTGCAATCCTGCCCATCGCATGAAAAAGCCTGATAAACTGTGGCAACACGGAAAGCCTGCTGCCTGAAGTCCCAACATGATCACATAATTATTGACCACGTTCTCTTGACCTTTCTGTTGCTAGTTCAGGGCCTCGTCTTATGATTATTCAATGATTCAGTTATAAAAGACTTCGGTACAAATTACACATTTTAAATAAAAACATTTATTTAAGAGCAGAGCGTGTCACAGTAACTTAAAATAAAATCTGACTAGGGAATCTATGTGTTTATTATCACAGTAGCTATGCTGCTGGGCTTCTGTAGATCATCTGGCCCATGAGATTTCAGCAGTGGGATGGCAAAAAAAACCTAAGTAGCAGAGTAAGCAAAATCTACCCCAAACTTTCAGAGAAACTCAAAACTAATCATAGTTTCACAAACTAAAACCTTGCAAATTTTTATTAAACAAGGCTACTTTGCATGCTTGCATGATATGAAGTAAATTATACTCGCCATTAGAACAGAGAATATTTCCTAACAGGAATAAACAAAACTATAAATAGAAATCTATATTACTCTAAGTGTTATAAGCACTCTTTTGTATACTCACTGCAGATACTAAGATACAGATAATTACGATATGCAGGCTAATGCTGCCACTAATTTAAAGGAGCAGGTGAATGCAATGTAAATTTTCACTGATGTTTCAAAGGGCTAAAATTTTCTAAACTGATATACAATCTCTTTAATAAAAAATAAACAGCGGCAGATGGGTGTCTCTCATAACATCGACCTCAAAGGAAACCCAAGACAATCTAAATCCACAGAAGTCGATGAAAGGATTCCTCAGTGAAAGAGGTCAATATTCCAACAAAACAGAAAGGTAGGAATTGTTCATTGAATAGCTACACTTCCTTTTTCTACCCCCACTGGACTGAAACACGCTTGTTTATCCTCTACCCCACTTGTGTAGGCAGATATGAGGCATCTCTGTCAACCTGTGCCAATATTGCTCAACTGTTATCTTAAAGATCTGATCAGAGAGAAGCAACACAGACTTCATCCCCCTTAAATCCACATTAACCACCACAGATGTATTTTTCATGTGCAACAGTTCCGTTTGGTAGTTTTTGTCTTTGGTCTGTTCTTGAACTTTTGACTCTTTTCCACCGTTTGTTGAGGAAAATTTTAACAAATGTAAAATAGCTGCAGCGAGAGAGGAAGAGAGAATAAAACTGAGGCTCCAAACATTTAGGAAAATCTGACTGCATGGCAAATGGATGCATGATCAATAACAGAGAGACAGAGAGAAACACATTATACAAACACATTGAGAAATACTCCAGATGTCAGCACCACTAAGCCTCAGACGCTGGATAACAACTGCAGGAATATGCTCACACTTTGACGTTCAGCTCTACTTTGGGCTGAAGGTTGTTACTATTCTCTTTTTAGCAGATAATATTTGCTAATACAAATTTGAATACTGTGGTTTTATTCCTATGGTATTTTGCTGGTGACACAGAAAGTTAGCTAAGTTAAAATTGGATTTTTTTCACAGGTGCTTATTCCTGAAGGTAAAATTGAGCTGAAGGTGGCATAATTTTATGTTTGCATACTTCATATTACAAAATTATATATTATTTACAAGGCTTGTATATCATTTTAGATATCTCATTCAAATATTTTCTTTTGTAGGTTATAAAGTGTTTCAGCTAGAAAAGAATGAATCTACAGAAGCATTGTTAAAATGTTTTATGGAAGCAAAGTTCAATAGAATTTAGAATCCAAAAAGTTTCATAGATGAGACAAATCTGTTAAATCACATTACTATTTTAAAAAACCAGGCAAAATTAATAACAAGTTCTATCCAATATTTTCATAATAGGTCCTGATGAATTTACATAGCAACTTAAAGCTTTCCAAAATATATAATGCCAGTTTACTCAGCAGTTTGATTTAATTCCAGATTCCTTCTGATCTTTCAGAGAAATAAGGGATGTCCCAGATGAATAGCAAGAGGATGTCCTAAAACCCTGATGTGTGCCCACCACCACACCCAGCAAGATAAACTATCTGCGATGCCTTTGATGCTGACAATGCCTTTCAGCAAAGGACTACCCAGACCACCAAGGAAATACAGGCTAGGACCAATTCACAGCATTTGAAGCCCCAGAGGAAACCAGATTATAATGTCTCTATTGTGAAAAAATGAAATTATTAGCATGCATTTCCATTAAAAACAGATACAACTTTTTTTTTCATACTAATGGAAAGTACCTCTGTTAAAAACCAAAAGATTCTGTCCCACTCCAAGTCCTACTTACCGGAAATGAAAAACCTATAAACACTTCAGTCAATATCCACATGATT
Source organism: Ptilonorhynchus violaceus (assembly GCA_013397565.1). NCBI lineage: Eukaryota > Metazoa > Chordata > Aves > Passeriformes > Ptilonorhynchidae > Ptilonorhynchus > Ptilonorhynchus violaceus. The sequence continues at coordinate 587,709 of VZRJ01006864.1, forward strand.
AAGATCCTGCGACTTGGACAGAATAAAATGTGTAACACATAAATTACATTAAAGCAGATTTAATGAAGTTTTGATTTGTGGTTTTGTCCCCTGACACTTCATCTTCCTTCACTCAAAAGGATATCTATTCCCTTGGGTTCTCTTTGTGAGGCCTGGTGTGCTCAGGGATCTCTGCACAGAGTGGTTTGATGGTAATTGACGAAAAAAAACACGTGTAGATGTTCTGGTCCCTCCCTCAATGAGAGAAAGAGAATGGGTCCTCTAAACATCTATTTATTTTCCTGACACTTGTTGAATTTCATTATCTTTGCTATTTCTCTTTTTTTTTTTGGTCCAGTAATTGTGACATTGATCAAAGGATTAAAATTTTGGGGGAGGATACAGAGGACAGAGAAAGATCACCATATTTCCATAGTCAAAAATCTGTGAGAAGGTTCTCTGAAGCCATACATTAGCCAATATTCCTTGAAGTGCTCACAGTCCCTCTCTTAGCTCAGCAGTGCCATTCCAGAGCTGGTCACTCAGAGTGACAGGAAGCCCCCTGAAGTTGGAGAGTGGCACTGACAGGCTGTGCAGTGACACCAGCTCACAGCAGCCAAAGTCCGAGCTGACAGAGCCTGACCCCTGTCACTGCTGTGCTGCAGGAGGCTGCAAGACAGCTGGAACAGTCTGCTGCCATAAGAAAGGCCTTTCAATGCAAATCAGCTGTTTTCTGGTAAAAGACCACTTTTTGGCCCTAATTATGCATGGAAATCTCTCTCCTTCTGTCTCTGCTACATGTGTGTACTACAGAAGATCCATGGAAATAACAGAACGGAAACCTTTAATTTATTGCCAAGTATATTTGGCATTAACATTTGATATTTAATATATTCATCCAATAATTTGTGTTCTAATCTCACGAACACTGGTTCCTCAAAAGGGCTAGAATTTGCAGATTTTGTTCTCACCATAAGAAACACCATTACACTACACTTTCTGCCACCAGCGTTCTTCTGCCTGTCTGGATTTATCAAAGAATGCAAGCTGGTAGCAATATTCCACATATGTTCACTTTGTATAATCCTCAAAAAACAAAGGAGCTCAGATCTCCAAACAAAGTGAATTTAATTCCTGCATAGACCATTTGCAGTATTTCCTCTTTGTGGGTAGTAGGAGGAAACATTGGCTTTGCTTACAGAATTTTGATAATCTTTGGCAAAATCTTAATCATAATCTTGTACTTTTTGCGTACTTAAAGCATGTTTTTGATCACCACAGCTATAGAAATTAACAAAAGCAATATATCCAGTGCAGGATATACAGATTTACAGTGATATATTAATCCTCAGTTTTTCTTGACCTGAAACAATTGAATTATATTAAAGAATAAACTGACATACTGTGTATCTAAAATCTCTATGCTGTGTATCTAAAATCTCTATGCTGTGTATCTGTCTCTAAAAACAAGAGGTACTGCAAGCTGTTCTGTCTCAAAACATGAAATGTGCTATGCATAAATGGCAATTATTCACGTCTATGACAGTACTAATTAAAAATTAAACAAATTGCAGAGTCATTCTGGCGCAGGTAAGGTTATCTGAGTATATGCTGTGGCCCCTAAAAGGACAGCAGCAGCACAGGCACAGCCACATTAGCATATGCCAGCTGGAGGGGGACACAGGAAAGGTGAGAGAGCACCTGAGAGAATTGGCTGCAAGTGAACAGAACCTGATTCACGGCAAAAATAACTGCGTGGGTCTGCTTTACATAAAACTGAGCAAAAAATGGTAGCTGCCTCTATGAGGATTCAAACAATGTATAAAATATATCTGTCACCCTCTGTGAGCAAACAGTCAAAGCGGGTATTTAGCCACAAGCACACAAAATTAATCGAGTTTGCACTTAAAATACATAGGAAAAAATGCCCCTTTGTACAACATGTGAAGAGCGAATCACAAGTTGGGGGTGGGGAAAATATCAACGTAACCTCATTGAAAATAACAACCATTTCATCCTAACAGATGGCCGAGTGGCAATATAATGCTTTGTTAACTTTGTGGCAAGGGCACAAAGCATTTTTTGCCTTTCTAACCACCTGAAAGGAAAAAAAAAACCACCACCACACCTCAAGCCCAAACCTATGAGCTATTTTTATATCAGGGCTCATTTGTTGGGTAGAATTGTTATTCACACCCCTGTAAGGTATGTTTTATGGAACTCAGATGATGACATTCCATTTCAGTGAAGGCAAGCAGAGCACTGTAACAGGTATCATCCTGCCTAACAATGAATAACACAATCATCTGCAATTATGTCAGTGTGTTGTTCTTACAGCGTTCCCATCTCAAGCATGTGTGGTATGGATGTGAAAGGTGAGGAGCACATCAGTCCAGATAATAGGGCAGAATTCAACTCTCCCTGAAATCATCAGGACTTCATTAATTTAATCTAATTAGTTTTGGACCAAACTACCACACATAATTCTCTGTCCTACAAAATCCTTAAATAAGCTTGGTACAATTGTAGGCAATTGATAAAAGAAACAGAATAAAGGGACATGAACACTGAGTGCAAAGCAAATTCACTGGGAATTGTGGCTAAATATTTTTTCTGCCTTTGGGACATCCTATTTTAAGGATAAACGACTGTTCAGTTATCAGTGATGTCAATTTTTGAAGGTTTAAAAATTGTGTATCCAAAAATGTTTAAAGGACACAACCCAAAATGTTTTGTGACGCTGATTAAGCCTGTTTCTCTGTACTAAAAGAAAAATATCAACTAGTACTAAACATAAAACATTAAGAGCCTCAAAATATCTGAAAGTTTCAAAATATTTGACAAATATGCATAATTTCATTCTAAAGTTTTAAAATTAGAACAAATGCATGCCCAAAGCAATTGAGAACAGCACAAAATTTTGCTTCAAGTATTAAAATGCCTGCTGCACTAGTAACTTTCATTTGCACTTTTTTAAAACAGCCATGTTATGAAAAAAACAAAAATAGATTTCCAAGGTGCATTGTAGAAATATTCTGAACCTCTGCTTCGCCAGTTAAAAGTTCTCACAGACACAAAAAAAATCCCTACTTGAAGCAGGATCAGTGCTCATTTCTTTGTGTAATCTACAATAAAATTTAACACAGAAATCATACCAATTACATAAAATATAGAGAGGGTGTACAGTTACAGTTGTAAAACGGAACTATTCACCTATGGAGACTATTCAGATATTTTTAGTTCTACTGTTGAATAAAATTATTCTACAGCGGCAAAATTTTCCACAGATCTTACTCCCCTGACATAAGGCTATGTTTCAGACTTGCACTCCCAAAATTCATTTTAAAAAGGATAAGAAAACACACAAAAGATGAAAAAATATTAATAGAGTTAAAGTAGCAAATGGCAACTTTAAAATCTAATTTGAAAGGGGAGCTGACTCTCTCCCAAGCTATCGAACATTTATTGGATACAGTATGCAGTGAAATGGAATCAAACTTGATATTAAATTCAGGACTCAGCTTAGGTTGGGGTATTAATAACCTCTTCCAAAGAGAGCAAATGAACCTACGGAACAGGGAAAGTTTTAAGGGTGCAGGTGTACAGGAGTGAACACTGCACTTCATTTACCATGTCAACTAACAGAGCCAAGCAATCTCCCCAGGAAACAAACCTTCAGGAGCTTCTCCCACAGAGACACAAGCTGAAGGTCAGGAGTGTTTATTCGTATTTTTTCAGTCCTTCAGCCCACTCTTGTTGTGCTGTCCTTGTGGGGAGTGGGGCGTTTATGGGTGGGGGGCTGTCTGGGTGTTTTTTAACTCATAGCACACCCATAAATTCATGTACAGACAGAGATACAAGGGTAAGCAGTTATGATGAGAAACTTACATCACACTGCTCTCAGTTTATGCTACTTTCTATAAAACAGGGGAATCTCTATGCTGTAGTTTTAGGTAAGTAAATCAAGTTTCAGGCCTCAGTGCAAAGGCATGCTAGTTCAGAAGACAATACAAGCCTCCTGTCAGCCCCAGCTGCCCTTTACTTTTGCAAATAGACACTTTCTATGTGTAGGACAGACACTGAGATACAGCAGTGGCAGATGCATTTATACATTCAGGTGGCTTAGGCTGCAGAGGCAAATAATTATGGGGAGAATATCTAGGTAATGACCTATACATTTACCCTTAACATCAAACAAAATGATGGGATGAGAGTTCTGCATTTTCTTCTTCACCTGTACTCCTCCAGAAAATGCATTGACTTGAAAGAAACAATCTTGCTAGCTGTTACTGAAATTTATTTTAATAAGTTGCAACTTGTTTTTTCTTATTTAAGCCATATATTACAGTTATATTTTTCAATTTCTGCATTGCTTCACATTCCACTATATGTGTGCCTCTAATGAGGGACAACTTTTTAAATTAAAAGCATTAATAAAATGCAGCTTGTAGATATTTTAAATGAAAAAAAAAATGTCAGATGTGAATAAGAATCTGGAGATCTGAATAGTTATTTCTTTTATTCCTACAGCTTCCAGCAAATGAACTATTTCTGGAGAATTAAAGGTATAATCCTCTAGCAATGCACTGACAGATACTTTATGGCTGGTGCCTTTTTTGACAGTATATGCTTTTAAGCCATTCATACCTGTTATAAAATAACAGTTTCACACCCACCCGATGTAAATCTCTTTCTATTGGAACTTGTTTGTACTCCCTTTTATTCCCTCCCTTTGAGTGGATAATAAACCATGGCTTGCCCAACTGTGTAGCACAAATGAATTGTGCAAATACCATTCCTTGTGGTCATACTGGATTATTTTGATCCCTGTCAATAAGGAGAGCTGTAAGTGCTCATGTCCAAATTTAGGGTGGTCAAGAGTCCCCAGTTTCCCATTTCCTTTCCTGCACTAATCCTGGGTAGTAAGGCAAGTGCTCTCCTGGCAGAAGACAACAATATTTTGCTGCTGCATCCTCTCTTCTTCATTACACCAAGTTACACTGTCCCTTTTGTCCTCTTAAACCTTTTGTATGGTGATCTTGACAGTCAAGAAGCAGTTTAATCTTTAATGATTATTATGTACCAGCAATGCACTCAGGCAAAGGCAGTGCTTTCTCTAAAGAGTCATCAATCTAGAGAAATCATTTTGACAATTGAGTTCAAGTATAACAGCCAAAAGGCAGAGGCCTAACCTTTTAGAAGTGCCAATTTTAACAAAAACACAACACAGCTGAGATGTGTTTCATAAGAGCATATTCAAGTACCAGCAAAATAGAAAAGATAACTTATGATGAATAACAGAAAGGAGAAACAGATGTATCTGATGGGAGAGGGCATGAGAACAGGGGAAAAATCAAAGATACAATCAAAATCAGGACAACAAGGAAAGAAAGATATAAGATTAATTAAATATGCTTATTAAAACCTCTTCCAATATTTTCTGGCAGAGACTAATAGTATAAAAAATTAAAATATCCATACAAGTTTGTCATTTACTTGGAGAGGCTCCTCACGAAAAAGCTGTGTCATAGCTAATCTTTTCTCCTGGAAGCTTTCTGAATAACTGGCAGATAGAGTGTGCATTTGTGTACTTGTGTAACAAAATAGATAGAACTGAATTACAGCTAAACACAAAAGTAGTGTTCTTACAGCAAGATGATACAAATAAAGCAGTATTTCTACAGAAATATTTCTTCTGGGAGAATGACATTTCGTACCAATATCATGGAAAGACATGTGACATTTATTAAAAAATGTTTTCTCAATCTTATGTTCTCTCTATTAAAAGATAAAAACCAAACAGAGCCCCACTCCATCAAGGAGTTTCCATTTTGAATAGAACTATGATTATAAACTCCCCAAGACATGAGGAAGATGTATTTTTCCTTATCTACCCAGTGGGTCCCAGTGTATAAAGCTACACAATCTCTTCAGAGACTCGTGCTAAGTATGCTGGCCTCACACACACCAAACAATGACCTGCTGCAAGACACGACTGTACTGGAATTTGCACGAGTTGCTCCCTTGTTATCACACCCAGCAGCCATTCAGCATCAAAGGCACCTTCACTTAGGATTCAACAAACATTTATCTTGAAGAAGAAACTGTACAAGTACGTTAATGAGACGTATTAAATATGCTCAACAGCTAAATCGGGAATGAAACTCTCCTGAAGTTCAGAACTTTGTTCATTATTATCAAAAGCACATAAGGACCACTTGACAAACTTTTATGTGAGCATGGGGGGGGAAGGTGTCACTGTGTAATTTTGTTGAGCTAAAACATTAATTTAATCAGACAAAAAAGCCCTACTTATCATTTGATTCACTATCTTTCATAAACAATTTTACTTTCCTACCTTTTCCCTTTGTTCACTTAATTGCTAGATTGTTTTAAGAATGTAGGAAGATCAAAAGCTGATTTTATGGCACTTTGAGGTGTGAAAATCAATGACAATCATAAACAAAAGATGACTAAAAAAAAATAGCTTTTTGCCCTCCAAAAATAAAAATTTTATTTTTAGATTACCCTTTTTTTCCCCCCTCTGCTTAAAATACAATTAATATTTGTGAATGGTGTGAACTACAAGCTGTGTTGGATTCTTCAAAGCAATCACACCCACCCGATGTAAAGCACAGCAGAGGCAGGTACAGAACAGCCACAACACGAAGTCACCACGTACATTTAGCTCTATTGTGGCACTTGTGTATCTCAACTTTTTTCAAATGCTAGAAGTCTTATATAAAATTTACTGATGGAGCATAATTCTATCTAGATCAGAGCAACTCAAATAATTTTAAAGGCCAAAGTTTTAACCCCAGTAAATTAATAGGAAATCCAGTAAAGCTACATTAGGATTTCCCTTCCAGAAATTTTATCTCTTTAAAATTTTAGTCTTCCTCTTACAACACAGAGAAAAAGCATTACATTTAGGCAGAGTTATGCCTGCATATTCCTCATTTACTCATTACCCATTTATGCCATGGTATTACAGTGACCTAGAGAAAGGCACTTTGTGATATTACCTCACTCCACAAGACAGAACTAACTGGCAATAACTAATACTTTATTCAATGTCTGTTTACCTATATTCTGAAAATATTGACTGGATCTTATTTGTTTTAACAGTAATGTGAGGGCACTGATGAGTAGGTAAAACCAGCTCTTAACATCAGCTCTGGGGAAAATACTGCCCTGAGTAAATTAGGCCAGAGTTTTGATACAGAAACAAATGTGTGAACAAAGCCAATGTTTTTCACCTGAAATGTAAAAAAAAAGAATTGATTTCCCAGAAACACCAATAGCATGTCTTCAGTGTCATGTAGCTTCTTCAGCTGGTGCAGAGCAGTCCAGTAAACGCTGTTTTTGAAGTTTACTGCTTCTAGAACTGATAACAGAGGACCAAGTCCCACTGAGGGACTAAGCCTACAAGAAGCTGAATCTCTGATCAGAGAAACATTTTGTAAACACTTACACTACTTTCCCACCTGGAGGACACTGAGCAAAACAGTATGAAAGTGCTGCATGACAGCTGGTAGCCTGAGGCCTCCCTCCATTATGGGGAAAAAAACAAAGCCAGTATTTTTAGACACATATATCCTGCAGCTCAAGTTGGTAAGAATCAAACAGGAAGAGAAATGAATTAAAAAAAAAAACAAAACACAAACAGACAATATTTCCCTTCTCTTGGAGTAAGAAGAGCCATAAACTATGGATATCTGTACTGGGATGTTGTGGGATTGAGCAGTAAATGGGCACTTAGAGAGTGTAAGAATTGGGATGCAATGAAAAAGTGAATACAAGGCTAAACCTGGTAGCAGAAATAGCATCTGTAAAATATATGGATTAGAGAAAGATCTTTCAAAGATAGCAGAAACTTTTCAAAATAATGTCAGTCTAACCTGAGCAGGATGCTAGCAAAATAGATGGATATAAACTCTCCTTTGTAAGTCTTAGCCATGAATGTGAATTTTATACAGGTTGACAGGGAATGTTTGACTGTATCAACTACTAGAAAAACCTATTTACTGCTGAGATTATAGACTGTATTTCTTCATACCCTATTTTGCCTGCAATCCAGCTAAATCACCTTATTTCTTTATGTTAGAAATACATATTTACTTGCTTCTTCCATCAAAAAAAAAGTTTAATCTAAATGAAGATGCTTACTTTCCACTAAAAGTGAGATTTTTCAGCCTGAAGAAAAATATCTTTGTCAAAAAAATGATTCGTAATAGCTTCTATACCACAGCATTATTTCCAGTTAATAACAGTCTTGTAAGTAGATACACAATAAAAAGCAAATTGTAGGTGTTTTATTCATTTGCTGTTTGCATGCATTTCAACTGATGAAACAATTTAAAGCAATTAAATAAAGCTATGATTTAGCTTTTGCATCACACTGTGCTTCATTCAAATTTTTTTACCCCAAACCATTTTCTAGGGACAAACAACTAATAGCATATTCAAAACTGGTGATATCCCAAACACTATATTTCAGGAACACAAATGTCCTATATTAACACAATATCAATTTTAATTAGAACTTGCATTTGAGAGAATTTTTGCTCAAATTGTATGATTTTATATGATTTTCTATGAATTATTCAAGTTAAAAGGAAAGCCAAAGGTTATATGTAAATTAATAGTTATATAAAGGAAGAAAGCATGTTTAAATTATATTAGCTTCGTGTCAGAAAACAACAAGCTATTCTGAAAGTAGTGAAAATGTAATGTATCATCCATCTGTAGGATACACAAATCATCTGTCATAGGATACAGGAAAGCAAGAAGAACGACTCACAAACATGCAGCAGCTACCTTTTCTAAGAATTCTGTACATGTGGTAAATAGTGCTGTTGCAAAAATGTCTGTTTTAAAATACTGGTGAGACTGGTACAGTTAAAGGAAAATCAGAATAATTGCAAAAATATGTACAACAAAACAAACAAACAAAAAAATCCCAACAAAACAAACAAAAACCCAAGTAAAAAATCAGAAAACTTGCTCAATTTCTCATCTATGTATGGTTGTCAATTTTAAACTCAAATAAGCTGTCTTGCCTTGCTTGCCACTCTTCCAGAGAGAACAGCAGAATTGCACAATGAAAGGGATGCAGAACAAATAATCCAGCCCAAATCATGAAATCAAAGGATACAAATACTAGTCAAAAATGAAAAAAAAAATCACAGGGTGGCTCAGTCAGTTGGATGGACATCATGGATATGAACTTAAATGGCATAAAAGGTATGGGGCTAGTTTTGACCCTAATTTTCCGAGAGCTGAGATTTTGTACAGTTTAACCATGGTACATGGCATCAATAACATCAAAGGCTGCATTTATGCATATGAAATTTACAAAGAAGAAAGCTGCTACTTAAAAGCCTTTTTAATGCAAAAAAAACCAACTGAATTTCTGGATAATTACTTGCCTTTATTGCCGTTTGGGACATAGTTTTGCAATGAACGTATAAATATCAAATTAATGTAGCTTTTAAAATAGTCTTTAATGAGGAAGTGCAGGTACTATTACAGACAAATGGTGCTGTAATGTCACATCATGTAGCCTAGTCAAAGAGAAATTCTGGATGTCCCATCCCTGGAAGTGTTCAAGGCCCAGCTGGATGAGGCTTGGAGCCACCCAGTCTAGTGGAAGGTGTCCCTGTCCATGGCAGCAGGAGCTGAACTAGATGATCTTTAGAGATCCCTCCCAACCTAAACCATCCTGTGATTCTATAACAAATAAAATGCTCCTGGGTATGTACAAAATACTCTGACTTCACCATCAAGTGGGATTTTTTCAAACATAAGATCACGAGGTTAAAAGACACCTACAGAGGCTGCCAAGAGACTTCCCACCACCCTACAAAGACATATCCAGGTCTTCTAATTTCTGTCCTGCGTTTGCCCACCCCACTCCTACAGGCTTACATTGACAAAGTGTCTGGAATTTCTAGGAAAATCTATTGCAGAACTACACTACTACTAATCATTACAATCTATTATTTTTCATTGTGTCACCTGAATGTTCTTTGCTGCAATGCAGGCACTTCACTTCTTGTCCTTTCCATGACAGATTCAGATAAATGCATTATTCCATTCTCTATCTTCAAGGCTGTTATCACATCTCTCCATGATCTTTTATGCTATGCAGCTATAAAGAGACATACTTTCCCATTTCCCTCCTCTGAACATTTCCAAATATTCCACAGACTTTTTGAACTGTAGCACCTAAAGTGTCCATGATGGTCCAGTTAAGGCCATACTCAGTAAAGATCAAGAACTAGATTTCTTACAGTTACTACTTCTATGTATGCAAGTCAGTAATATATTCCATTTTTGTAACTAGTTTGCTGTTGACTTTCATTCAGCTTGTGAACCTTTCTATGGCATTGATCAGTTCTCAAGAACTGTAGCACAGTCAGCTCTTTCTTTGTGCTGTTTCTGTGAAGATGATTATTTCTACCAGGTAGAAATTTGAGTTCACCTGTACAGATATTGCCTCCAATTTCTAAAGGTTGTTTTGAAGTTTAATCCTGCTTGCAACACACTTGTGATCCAGCTGCCAGTATGCAAATTTAATAGATGTAATCTCCAACTGCATAACATAGGCCATTAATAGAAACACTGATGAGTTCTGGAGCTAGGACAGCGCTTTGAAGTGGCTAATGCAGATACCTACAGTCCACACAGAGTTAATCCCTCATTTCACTGATAATGAACACCTGATTTTGGGGGTTTGACCAGTTCTGCACCTACTCCACAGCTCTGCAACCGTGACAATTCTTCCTTGCCTTACCTATTAAAGTATCACGTGATAGACTTTTTATAGCCTTTATAATGCCCAACTGTACAAGCACCAGATGTTTTCTCTGCCATTCAAAAGGACTTTTATCCTACCTTGGAAGACAAGCACATTCTTTTCATGTGATTTGGTTAATGAAAAGAACATCTAGGATTTTAATCTTTTTTTTTCATAGGCGCTTACAAGCAGCTTAGTTTTTGTTGATGGATGTTTTTGGGAACTTACTGACTGTAATTCTCTGGCTCCTCTTTTCCTCCCTTTCTACTGAAATGATTTAAGTTCATTGTTTTCTGTAAGCTTACAGAACACTGGATGCTCTAATCAGAGGTGGACATTTCATGCATGGTTGATTTAGTCATTAACAACATTAACAATGCAGACTTGCTTTCCATGTGAAGGGGAAAGTGGACAAGCCCAGGAATATTATTAATGGACACTGTTAAGGTATTAAATTAAAATGTGGTGTGTCTGATGCTTGCATGTGGGTCACATATGCATGGGTACAGTATTTTTCTAACTTGGATGCTCGCACTCTTCTGGAAATATTATTCCCTAACTTTGTGAATGCATAGATTATTATGGGAGGCAAAAAGTAGTGTAGAATCAGTATTGTGCACCATTAACATATTCAGAAAGCATAAAACCCTAAGAAATGGGTGATTGACTTTAATTAAGCTGAAAATTAAATACATATAAGATATTTAATACTTTCATAATGTATTTTAGCAAATATTGATATAAGTATGAAATATAACACATTAAAATAACAGACTGTATTTCACGTGTTTGTAACTCTTCACAAAGAAGAAAATAAGAGAGAAATCCAGTGTCTGTTTCACTCACTTGTCCTGCCTAAATGAACAGAAACCTAATAAATTGCCTAGGGACAAACAGGATTATTGGGGAATAAAGCAAAACAGTCATCAGAATAGGCTCCCCCAATTAATAACAACAGAATCTTTAATAAAAAACATATAAACATGACCTGTACAACTGATTGTGTCCTACAGGTGGGGAACTGATGGCCCAGGCCATGAAGCAATTTGCTAAATTAGTACTTAATACTTCTGACCATGGCTGCACAAAGACAAAAGACTAAGAAGCTACAGCTACTTAGATAAGATAAGTCTAATTAACTAGGATTTTCAAAATGTATTTTAAGCACAAAAAACCTCAAAAACCAAAAAGCTCAAGTTACAGGATTCATTGTGGTTTCAGTTTTGCTGATTCCATGTGGGTCAATTGACTGCCAAAGCAGTCTGAGTTAATTTACTGATGTAATAATTTAACTGCCACGGTGCACTCAATCCATTGAATCCCAAACAAAATATCCCAAAACAAAATTATATTCTGTTTTCCAAAAATTATTTGTGTGAAAATTGAACATCATGGATAAAAATAATCATCTGTTCAAATATTCATATTCCCTATAGTACTTTTGCTACTATACAACTGTACTAAAATAACATTACATTAATTTTAATTAAATTTTGCATTTCAAAGCATTTTTTCCACACATAGTATGTTTTTATGCGACTTCTGTCAATACTTGAAGATAAAAGGAAAGCCAAAGGTTATACGTTAATTATTAATTATCTGTTGAAAATAATGTAATGAGCTTAGTTTATATCAGGTCACACTAACTCTCAACTATTGTTTGTGAACTGCTGCTATAAAAAATATAGCTCCAGGAATGATAACCATTGCATTATTATATCCCTGAGAAAGAATAACTACCCTACCTTTTTGTAGGCTGTGTCATACACCCATGGGCTTTTTTAAAGTTTTTATTTGGTGATGTGGTTTTTGTTTGGGTGGTTTTTTGCTGGCTTTTTTTTTTTCCAACCTAAGGTTTCACTGCTACTTTGTGTTGGCAGGTTCCTCAAGAAATAAGAAGACCTATGCAAATTTTGTCACCATGAGCCTACTGTTTTTTCCTTCTATGCAGAGAAGGGGAAGAAGCCTAGAAGGTGCCCAGATGAACTGCAGAGCCAGTGTTTGCTCCCAGGGATGACCCCAAGGAATATTTGGATGTACAAATACCGCAGAAAGTAGAGAAGTTCCCCACAGAATTTGTTGATAGCAACAACACTGACATTCACAGCAGTGAACACATTCTGCTGACAAAGTAAACTGATTAATAGTGCAGGCACTGAAAAAATAAGTTGGTGAAGCAATTTAATTTCCAGTTGCATTGATCATTGCATCTGCTTTGCATTGATTATTAAAGCTCTGACTTCAGCAGGGGGTCATCCACATACAAGTTAGTTATTATCAACACTAACTTTAAGAGATAAAAAGGTCAATGTGCTTATTTTAGAAGGCAGGTACTATCTTTACTGGGCAAAGTGAAATGCAAACACTTTGGAATAGATTCATGCATGATATGAATCTCTCCTTACTGCTACTTAATTGCACACATACAGAAATGTACCCAAAAATCAGCTCTGGAAAAGAAACATAAAATTATATATTTGCAGGGAAATGTTGGATGTTTGTGGAAGCAGTGGCAAATGTTCCATACACTACAAGCAACCAAAATTATTGTTTGCATGATTTAATATAATTTTTAAAATACATGATTAGCATTCAACTGTAAATAAACAGAACTTTAGGTAGAAAGGAGGAGTAGAACAATAGAGAGGAATTCTGTATGTCTTACAGACTGGGACTTTGAGTTACTTCCCTGCTCTTTGGGAGAAGGACAATTCAGACTAAGTTTCTTTTCTGCTTCCCCTGTTGAGGTGACTCACCTGGGCCCAAGTTGTTTACCCAATGCAACTAAAATTACTCCAAACTCTGAGAAACGCTATGGAGGATCTACAGAGGAGTATTTGCATTTTGCTCTTGAAGAGCTCTTACTGTAAATTGTCAAACCTTTTCATTCTCTCTTCATATCAGAGTTCTTGCAACATTTTTGTTGTTTGCAGCTAATTGCACTCTTTTCTTACAGGGCTTTGAGAAACAGAAGGTTTGTTTGTGTTTTAATAGAGGACAAAAAATTGACACTGTGCTGCCAACATAGAGGAAATACAAACATAAAGAAGAGTCTCACCACTTTGGGCCAGTATTCAACACCTGCTCTTTTGTTTTTGTTAAGAGACAAAAATGAATCATCTATTTTGGTGCAATACTCTTTACTTACAAAGAACACATCCACCATTCTCATTCCTTTAGCATTGTGGAAACAAATCCAAATTGCTTTTCTTGTCATAAATTCAAAAGAAGTTATCTGGCTTCTTCCCAAGGTCCCACTAAGGACTGCCTTTCTCGTTGTCTGCTGCTTTTTGCTGACAGGTGGTTTGCTAAAAGTTCTCCTAATGCTCTTATGTTTACAACCAGTCCCATGGAAAACTCTCAGACCACGTAGCTCAAAGCACCCTCAGGCTCTGCCAAGTGGCCAGTTGCCTCAGGCAGTCTTTTTCATTTGGGCCAGTTCCCTCTTTCGCTTAAGTTAACATCAATTTTACCTTCCTGTTAGCTTGAAAACTTAACCCAGTACACCTGTAAGAGTTAACCAGAGAGTAGGAATTAATATAGTCCATTATAACATTACCATTATCTCCAGAAGTGCTTTATATTCATGTTCAGAAAGCTCAACTTTGATAATAAATTCTACTGAACAAAATACCAACAACTATTAATTTTAAAGTACTGTTATCAGCAGTAAAAACTACAACCAAGCTTCCTTCTATGCATATCCCAGGAATCACATATAATGAAACTAATTTGTTTTGGTTATTGCCTTTTGGGAATCTTCAGGCTAACTACACTATGCAAATGCCAGAAGGAACTTTGGTTATTATGTTAAGAAAAGTGAACAATTTTCTTCTCCTGGTCAGAAGTATATAAAATTAAAACACCTACTTTGTTTCTTTTCGCTAATTTATTTTTTTTAATAAAGAAAAGTAGCTCACAATTTTCATTTTAAATTCTATTGTCATCTGTTATTTTCTTTACCTTCAGAATTTTTGTGGAATGAAGAAACAGATAGATCTGTTAGCAAGCTTTCACAAATACTTTGTGTTAGTTAAAAGTGAGTGTTTCATATGCACACACACACTGATTTTCAGTGTTTTTACATGTACCTGTTTCAAAAACAATGCTCACATGGATGTAATTTAAGAAAAAAAAGGACTAGAAGTGCCAGAGGTAGGAACAAAAATTTGTAGTTGAGGTTGATTGGGATTTATTTGTTTCTGTTCACTTGATCACCAGAAAAGGCAAAGTCAAAAGCCATCTCTCTACTTCCAACTTACAGACTTTTTTTAAGCATTAAAACAAACAAACAAACAAGCAAACAAACAAAAACCCCTATCCTGCCGATTGTCCTGCCAAAGAATATTGTAGTACAATGTATAAGAAAATTATATACCTATATGAGTTCTAAAGAAGGACAACTGCCAGAGACAAGATAAAGTATAGTATGGTGTTCTTCAATTCTCATTTGGTCAGGATGATTTTAAGAGGACACTGATAAACTTGTGGAAGGGAAGGTCTGCAAAGGAAACCAGATCAGAACTTTTTGCCTTATAACAAATTCACTCCATGCTTCAAGGATTCCATTGTCTACCCATAGGGTTTTCAAAGGCATGTTTTCACTTGATGTATATTTTGGCCTCTGTTTTTCTCCCTGCTCCCTGGTGATTTTCTTAGTATAGTTAATTCCTTCAGTCTACACACTACCACTATTCCAGCACATCTCTGCCATGCCCTGAAAGGACACAGAGCTTTAGAGCTGTGTGGGGCCCAACAACACTTGGGTCAACTCTATCCAGTCAGGTCATGGTGAATTTCTGCTAAAGATGGCAATTCCTAGGCAGAGTTAACCAAGACAGCTGGGATGACTTTCTGGGATAAATGCCCCTGGCAGGAGATAGAGTTGTCAACAACAATGAAGGGCTCTCCAATTTCATGTCCCTATTGTTACGATAATTGTTCATGTAAGCCTCCGAACACTGTATGGTGTTTTGAGATACCTGCATTAGATCAGCTTTGTTTAATTCACTCCCCAAAATAAATTTCTCTAATACAATACTGAGTCTGTCACTGGCACCATTTAATACTTCTTTTTACAGAGAACAAGCATGTTATGAGCAGTCCTAATACAGGAATTAATCAGATGGTTACTTTTACGAAGTGACAGTATTATAAATACAACTTCAATTTTACAAAACTAAAGCAAAGAAAGCAAAGATTAACTCTCAGTATAGAATATTTGACTCACTGGGTTATTTATATCGTTAACAACAAGTCAGCTCCCCACAAGAATCAGAGTATAAAAAATGAACACTGTGAAAATTGGGTGGGATAAATTGTCATTTGGAAGTGTCTTTTATACTGACTGCAGAGGGAGTCCTGAGACAAGATCTAATGTCAACTAACCAGGTATAGTGCTTGAAAGGTTCATTCAGAGAGGAACCTAAATTTTAGGTTGGAGAGAATGCAGAAAACGTCAGCCTAAAATAAATGCCCCAGTTATCCTCAGTAAAACCAGATCCACAGTTGAAATAAGCAGTCATAGCTATATTGATTTCCAAAGAGCTTGAGCAATATAACAAGTTGAGATTCTGGTCCTATGAATAGCTCCTTTGACTTCAGTAGGATTACTCACACAGCCTATGAGTAAGTACATACAGATGTATAAGATATTTGCTAAGCAACAGACAAGAAGATACCAAAAAAGAAAAATGATCTGTGAGGTTAACAACTTTTAAACATAAACTATATAATCCTGTAGACACCTACACACATGAATAATATTACACATTGGGATGCTGTAATTATGCAGGTTAATATTTCCTGGTTTCCTCACATCTGCTATGGCTGGTTCCTCGCTCACACTGAAACACACAGTATTGCTTTTGCTCCTTCAGTTGTTGTTCAAGAGTACACCATATTCCATGTGGTTTAGTATTGCTAAAGTAAACATGTGGCATTCCATAAGCAATATTATATACAACAAAAGCCATTATTGTCTTTTATAGAAGGAATACTTTAAAATATTGTCATTTGAATAGAAAGCAAAAAAGCTCTGGCTGAAATTCACATATTCTCTACATTCATTAGTACTATCGACATCACTGAACTTTCCTGTTCTTATTAGGGTTACCATAGAAATCAGCCTAAAGCTATTACATGAATTGTTACTGCTATTAAGAAGTATTCTACTTCAGTTTCATTCGTGTAGTTTTAAGAATCTTTGAATATTTAAGAGAATAAAACCACCTTGATATTAAAAGTAAGGCTAGAAAGGTGGAGGATTTTTTCAACAAACATAAGTGTATTTAATAAAATGAAGCAATAAGTTGAGTGGCACCCACACACTGTATAAAGCAAGCATTTTCTATAATTCCATGTTTTTACGTTTGTATATGCTATTCTTTCAGACAGGCAAATGGTGCACAGCTGACTGTATAATGAGATGCTATATATAAACGACATTAACCTTTAAAGTTAGGCAACCACTTTACACACACAATACCATGCTTTCAAACACTTTTACCTAAATGTGCATTCATGCATTACTTCCCCATTGCTCAAGAGCTTTATAATGTATTATATGAGGAAATCAGAATCTAAGTCATCTTTTAAGATATGCAATCTCTTTCTAGTGTGTAATTAAAATAATGTGTAAAAAAGCAATTTACATTAAAAAAAAGAGTAAAACCTATTTTAACTAATTAACTGAAACAATATACGCAAGTGTATGTTTCAGATTAGATATAAGGAAAAAGATTTTTAAAATGAGGGGGGTGAACCCCTGTAACAGGTTGTCCTGGGAGGTGGTGGATGCTCCATCCCTGGGAACATTCAAGGCCAAGTTGGACGGGGCTCTGAGCTACCTGGTCTAGTAGAAGTCACTCATTGCAGGAGGGTTGGAGTAGGTACCCTTTAAAGGCCCTTTCCAACTCAAACAATTCTATGTTTCTATGATTCTAGATAACAACACGAGACACGTTGGCACATGGATTTTGTGTGTCTGAGTGGAGGGAAGAAGGTACTTTATGTACATCGGTGATTAAATGCCTTTGGATTAAAAGTAACAATTCTTTAAATCATCTGACTGAATCAATAACACAACGGGTATCTGAACAGCAATTGTTTTACCTTAGGAAGGACAAATACTTGGCTAAAATAACTGAACTAGAAGCCGAGTGGTTTATAATCCCATCCATTTGAATTTGTTAGTGACCTCAGTGTAATCTTGTCAGCAAAATGAAAAGTTCGACACACTATTAAAAAGAAATCATTTGGATGCAAATTTTATCTGCAATATGATGCCTTTCAATCAGAAGGAGTTCATGAGACAAAACCTTTGAGCCACTACAAATCTGGCAGCCAACCTATCGAGCTTTTCAGTAAAATGATCTATGAACGGATTCTCTTTTCCCCTTACTCAGAGGAAGATTAAATGAATACTTTAGATATGAAACATGCAGAGAAAACAAATAATATTCTCTTCATTTTTCTTATTTGGCAAATCTGGGTGATATATCTTTTCTTGTACAAAGGAGGAAAACAGAGTCTGACTGGCACTTCATGTATGGGCTCTTGGGTGAATTCAGAGTATAAAATGCAAGAGGCCTAACAAATCATTTGGGAGAAAATGACAGCTTTTGGTTTTTCATCCAGTGAACAGAAAAGTCAAATTTTATTGACAAAGGTACTAGTAGAAAGATTTGTGAGTCTTTCGAGGAAAAAGAAGGGTGCGAGATTAAAACCTAGAGTACATATCTGATCTTTTAACATAGTTTAGGACTCTTCTAAAAAAAGATTTGCTTTTCCTAAATTTTGCAATACTTAGGAACTCCTTTATTTGATAAATAAATATATTTTCCTTTTTCTACCCCTGCATAAATTTCCATGCTTGCCTGTAAATTTTATCCTGTTCTGTTATGAATGTTCCAAATTCCTTCTGTTTCGTTTTTGTTTTCTTGTGGTTTTGGGCTTTTTTATCAAGAAAGATAGTGCTACAAGAATTATGCTTTCGAAATCATCTCATCATATTCTGTATTATTCCTTTCAAGGATCAAGCTCCCTCAGATGAGCAATATTCCACTATCTTACTTCAGCCCCTCTTAAAAACCTTTATTAAAATGTCACAGATCCATGGGAGGGATGGGTGCAGGAAGGTGTCAGGGGATGCCAGGCAGGAGGCTGTTCATGTTCTCCTGCTCAAAGTTTCATTGATCTTTTTGGAACTATAAAATGAAAGAATGATTCTTTCCATTTTCACTCAATGCAGAGGGTGAATAACTTTGATGGTATAAGGTAAGACAGAGTCTATCTGCTGTCTCTTGCCCTTTCAGAATGCAGGAGAGAGGAAGAGAAGCTCATCCAGGAGTTAAAGTATAATATAGAGTTCAAAAATCTTAGATAAAGTATATCTTAAGAGACAGCAAGGTAGGTAAGAAAAAAAATTAGAACCAAAATTTTGTTATTAGTGAAAAAAAAAATGACCAAAACTCAAAGTCTTGACTTAGGGAATAAATGGAAAGACCAATAGATACGGGGGAAGATAATTTAAATTCAGTGTTGATAAACAACTTTTAAAATATTTTGGAAGACAGTATTTATTTATCTATTTTCATATATACGCACATGTAACAGTTTCTTACGTGTACATATAATAGAGCCTAAATTCAAATTGCTCAGTAAGATTTGGGCAGTGGAAAGCAAATATTTGCTGAATGAGCAATGAATTAGGTAAGAAAGTAGAGGGATAATTTCTAAATTACTGGGAAAACTGAGACATTCCCAATTCACAATGCAAACAACTTGTTCCTGCTTTGTACTGGACTGAGGCCATGCTAAATTCAATTTGGAATCAATAATGTTCCAATTTAGTCAAGCATTAAATTCAGAAGGCAAAACAGGACAAGATGCTGAATTTTCAGCTACACATAGGGTTCTACAAAACTCTAAAAAGTTATTTGCTTACCTGAACAGCCTGATAAAAGTCACTACTAAAACATCACAAGAACTGGATAGTAATGTTCCTCCTCCTTCAGAGGAAAACAAATTGGGAGGAACAATAAAAGCATGCATGGCTTTTAATAGCATGCTTTTCTCTGTTTGTCTTCTTGTTATATTCCACTTCTTACTGTAGTTTGTGTCCATATTGAAGGTAACATCTGAAGAGTCAAACCTTCCTGTCTTTCAAGAATGATGAAAGAGATGAAAAGCTCAGCTGCCAAATGGGCTTTTAAAGTAGATACTTCAGAAATCTTTTCAACAATAGATTGCCTCTGCTTGTATGTTATTGATACAATCTATTTGCTACACTTAATTGCAAAAGCTTATAAAATATGCTACATATAAAAATAAGTTTTCTGAGCTAGATTAAAGGAAAATATTACATGAAATGTTCTCAAAAACTTGTATTTGACGTGAACTGCAGCTGATGTTCAAGACTGAAAATAAAGGAGATTTCCTTAAGTATTTATAATTCATAATGCTACCATACTCCATTTACGAGAGAAAACTAAGTTTTTCTAGATATACTCCAGGAAAGCCAAGATTCAGAACCAAGCCAAACCTGAGAATTCTAATCCAGTTGCCAAGTATGTCTCTTTCTTTTACTCTTCTGAAGAGACTGATTTGTGTTTATGTTGCATTTACCAACCAGCTTATTTAAGCTTTCATACAGTCTTAGAAGTATTTTTGATGACATTAGGAAAATAAATCTTGGATAACTTCAAAAATGTGTTCTCTATCAGATGATGCCTAAAGACCACATTGAAAATATTATATTTCAAAAATCTAGGAGAGCAATCACAGAAAACAGACTAGACCCTTCAGATCTGGAAAGGGGTATGTTTGTATTTGTTCTTCACCAAAAAACCAACCCCATCAACACGAGAAATTAAATCAATGGATTCCTACATTCCATCACAATACAATTTTGCACGGAACTATCAAAGTACTAAGACACATTTAAGTCAAATATTATCAAGTTGAATAGAATAATGTAGTTTAAAGTAACTGTCATGGGTCTAGCTGCTAAAACCATAACAGTAACTTTCATCTATATTTTGCAAGTAATAAGAAATATATGAGCAGTTCCCTTTAGAAAATTCTTAACAATATCTATATGAATAATAAAAAAAAAATACCTAAAGGAAGTCAGTACTGATAACATACATTTTCCTTTGTAGCACCAGTTCAAGCTAAACCTTAGCATTAGTACACTATAATTTCAGTGAAGGAAAATTATAAGTGCTAGTTACCTGGCACTTCTAAAGCATATATAAATTCACTGTAAGATCTACAGCAAAAACTAAAAAGTTATTTAAGCATTCATAGTGCCAGTATACTAAGAAAAAATCATTAAGTAGAGTAAAACTTGTCTTTAAAAAAAAAAAGTGCAAGTGCTCTCTCCAAAAATCATCAAGATTAGAAGCTTCAAGAGGCGAAAAGATCACTGTCTAAAAATTATAGATCTCATTTATGAGAATAAAATGAAATATGACAACTATCAGTACACAATCATATACATGTACTAGCATACATAACCTAAGTTTAATCTCATTTAAGTGTAATGAATTGTTAAACAGGTAGGAATAAATATTTGGTCCAAATTTTTCAACAAAGCTTTAAGAATTTAGACAACATTTTAAGTATGAATATTTACTGAAATTTCAATTGTGCCACAGGATTAATGACAAAACTATTGATACTAACAGAGATAGAATTTTCCTCCTCTGAAGGCAGGTTCAGATTGGACATTAGGAAACATTTATTTACAGAGAAAGTGGTCAAACACTGGGACAGGCTTCCTAACATGGGGTCAGTGCCTTGTTCCTATATAAGACATTATTATCTGGACAATGCCCTTAATAACATGGTTTATCATTTGGTCAGCCCTGAAGTGGTCAGTTTGAAAAATCCTTGTAGGTCTCTTCCAACTGAAATATTCCATTCCATTCTGTTCTAAATATTCTAAATATGCCACCACAAAGAAAAATTCGCTTTCTGCAGCCTAGTGCTGCAATTTCTTTAATTTTTGACAGGAGGAAGAAACAAAGTTTTCTTCTTCAGCATGAAAAAGTAAAGGATATAAAATGAACATTTAAATTGCATATGCAGGAGAAAGTAGAGGTGTGATTGCTCACCAAAGTTCTTGATTTATTCTGAAAGATAAAGCTATTACAATAATCTTAAAGTTATTGATACCTCTCTCCGTCGAGAAGCCCAACAGGTTTGTTTGATTTTCCAAACGACAGCGGCTACCAGCAGTAAGGATAAGAAACAACTGCAATTACAAAAGAAAAAAAAAAATAATTGTAACATGATGGTGTGAAAAATCTTATGCTTTTAGGGTATCAGAGGTAACAAAAAGACATTTAAGCATGGGAAAAAAAAAAAATAGAAGAAAGCTAAACTCTACCAGGATGACAAACAGTCAACCGTCCACGTTCAAAGTCAAAAGCAAATGCACATCACCTGCTACAGTTTTCCCCTGGAAATGCTATTACAGTTTCCATTAGCCTGGGATAAGCTCCATTACAACCATCCACATACCCACAACAGTCTCAACAAATACGCACTGCATGTTCCACATCTAGTAGATGGAAAAAGACGGCAAAAAAAGAGCAAACAAAATTATACCAATTTATATTTCTCTCACTTTGTAAATTCTGGGTAATTTTCTGGGATGCAGGAATGATAACTACACAGGGAGTATAATTAGTCTGAGGAACTGGGTTTGCATATGACAATAGGCCTGTGTTATCATATTGAGTATTTCTATGGTTAATTGCCCAGGGAAATCATCTCCAAGGACATCACCACATTACAATCCCAAAGACACAACAGAAAAAGAGAAAAAATCAAAATTATTAAACACCTGCAGTTCACAATCAGAGCATATGCCTTCTCTCTTGCTTCAATATTTTTGTATTGTAACATTTAATCTATAAAGCATTTTGTTAGAAAGATCATTGAATCTCAACCTCTTTTAGTGAATTTCTGGCTATCAACAAAAGGCTTCTAAAGCTGACACCTAAGGTAATCACTCAAACTACCTTTCAACTTTTTAGACAGTTGTTTTTACAAAATTATATGTATTTACTAATTGTGTGAAGAACTTTGACACATGTTGGCATTTCTGCTGTACATGGTGGTTTCAATTAATGCCACACTGTAAGGATTGAATTATACTAGACATCCACTGGAAGCCAAAAAGCTTCAAAATATATTTTTTAGTATGGGAAATACCAAGATTTCTGGAAGTAGTGCAGTTCAGAGGAGTACTGTGCATAAGTACTGTAAGTCTCCCTTCTCCGCTTTCTCTTTGAAAGCAAGTACAAGTGACTGTAAATTTATATTTGGTGTCTAGTGAAGAGCAGAACTAAAAAAAGCCCCAGTGACCACCCAAACAAATTCAGTTTTGCAGCAACACCTTTTAAGCTTTTTAAGTCAAGAACTACTTACAAATAGTATTTCCCAGAAATGTTTTCCCTCCTAAATACTGTACTGTCCAGCTGTACCTGCAACAGCAGCTTTGGGGCAACAGCAGGGTACTGACGTGTTGCTATAGATCGGGATGCTGTGCATGAAGAAAGGGAAAGTAATTTCACTTACTCTTCTCCTCCTCTACAGTCCTTCCAAAACCCACTAAATTAGGGAAACAACAGAAACTCTGTTTGAAATTATGAACTCAGTGCTCCTGGAATTCAGAAAAGGTTAATACATTCAGGAGAGCTGGACACAAGAAACTAAGAAGGTCTTGCAGTGAGTGACTGCTTTATTACAACCAGGAACTGAATCTCTACCCCTAGAAAATTCTGTCCTTCACATTTACTAATTTCTTAAACAGTTCTCTTAAGTTAGTAGAATAGAAAATATTCAGAGTTCTGGCTGAAAGGCTTCAGACAAATTGATTCTGTGCTCTGTATGTCAATGGAGTGGGTCACACACTGAATTTTCTTGTCATCAGTGAAAAAATCAATTAGTTTACATGCAAAGTCAAAATCAGAAATGAGTGCCTCAAAGACACACCCATAAAATACTATAAATCATTGGGAAATACAGAATTGATAACATGGCTTTTGTACAATCTTTTCTTGGCAAGTAAATATTTTACTTTCTTCTCCTTTTTTTGGAGGAGGGGTAAATATAAATAGAAAGGGAAAAAATCAAAATTCAAGTTAATGAAGAGAAGACAGAATGGAAAATAGATTTTGTCAAACTAACCTAGTTCCAGGCTGTGGTGAGATGATATCCTTGGTTTATGTAGGGCAATAAAAACTAAAGCTGACTGCAAAGGATCTCACAGCAGAGAGTGACTTAGCAATAAAATAAGAGAATGAAATTCAGTGACAATGAACTGAAGGTAACGTGCACAAGAAAAAGACAAAAACAAGTAGCTACAAATATGCAATGATAGGTTCTAAATTAGCAATTACCACTCAAGAAAATGATCTTGAAGTCGTTGCAGATAGTTCTTTGAACATATCAACTGAATGTTTAGTGGCAGTCAAAACAGAAAATAGGATGTTCAAAGAGATTAGAAAAGGAATAAAGAACAAGCCAGAAAGCATTGGGATGTCAGTGCATAAATCTATACTGTGTCTGTATCTTGAAGCAACCATAACCTTATCGCGGAAAATCTGACTTAAAAGGTAAAAAGGAATACAGCCAGCTTGGCTAGGGGAAAGAAATTGTAGTAGAAATAAGGTTTTTTGAGCTTTGAAACAATAGAGAGCTGAAAGGAGCCATGATAAAGCCACCAATATGACAGGCAAAAAATGTAAAAAAAACAGCAGGACAAGAATAGGCAGATGCTCTCCAGCCCCCCAGCATACTTCTTAACTCCTTCTTGTGATGGATATAAAAAAAGAAAGTGCAGTGCCAAATAAATTAATTAAAAATTGGCCAGCTGACAGCTAAAAAAGAAATTGTCAGAAGGGGACCAACATCATAAAAGGGAATTTCTAGACGGGTTTGCAAGGTTCCCATAGTATCAGATCCACGCAGTTTTGATGGGACAAATACATAATAGCTGAGAGGCCTGTGCATGACACAAAGACTGAAAAGAAAGTGGTTAATAATGGTTAATGGCACAGAGGTTAAAGAGATTGAGCAATGGTCAATTTTTAATTATTTTTTTTTAATACACAATCACTTCTAAGTTGTATTTTCGAGGATAAATAATTCAGGCCTCATTTACATTGCAAAGGATTTATTTTCCCCTTGGAATGAAGCAATTCCCAAAACAATTTAGAGACCAGTGTGAATGACAACTCAGTATGAATTGCTGCTGGGATGCTGAGACAAAAATGGTTAAAACAACCTTAAATACTCAGGTGCACAGTGGTAAGCAGCACTTGGGAGACAAATTTATCCCTCTACAAGGTATTGCCAAAACAGATAATATCAGACTTGTTCCTAAAGCTCTGGCATTGGCATTTTTTTTAAAGAGATTGGAAAACACGGAAAGAATAGAGGGAAAAATCACAAAAAACATTCAAATGTTGGACAAAATCTTCTACTGACAGTGACTCTACAAACTTAATAATTTCACTTTTCAAAAAGATCAAGTGGCAACTTGTCTACAGTGTGTATGAGTTTCCACAGGGAGAAAACACCAAGACTGTCATTTATCTAGCGCAGAAGTGCATGGTTTTGAAACACTGGCAGGAAGTAGACAGATTTGAATTAAACCTAGCCATTATTATGATTTATTTTCTGTATCATAAAATAATAAAACACATACTGAAAGAAAAGAAGATTTGACTATGCTGCAATGACTAGATAATTTAAGATATAGAAAATGGTTGGAAAGAGGGAGTATAAAATTTAAAGGTGTTAATCCACATGGTCATAGATTATGTTCACCATCTCTGACTCTCTAGTTGAGACTCTGAGTGACACCCAAATAAACAGATACATGGATAGACGCCTTTGCAATGCACATGGGTTATGAAATACTGACCCAGAGTACAGAGTGAATGACTTTATGCACTTATCAACGTAAATCTCCCCAAAAAGAAAATTGCCATGCTAAGAACTCTTAAAACCACAGCAGCCCAAGCATTATCAGGATTTTGTAGTCTCTAGAACAAGAAATGAACTGCCAGAAGATAAGGATATAGTTTTGCACAGTTTCCCCTTCAAACCACATGGAACAAAACAGGACGAAACACTAAAAAAGCATTCTTGAAAATGAGCAACTCATCACCAGTGGCCTGGATTACAGACTGATTGAAAGTTATTGTCTTGGTGTTATTTTGGAGACAATAAACAATTAGAGAACAGATAAACTGAAGAAGTCTTGAACACAGTTTGTGTCCAACGCAATAGAAGAAAGTGGCCAAGGAAGAGAAGAGTGTTTGCAAGAGAACAACAGGGCCCAGCAGTGAGGTTTAGGCTATGCAGATGCTCTTCTCAGAACTCTGGATAGTATGAAAACAGAAATACTGATTTAATAGAACGCAGAGAAGAATAATTACTGCCTGCATAACTATTTTTGCAAGATACAGAGCCAATTTTTAACTTCCAGAGGTCACATTTAGGCATATTTAGCACAGACCCGGCTGAGGAAAGGACAGTGTTTTCCCAAACTCAGGAATGCATTTCTGTGTGTTTGTTTAAGAGGCAAACTGAAAGGGGAATTAGTGGGTGTGTTGCTGCTTTGTATGAGCAAACTGAAATAAAAACTGCAGATTTCTTTAAAGAAACTTAAATTACATGGATAAATAGAAGGGAAAAATCTGTGAAATGTAATGGTCAGCATGTTTAAACTAGATGAATTAATGACTCTTTTGTGCCTTAAGCTCTATGAATGCATTAGAAATACACTACAGAATTCCTTTTTTTCATTACATATTAATGCCTATAAATTACATATTGTATCAAAGTAGTACTTGCGTTAAAGTGAAATAATTTACTTATTTTTGCAGTGATGTAAAAGGAACTATTTCATGAACTAAGCATAAATATTTTAAGGACCAATATTGTAAATGGAAGGTAAGCAGAAGAAAACAAAATGTGCCATCCTTTTATATTTCTTTTCTCATTCTCTGATTATTTAACATCTAAAGAGAAATTAAAATGTAAAAAAGTATGTAAACATTCATACATGAATAATTGTTGTTCTATGATTTTACTTAAGTCAGTAATTTGCATAATAATTCAAAATAAATTTCCACAAACAGATGAAAGCAAGCACTTTTTCAAATTTTAGCTTAACTCTAGTACACTTTTTCCTATTAAAATGAAAAATTATGTGAGATTCTACCTTGAGCACCCATCACATATACTCATCTTGCAGCAGGGGACAAGGTCCAGCAGCAGCACAGAGCTGAGCATGGGGCAGCATTCCTAAACTATCCCTCATTGAGCCCATCCTGGGAGCAGCATTTCTGGCCCAGCACAGCTTGTCAAGACTGTTGTACCAACTGTTGTACTGTCCCCCTGCTCCAACACGTGTGACAGACACGTCCTTAGGATCCCTGGGGAATTCCTGCACTGCTGGCTTAGTGTGGATCTGGAATGGGCTTTTGAATGAAGCCCTGACTTCCCCTGGGGAGCAACTCCAGAGCTCCATGGAAAATGTGCAATGTGAACTCCAAACCCAAAAGGGCTTTCAGTCCATGGAGCTAGACCAGAGCTAGTCCAAAGTGAAAAAAAAAGCATTCAGTGTGTCCCCAGCACCATTTTACCAAAGAAAGGATCCATTTGTCCACACTGTTCACCAATAGAGACATAAATACCCAAAATTCCTTTCACAAATTTTGTTAGGTGCCTAACAGACTCACTGCCCACATGTGTATATTTGCACTTTATTTTAAAAGCTTCTGCCAAGTCTTTTTTTGCATATGGGAGCTGGGCCATCAAAGCAACTATTGCTCAACTACTTGAGTCTTGCTGTGCTGAGACAGCAGTTAAATATCCCTCTGTATCCACAAACCTCCTGCCTGTTGATCTTTCTCTGACAAGAGCACAAAAATGGACAGTTGCCTAACCAGCAATCTAAACCCTACACTCTATGGTTTCTCCTTCGTATTAACTATAGCACTAACATGAACAACAATTAGTCAGTAAATTCAGTAAAACAAACTGATGACAAAAAACCTTTTTAATGTGGATACATGCAAAGAAAACAAGTCTCATACCTAAGTTAATATTTTTAAATTAATACTGCAAAAGTTTCCCAACAGATCACATTAACTGTTTTTCTAAGAACTGTTTTCCTAACACATTATTTACTATCTTTTTATTGGCAAATAGAGCAGATTTTAATTGATATTTTATAAAGCAAGCACAATTCTAAAATAAAAATAATTGAACAATTATTTTTCTAACACCATGACTTCAAATAGCAATTATTGTCACAGCAATTTATTTCTCTCATTGTACTTGACAAGAACATTGTGTTTATGATTATGATGTGCTGGGTTCAGCCATCCTTGTGTTAACTGGTGTATACACGACAAGCAGCTCCAAAGATTTCAACAGGATTATCTGAAGCACAAAACACTGTAAACATAATATTAGAAGTCTGATATGTATGACAGCAGTATAATTTTTTAAAATTTTTTTTAATGATTAATTAAATTGCTATGAATCACAAAGTTTTATAAACATCATTATAAGTAGGACTATTTCAGTGATTAGCAATTCAGAACGATCCTGGGAATTAAGTGTTTCAACTCCAAACTAAAATGCGTAAAGACTTAGAGAAAAGTAGTCTTGGCTAGCAAAGAAGCAGCATATGCATCTTCCAGTTCCTGGTAATGCAGTGTGTGGGGTCAGGGAAATAAACCTCGGCTGCGGAGCCAAGACACATCAGCCAGTGGTGCTGAATTCCCGGATAAGGGAGCTCTGGCTCTGAGAGAGCTCTTCACAGCCAGGGAAAGGCACTGCCAACTAAAGGCACAGCATTACCATCCGGGTGCTTCGGGAATGTCCTTCTCCTGCTCTTGCTTGTCATGAGAAATACAACCAGCACCAGCATCTCCATGCGCTGGCTCCCAAAATTCCATCTTCTGGAACTGATCGGCCAATAGTTGCAATCTTTCCCTCTTCTCTTTCCCCTGCACAACCTTAAATATAGCAGGGCTTTTTCCATTAGCCTGGATCTATGTTCCATTCTAAGTCAGATTTTTCCTGCCCCTGTTATTTTAACAAAACAGTAGCTCCTGAGCTCTGACTTTGCCCCCAGAATTTCTTTCTGAATTAAAGGAATCCAAGGAAAATGTGAACCTTATAATCCAAAAGCCACACAGAGCGTTCAGGCACTCAGTGCTTGCTTTCCAAACTGCAAAGTGACAGAAATGCCTGAATATGAGGTAAAGTTTCTACACTGGCATTTAAAACTCCAAGTATTACCAAAAATCATTTAAATGCAAATTTGTATTTATTTATGTCTCAGATGGAATTTACACAAGTTAAGCAACAAGTTTCAAGTTCATTTGAAACTAATTACATGGATAATTCTTCTTATCCGGATGACTGATTAAAACATTATTTTTTGATGCAGTCCTGAAAATCCATATATTCCCATAAATAATTCTTGCATGAAGTGTCTCATGAAAGTCACATAACTGCCCTTAAAATTCACTTCTCACGTGTCCACAACTACCAAACTTACACAAAAGAGATTAACAGTTAAAAAGAAATATACATATATATTATATATATATGTATATGTATATATATAGCTGCCTTCTAATCTGATCCTTCCAGACAGAACACTATATTTGGTAAGAATGCATGGAAAAGAATATCCACATTAGATTTGTTTTACTTTATCATGGTTAAAATGATGATACTGCCAAAAGGATGCTGTAAGCCTCTAGAGCAGCACATTTAAAATTACCATTAGAAACATTATAAAAATAATTTTGTCAAGGAAGAAGAATAAAATTAAGCAAAATAATAAACTAAAATTTCAATAATGGTATTAATAAAGCTCTGAATGCATAATGGAAAACCGGCAGATTGAAGTATCAGTGGTGTCAACTGCACTTTATATAAATTATATTTTAAAGTAAGCAGTAGACTGAAATATCAATATAATATGTATTAGTTTATTAGTCAGAACATGCTACCATGTTTGTGCAAAATAATTTATTAATATGTATTGAATACAGAAAACCAACTCAATCCTTCCTCTCTCGAGGCATAAACTCCTATCATGGTTTAAAATCATCTCTGACAACTGCCTCTGCAAAGCCTGGGTTTATTGGTCTTTCCTGTGCAATGAAACATCAAAAATCTTCTTGAAAGTATGTAAGGAAGAAATGTTTGAACAGGGAATTTGTAATTAGCAGGAAAATTATTTTGAAAAAAAATATTGCTATTTTTTCTCTATGTACATGTGCCACAATACTATAGAGGATGGAGGGGAGTGTTAAATAACTTTATTAAATAAAATAATTATTAAAAAGTAACTATAAAAAAGCATACATACATTTTTTAGATTTCTATTTTCCTACATACATTATTCATACATATATATATAAAAAGCTGTGGTTTTATGTTAAATCTACCACAAGCTGCCACAGCAAAGTATGAATGAATGATCGATTATACAAACAGCCTTCATACACAGCTAAAAAGGGAAAATGGGTGCAGTGGACACCAAGATGCTATTGAGAGGACCAACATTCCCATTTCATTCTGCCAGTGCAATACCAGACTAAAGTGAACCATGTAAAAGGACTCTGAAATATATTACACTATAAAGCTCTCGATGTGAACTTTAACTCTCAGTAGTTCTTCCTTTCACCTCCTTGAGGCAACAAATAAAAAAGATTTACAATCAAAGCGATTTAATCTCATGAAAACTGAAATTAATCTCCACAGAATAAATAGGACCTCACATCCATGAAACGTGATTATGCTTCTTTTAGTCATGGAAAAGACTTTCATATTTCATACAATTTTATGGGTTTGCCCTTCATGGGTGAGATACTCTATATTTTTCTCAACAAGTGATGCTATATGCAAAAAAAAAAAAAAAATGCCCATTGAATTTTTGGACAAATTATGAAATACAGAATTTAATATTTTCTCCAGTAGCTTTCAGGAATAATTAGAAATTGAATATACTGTTTCTATTTCAAAATAGTCAAAATAGTCGTGCTTTCACTTTTGCTTTTTTGCAATGGTTTTGCTGATTTATGCTAATTTAGGATTTAAAATTAAGGTGAGGGGGGAAAGACTCATTTATTCTAATTACTGTCAATTAGTGAATTTGGGGAAGAAGAATTGTCACCAACACCGTATTTCAGCTGCCTTCCAAACCGAAAGATTCACATTATTTCAAGATTTTTTTTAATGTTTTCCCCTCTTTCTTATCTTTCACTGCTCTCTGTAGTGCAGCTGTTATTCTTCAATAATAAATCACAGAAATATTAAATATATTTGGAAAGTCACCATATCATGTCAGCATCGCTTAGCATGACAGACTGAAATATAATCAAGAAATTTAACAGATTGCTAAAGAACTTTTCCCTTCAATCTGTAACATTTCCAATACTTTTTCCAAAGAGGCAAACATACTTGAAGAAGTAGGTGTAAAAAAGTAATAACTTTCCTTATTTATCCAAAGGGCTATTAAAATGAAATTTTCCTGAAGACAGACTAAAGACTTTTAGGTTTCCAGGCCAAAGAAACACCATTCAAGAAGAACACTAAAAATTCTGTAATTGTACTGAATAAAGAATACAAAGCCCCTGATTCTCCTCAACCTGATATTTAGAATTTCAACTGAAAGAGATTGAAAACCTATTAGGAAAGAAATATAATTTTGAAATAATTTTCAAAGTGTTGAGTGATCTCCTAAAATATCACTAAAATATTATTGAAAACAGAAAACCAGCTGTGATACAGAAGATAACTGGGCCACATATGCAGATCAAATTCAGATTTAAAATTTTAAATAGATTATAGAACTACTTTTTACTGTGTAATTCTTAGTGCGGCTTTTGGAGTCCATGGCAAAATTTCCATAATTTTCCTTCTTTTTGACAAAACCTACCCTGAATCCCAACAGATAAGTTAAAAAGACCACAAAATCTTCCATAAGAAATGCTTCATTTAGTACCACGAAATTTTACTGGAATATTTGCATTAATTTTCCAGGAAAGAAACGTTGTTAGATGAATTCCTTTGAATTCAGATGTCGCTTCTAAAAAGTAATGGTTGGATTTAATATTTTGGGACGTATGAAATTCGCAGTGTATTCACACGGTCTAGCACTCTCTCTCCTCTCTCTGTGTGATTTATTACAGCTGAGCACAGGGACCCTGAATATTTCTGCAGTGCCATGAAGAGATTGCTCATTTCTTGGATGTCACTCAGTGGCCAGCCCGTCACAGCCACCGCGCCTGCAGAGACGGGCGGGCACAGTGCTTCACAGAGCTGCTTGTCACTCCCTATAATGGACAATGACACTACTGCCTAAAGGAAAACACCAATATTTTTTTGCTTCCTTTGCTTTTTTGTTACGATTTTCCTTCCTCAGCTTTCACCCCGCCTTGCTGTAGTACTTACATCTGGGAACAAACTCCTGAAGTTAACTTTGCAACTGGTACATGTCATAAGAAGAGTGAATTCCTTCTCTTTTGAATTAAAATGAAAAGCAAAATTTCAAGTACATTTATCACAGATGAAAACCTGTTCTAGTTCTTTTGTTCAAAATATGGTGGACTGGAGTTTCATAAAAAAGTGACCAGGATTAAGCAGTCCAGAAGAAAAATAGCTGTGAGCACCAATGTTGTTTTGGTCTAAGAAAACAATTGACTAATCAGATTTAAGAAAATACAACACAAAATGTAGGGAATCAAAACATAAACACAGTATGAATTATCTATGATGCTTCCTAGGATACAAGATACAATGTAGCTGTAAAAAGACACATCCCTGATAGGAGAACATGCCAGAGCTTCAGGAGGCACAATGAACACCTCTCACTTACTGTATTTGATACATAAAGGAAGTGAGAATTCAAATTTTTTCCAATACACTGACTTTAAGGAAGGAAAAGCCCACACCTGTTTTATGTCAAGCAAGTACATGGCCACCTTCAGCTAGCTGAACAACTCTTTTGCATTTTGAGGAACAGTGTCTGTCGAAATCAAAACATGGTAAGCACTAGTGCACTCACAGGCACTTCCAAATGACTCAAAGGACAAACAGAAGGAAGAAAAACAAGAACAAAATAATGGAAAACAGTTCTGTTCCCTGACGGATTAAGTGACTCATCCGTTGTTTTGAAGAGCAACTGATCCAGCGGTACTGGGGATCTCCTTTGCCTGCAGGCCAGTAACAAGTGGCTGCCTCCTCAGGAAGTATGAACATATCAAATAACTCTACAGTGATGACAAAGTTTCTGTGTGATTCACAGAGCAGAAGACACAAAGCTATTGAAAAATTCAAAACAAACATTTGGAAAAAGGAAACCCAGCTCAGATTGCCCACCATAGTACAGACGTGCTTTTCCCAGTGGAAGTCAAACAGCTCTCTGCTTCTAAGTGAGGTGGAAACTGTTTAATGCATCACTAAGTAAAAATCAATTTTATTCTAGCCCCAAATGTAAAATCCATTTTGCTAAGATAACTTGATTTTCATGTTACTATAAAATATTCTAATTTAGATTTATAAGACTTCTGCATTTTCTGAGAACCCAGCTGTGGTGGACGTGATCTGATCCCAACACACCACATTTTGTCTTTCTTATGGAGATCAATATTTGATATCATAAAGATAAGCATGCAAAAATCCAGCATTAATTTATCATCCTTCATTTTAGCAGAAACAAAACACGAAACCAGCACACAGACTAAAGGATGCTAGTAAAGAAGAGTCCTCCCACTGCAAATTTACACCCAGAAGGGCAGATCCAAGTGCTGCAGCTCTCGGGAGCTCTGACACAACCTGCTGAAATGCAGCCATCCCCTCCCACTGCGGGACACACAACGGAGGGGACTGCTTGGAGATTTTGGCACACAGTCGTAGATATGGAGTCAATAAATCTGGTTCTTCAGCATTGCTACAATTCCTGGTGTAGCTCATGCTTGTCTCTACCTAAATGCCCATCCCCTCCTCCTGCAACAAGCATCGGGTGTATTCTGAATATTGTTTTCTCTCAGTTATACTGCTCACAGAAAGATTTAACAGAAAGAATGTACCCCCGATCCTAAATGACCATAATTTTTCATGGAATTTCTTAAAGTACACACAAAAGAAGGATTTTCAAACTTTCAAAGAATCCATATTATTTAACAGTGCTCTACTTACTAAAATTTGGAAATTCTGTAATTCATAGCAGTATGGAGATACGTTATAAAAGTGACTAAAATATTCTATTAAGTCAGCCAACTTCACCCAAAGTACCAGAGGCAGGGGAAGTAACAGTTCTATGAGCATAAAAACATGCTCAGAGAAAGTGCCTGATGAGTTAGGAGTTGGTGCCATGCACTTGAAACAGGCTTTAAAAAAGTAGTAACTATGCATACAGTTGCTCATCATTTCCTATCACAAGTGTACTAACAGCTAGCCTTTGTCATCTGCACCAATTTCATGCTTGCCCGGATTTTGATTATGAGATTTAACCACATTTCTTACCAGAACTTATGCTTCAGATTCTTTATACAAATAATTATCTGGGAACTGCTTGAGTACTGTTACAAATTCTATTATACTGTTATAATTTTCTTTAAAAGCAGGTTTAGAAATTGAGTGTTTCCTAGCTCTCAGTTCTGGATTTACTCAAATCATAGATAATAAAAACCAACAATTATTGATCAGTCAATTTTCATTCATGTTAAATGTGATCTAAAGAAATAATGTTTTCAGAAACTAAAGCTACTTCATAAACCCTTATGAAATGCCTAAAATGTTGTGGCACCTGCTAAGTTAAGTCCATATATTAATGTAAGACCTAAAAACACTGAAAATTTCTTTATCACTTATAATCTGAAACAAAAAAAAGTGCCAAGCTTTAGTGCACTGATTATTTTAGTGGTCAAGGTGACACAGAAATATGCTTCCTTTAACTGTGTGTACTGCATTTCTTCAGTGTAAGAAGAAAGATCATTCACATTTGCTGCCTGTGAAATTTTTTAATGAGATCTGTACTTCTTCAAAGCAAATGGAAAAAAAGTCATAGACTTCTCAATTTGTGTGATGGCTGAAAGTCTTCAAGGCATTGAGCAAAGCAACACAGATGCCACACTTTCCATAAGACAGTCAGGAATCTGTTACTATTCTTACATTGCAGCTTTACTCTTACAGAAAAGGTCACTGAACCAGTAGACACAATAAAACCTTCCAGTAGAAAAATAATGAAATTAAAGAGAGTAGGGGGGTTTAACTATGCATATCATGGTCTGGAGCACTCCAGTTTCAAAAATATTCTGCTTATTTCTTCAATATAACTTTTATTTATATAACTTTTTTGTTCTAGGATAGACAATATCAGTATCTTGGTGGATCCAACATTAATTGCAGAGCTAATCATAGATTTTGTGCTTTATTAGGTATAGTTTTAAATAAAATCCTTACAGAACAATACTTTTAAAATAGTTCATCTGGATACATCAGGACAGCTCTAAAGATGCCTGTGGTTTTGATATTTCTGCTTAAAGCAGTAAAATGTGCATTTCGTATTTTAGTCTGGAACACAAAATCTATAAAGGAACATTTTAAACTATACTTTTGCACTGTTGTTGAATAGCTGCTACTGTCAAATGGATCTATTTGCTGCTTTGTCTAGGCAGGGTGAGCAGCATTATGCCACATCCCCAGAAATATGGAAAGTATAACACTGGATGGGAGAAATGCAAATGCATGTTTATCAAAGCATGTTGAAATACACCTTGTTATCAGGCACATTCAAATTGTCTTTAAACACAATTACTTTCTCTATCAGTAATCCTGGTAAATATGACCCGGGTTATTATTGTTACCACTGTGATTTGCCACAGTCACAATGTATCACACTGCCATTCAGTAAACAAAACCCCACAAACAAACAAACAAAACTAAAAACACGCAAAACAAGAAACAAACAAACCCTTATTAAAATAATTATTTTAGGCTACAAATTATTGACATCCTACCTGTCTCTACAGACACCTCAGTACCAATCCAGTTGTAGAGGAGTACAATCTTACATCAAGATTTTAAAACATTTTTGTGTTAAACACACTATTTCTCATTCTAACCATCAAACCTTAGCCAGATTTGTCCGTGTCTTTGCAGGGTGCCCTGCAACTAAGGTTTGCACCTTGCTTGGATCACTGCAATGCACTACTCACAGCATTTCCTGATCCCTTACATACTTTACATACTCCTGCAACGCTTTTTCTGAGGTGGGATATTAACACCACACTGCAGATGGCTGCCAGGCCCTGGTGAACTGAGTGCCAGCTGAAAGCCTTGGTTGTACAATTAGGCTGGGGCTCAGTCAAAGGCAGTGGTAGCAGAGCTGGCAGCTATCCTACAACCTTTCTCTCTCTAAGGGGGATTACATCTGCCCTGGTTCCCAATTAGCTTACAGTTCAGGCAGACAGATCTCTTCTTGCATCAAGATCATGATGAGTTTGCATTTAACCAGAACAAAGTGCATGAGATGCACCATCACACCAGGAGAGCTAATGCAGTATATCCACAGCGATGGCTGCATCAAAGAGCCTACAGTTCCCCTTTTCTAAGGCTGCATACGGGCACAGAGCACAAATTACTCTTAGTCAACCTCTGCTATTTGTCACAGGGTCCCTCTGTTCTGTCATACTTGGACAGATTTTGCTTTCTTCCATACAGGTTTGTAATCTTAAGGTTTGCATAAGCATCATAAAAAGGAAGGGAAAAACCAAAATAACAAACACAAAAATCCCCAACAACCAAAATGGAAAAGCTCAAAACACTACTAGACTGACTTTTAGCCAATCAGCATTTTATTGCTCTGTTCGTGGTGAATGAGTAGAAATGGGATATTTTGCACCACCTACTGAACCCCTCTCGATTAGCCAACGCACTGGGTACAGAAAACTTCAGGCTCTGCTCATTTCTGTGCCTGATTTGGTAACAGCAATAAACAGAATTTGGTCCATTCACAGTATTTAAGAGTCTAATTCTTCAGTTACAGTTCCTCAGAGCACAGAGATTGAAGTCAACAGAGAAGCTGTACTGTGAACTTGTGAAATAAAGGCATGGCCATCCTATAAATACAGATAGTCTGGTGAATGTACCTGTCTGTCGCAGTTCACATTCCATGTACACTTCATGGTCATTGGGAAATATCTTCACAGCAAGATTTCAAAGCACTGTAACTAATCCGTGTATATTCAAGCTTGTGACATTTTATAAGATAGCTGAACTTTTAAGAAGTCTTTCAGTAGAGTTTTGTTCAGATCTTAGAATAGCTGTCCATTTGCAGCTGAAGCCCATCCCTGCATTGCTGCCACAACCAAATCTCAGGCATCATCCACTGCTTTTCACAATTAATCTCTAGCATACAAAAGCATTAATAGTGATTTGGTGTGCTTTATTAAAAAAAACATTGAACAGAGCCATCATTTTAAAGAATTCTATAAAAGTGTTTATAGAAAAATCACACACATAAATTACTTCAGTTTAGCTGGCTGCTCTTAATCACTGTAATATACAGTGCAAATCCAGCTAATCTTTATGAAGTGTGAAGACTGTACCACCGAATATGAAATACATGAAAGATTCCAGCAGCTGCCTGTAGTTACAGGGCAATGGGCTGGACCCTACACTGGTGCAAATTAGGGAACCCAGTTTAAAGGCATCCTTTCAGGCATCTCTCAAGATTCAAAAGCTGTTTAAGATACTGGTTTGATGATAAAGAGACAGCAGGATTTCAGTCAGAAGACAGAAAAAGCAATTTACCTGAAGAAGGTGACAAAGAACTGCACCAGATCCATGATAGTATTGTGCTGTGAGAAGGCAATCTGCAAATAAAATAGAAGTAAATTACAACATTTTCAGACTCAACAGCTCTTTTTAGGCTCGGGCTTTATGGCTCCATGGATGATTACTTTCAACTGTAATTTCAGTCTAGTCTGCACACACCTGCATTTATGATAAAGTGAGATGAGCAACTAATTCCCATCTCCTTGCTGGTGTCAAAATACAAACAATGGAATACAGTATTTTTACTGAAGTCAAGTTAATGGAAATATCCACTTAATATGAACAATAAAAACAATAGAAAAAATATTAAGAAATCATATTGTTATAAATTGTCTTCTTTATAGTCAACTGTTTTGACTATCACCGTTTTCCATTTTAATAACAACACTGAAACAAGGTTTTAGAGAAGACAAACAACATATAGTGCTTAAAATTACTACATTTAAAATATTTTAATTGTATAATATTAAAATTAATTCATATGTTAATTTAATTTTTAAAAAAAGATAAATCTGGTGCATAATAAAACAGTTTCAAAGCAAATTACTTTAAAGACAAAGTAATAAATATTCTTTTGGGCTACATTTTTACAGCCTCACCAGAACATGCATTAGTTCAGCTCCTTGCTGTAATTTTTGTGAATATTTAAGAATTATCTCTAAGACAGCATATACATACAGACATTCACACTTGCATGCAATACAACCTATAATTATTATTGTAAGTACTTTTTGCTAATGTTAAGAATAGTACTTAAAATTTAAGTTATATCTACAAATATCCATAAGTCCCTGTCTTGCTCAGTTTTTCAGTCTATAATTATCAAACTGAAGATATAGAGAATCTTCTACTTTGAATTGTACAAAGTGTTTATCTAACTATATTTACAGCCTTTTCAAATAGTTGTTGGGTTTAGAGATCTTTGTGCATTTAAGATCTGATTGTGACTAGTAATTACACCAAACCACTCTGAATCCCTTTCAGAGCTGACTTGTGAACTTTTGAAATGATAACTCATGA
This sequence comes from Ptilonorhynchus violaceus, assembly GCA_013397565.1. NCBI lineage: Eukaryota > Metazoa > Chordata > Aves > Passeriformes > Ptilonorhynchidae > Ptilonorhynchus > Ptilonorhynchus violaceus. Next base: position 626,410 of record VZRJ01006864.1, read on the forward strand.
TACTCAAGAATTTACTTTTTTCCTCTTTTTTTTTCTTCACTTTAGGGCAAAGCTATAATGTAAACTTCAGTACTATAATGGTGTTCCTGTGCCTTGTGCCAGCCAAACACAGCTAAACATAGATCTGTTGCTTCAAAGTCTAAGGAAGGAACAGCATGGAAACCGCATCATTCCAGAAATAAGCGTAGGGAGCACCATCATGCAAAAACATTCCCCTCTCCCTTCACTAACAATGCGCAATTGCAAGGAATGCAAGAAACGCTAGGAACTCTGGAATTCAGAACAGAAAGCAGATTCTTCAAATTTCTCAGCACAAATTATCAAGAAAGATACTTGATAAAGGAATCAGAACATTATTTGGTGTGCTAAACTCCTTGACTGCTATCATCTGTCTGCTCTGGAGAAGAAATGTGCCTACATGTGCCTGGCTTAAATACATGGCTGTGAATCAGAGCAAAATCTACATTCTGGCCTGGGATCCTGTGGAAAGACAAGAAGCTGAAGACCATGTGGGAGTCAAGCAGGAGAGAGAAAGAATTCTGACTTGCTACTTGAGTTTAATCTACAACTATTTTCATGTTTGTCCAATATAAGCAGGAATTTTAAATTCTCAGAAACTTTGACTACTGTCATGATGCATACTGTATCAAAACGAAGAGAGACCAGGGAGTATAAATATGGAAAAGTTGAAAAGAAATTACAGAGTGAACAAAATTGTCAAAGTATCTGTTAATGCCACTGCAACCTGTATTTTACATACAGACACAGACAGAAAAGAGAACATCTGAGAAATGAGCAGAAGATTTCTTTGGCCCTATATAAAGTGCATCCAAACATAAACAATTGTTTAAGTATACCTTGTACAAAAACCAAAAGCTTTCCTAATTTGTTTTATTTTGAATGCTGGCTGGATTCCCTTCAAGTACTATTTAGTACTCAAACTAACTCCTGGTGTTTCAAGAATAGTTTTTACCAGTACTACTCTTTAGGTGATGAACTAATACAAGGAGAAAAAAACATGCCAGTCTTGACAGAGTTCAGCTTTTGTGACCTGTTGAAAAGCTCTTTGTTGAAGAAGCATTTAGATTTGCATTATTATTTTACATTATTACTAATTCCTTAACAGCCTCTATGAGTCCAGAAACAACTCCAGTCAAGGAAAAGTCCACAATCAAAACCTGCAATCTGATCAATCTTAGGAAAGTTTTACCTCAATTTTTTTTCTAGGAAATTATAGTCCCTTGATTTATTTTTTTCAACACACAACTAATATGAAATAAGCATAGTTACAACATTTCAATGATTTTATATCATTGATCATCAATTATATAAATAATTTCTATATTCCCAAGCTCATAGATAGATCATTTTGCACAAAAATGGACACAAAAGGAATGATTCCACATTTTCCAGCTCTGTTAATCTAATCCTCTACTCAAGATAATTGCAATGTTCTACTGCTGGAGCCCATGTTTGCAAACTTGTGGAAAAACATCTGTCTGTAAAACTTGCTTGGTTAGTTGTGGGGGATTTTCTTGAAAGTACTCATACTTTAAAGCAAGAACACAGTTAGATATAAAGTTTCATCCCAAAAGTAATTTCCAATTTTAATCAAACATCTTCTAATAATTACATCAGAGTTCATGTTTAAAAGATGAACTACAGTATTTTCTGAACAGTATCATGCATCTTAGACTAATTTCAACACAGAATATTAACAAAAAGAATACATATTTTAATTATAAGTAGATCACAAAGAAGCAAGCAAAAGTCATGAACCTAAGACTGATACAAAGAACCATAATACAATTAAAAAGATTTATTTCCATGGGGGTTTCATATAGATATGAATGTAATTGTCTTTTTGCTTGTGCCTATATAGATAAGAGACAAGAAAAGGAAAATTCTTTCAACACCAGGCTTTCACTTTGGACTTAAAGACACTGGAGACAAATACCTCCTTTGTTAATTTGTATCATACCTAAGTAGTCTTGAATTTCCCCAAAACATCTAAAAAGCTTGTGGATCCACAAATATTACCTCTATCTTCTCTTATAAATAAGGATGAAGATAAACATCCTTTCCATCATTTCCTATGGAATAGAACCAAGTGCCATGTGGAACATAATTTTTTATGGCAAAGGATAACCTCTGTGTGGTGGTGGTCGTGGTGTTGTGAACTACATTTTTATTCCATTAGATCAAAGTAAAACCAATATATGGATTAAATGTAGATTCTAAAAGCCACAGTCATAAAAAAGACAGAATGAAAATATTCCAAAGCCAAATGTGGGGGGTTATATATATATATATATCTTAAGAGGTAGAAAGGTATATGGAGAAAAGGCTGATGAATGATAAATGAACAGTGGGGATTGTTCAAACAAACAAAAGACATGTCTGTCTTTTTTCTCTGCCAAATTTAAGTTTTTGAAAAATACGCTTTTACAAAAGCAAGCAAACAAACTTTTTTAACAATATGTGGCCTAATTGGAAGAAAAGGCATTGTGACTGCTGGCAAATCTTTTATAGCAATCAAGGATTCAAAAGTCAGATAGGCAGCAGAAAACGCCAGAAAGCACTGCACACAAGGATGCATTGCAACCAGCGTTTCAATGCATGGTTTTTCTTAATTTTTCATGTTTTGGCTACACGCATGATGTAGGAAATACACTTTACACTGAATAATGATGGATGGAATAGGTCTGTTGAAACAGGACCAAATTTTGAACACAGATTTTTCCAACCTTCAGAAGTTAATGTCTGCAGGGAGAGAGTAATTTTTTCCCATTGCTCCAGTTCATCTCTACCTTGACCATCACACGCAGCAGTAACAGAGTCCTACAGAACAATAGGTCAAGAGCTGTTCCACGACAAAAATGAGACAATCTTGAAAGTCTGACTCAGGGACATCTTTCATATGGAAACAGTAAGTTTGCCCTCAGAACTTTGTGGTTTAGTTTAAAAATACAAGTTTCAAGAAGCCATCTCTGCAATTCTAATGAAAGCAATCACGCAAAAAGAAAGAGAAAACTAGGCACAATCAGAATTCACTAAATCAAAATTCCACATTTGTAGTAAACAGGAACCTAATCCATTAAATGTTTCATATATTCAAATAACGTACACAGAAAGCAATCATAACCCATGCTCTATATCATGACATTACCTACTAAAGTAAACTTCTATCTGCTCAGGCTCTCAAACAACGAACAAATATTTCCATTAATAAAATTCTTCCATCTTTCACTGTTAATAAATTAAGAATGAACAAATAAGAGAAACTAAAATAAATACACAGCAAAACTCTGGTAGAAGGTCTAATTATTAAACCTGGAAACATAATGCAATAAGGTCAGACATAACCCAAACTAAACTGCCTGGACTGTGTTGATTATGCACACTTAAACCCTGCAGAATTATTACTTCCTTCAGTATCATCAAAACCATAATTTAATTTATTCTTAGATAGAACTATTATACACTCCCACACTGGTACTAGGTATGTACTGAGTCAGAAGAAATGCATACTGACTGAACATAAAAGCTGACACATTTTGTTATCCATCACCTTTCACACTTTCTTGAGGGACCTTTTTTGACTGAGTCAACTTCAGACAAAAACCATGAAAGTCAGCTGAGGAAAATGTTTGTGTAGATAGCCACATTTTTGTGAATAACTTTTTAATAGGAAAATGTAAAAGATCAAATACTGTGATAAATTGGAATCAGGATGCTAGAAAATTTAAATACATAATAAATTTTCACATTTACCTTTTATTCTATAAAGTAGAGTTTAGATACATACTCTGCAGAAACATGACTGCAGAGACCCAAGTATAAACTATTTTAAAGACATCATTATGTACTACATAATAATTTTCGAGTGGGAAACGGTACTTATGGATATCTTTAAACTCAGTAAATACCTGATTACTGAATAATCAGTAGTTACAAAAGAAAAGATAAGTTGCTCTGATTTTTTTGTTTAACTATAAGTACAATTATAAGTACAATTTTATATTGCGGTATTTTTAAAGAGAGTAAAAAATGCTTCTGACTCTTCTTTCACATTGGACTTTAACTATGAAGAGTGACCTGCACGAGTGACAGATGGATGGTAGGAAACTCTCAGTTTCCCAATAGTAATATTTAACAGGCAAAGAACAAAACATATTTTCTTTTCCTTTGGAAAACACAAATTCCAAGAGAACACGGTAAAGACAAGATTACCAACAAGTTACATCTGTCTAAATAAGGGAAACATTCAACACTTGGAAGCTAAAAATGCCACACATTTATTCTATATATTGGCTTTCCTAGAACTTGAAAAAGAAATTTGGAAATGTATCTGAATTTTTCCATGTGGAATATGTCAAACCTAGTCCCACGTGTGAACCTAGTCTAAATTAGGCAGCAAGCTTATAATAATCAGCAGGGATAGGAAGGCACTTCATAGGTGAGTGACTCTAAAATAGATGTGGGACTCTCATAACTTACAAGGAATTACCCTCTGGAGCTGCCATTTCTCTCCACTACCAACACAGGGATTCTGTGATTAGTTTAGACTATAGACCTAATGTCAAACTCAGAATATAAATAATGTTAGGTGAGATAAATTTCTCCCACGGTTTGTAAGTACTCACTGGGTATTTCTGTAAAACAGTGTAATGATAAAATAGGCAAAAGAAATATTTGTTGTTGGGATTAAATGATCTGAGAAGCAATATGGAGCTAAGTGCCTGCTAGCAGAATCCTACTTCTTTCTGCTGTATTAATGCCCATAAAGAATTCAGTTTGATGTTGACAAACAGTCCTCCCAGATGATAAGGATTTAGTGATAACAAAAGTTTCATACTGATAACATAAATAGCAAATGAAAGATAACAAATAAATTCAGACTCAGAATCACAACCTTCACATCAAGATTTGATAAACAGCTTCCATAGATTATCTCTGCATGCTGAAACCCTGTCTCTCAGGCTAGCACACACTAGATTATCCAAATACCCACCCCTTCATTTCTCAAAAAATGTAATAATTACAGGATATTATTTCCACTATTCAGTCATGAGGGGCTGAAAGACAATCTATTTTTCTATTCAAGTAAGATGAAAGACATTCTTAAAGAAGGTTATAACAGCTGAACTTTTTTCCTACCTAATAGGCACTTTGCCTGTTAAATTCAATAGGGATATCCCACTTCTTTAATTTTGTGTTTGTGTACACATATGAACAAAGACACACCACACAGAGAAACCTTATGTTAATAAACTCCAAGAAGTGAAGGAGAAATTCTGGGGGAGGGGAACTGTTACCTAACTTAGAGTTTTATTCAGTATGCAAAGCATTTTCATAATGATTCATATAGACATTATTAAGAAATTGAAATCTTGAATATTAAAGTCAATGAAAGAATGAAAGAAAATTAAAAGACAGAGACAAGAAAGAAATGACATGTTTCAAAATTAAATTAAACAAAAAGATTTAAAATAATTGACACAAAGACCAATAGTACTGGAAAGTTATTTTAGACATAAATCTTTGCAGGATTGAGTTCTCCTACAAACTGTGTGAAAGAGCAAATTTCTAGACAACATCTTTCAAAACTCTGGTTTTTAAAAGCCTGCCTAGATTAAATGGACAGGAATAAAAATTAGATACAGAAGTGAAGGGAATGAAGTGAGAGAATTTGTCAGGCAGAGTTGAATGATTAAATTCTACTACAAAGAGAAGCATTGCATGACAATATGGTTTTGTTTGTCAAGCTACATTAGGGAAAAGCCATTTTTGTCACTCACTAGAATTGAATTTTCCTTTCAACTCCAGGTTTCAGCTTTCTTGTTATGACTTCTTCTGACATCTTATTATGACTTGATAAATTAAGGAGTTTCCCATTAGGAAAGCTGCACCTGTTATGGAATGTGCTCTTATATGTTATCATCACAGTCACAGAAATGGGGACGAGGAGGAACATCACAAACTCAGCTTGTTCAATTTCCCACTCAAAGCCAGGCCACTGTCGACACCAGATCAGGCCAACAGTGTCTTTTGCAGATGGGTTTTGCAAACCTCCAAGAGTGAACATTTCACAGCCAGTCAAGAAAATTTGTTTCAATGCAGCATTGCTAACACAATGAATTTTTTCTAACGTTCAATCTGAATCTCCCAAGCCGCAGATTCCACTTCTCCTTGTATTCTGGAGTTTATAAACAGGAGAGATGTTCCATTTTCTTCCCTGCATGGAAGATATTTTTCATGTTTCCTAAATAAATTTACACTGAGCTACTTGAATGACCGTGGAACTTAATATGATGGCCATGGCATTTAATGTTCATGCTTATGTGCATGTGCAGAAACATAAATAATAGAAATGGAAAATGTGCTGCTAAAAATATATAAGATTTTTTCCAAAATCCTCTAAGTCTTTATTTTTCTGCATATACAGTAGAGCTGGTTTTGCTAGACAATCTACCAGTTAACCCACTGGCTGGTCTCCAGCCTAATAAAAATGATAATAAAATTTTTATAAGGCTACAAAAGCTGAATTTTTTAAATTTATGCAATGTTTTGTTCATTTTAGAAATCAAATACCTGGTTAGAAAAGGCAAAACATGTCCTGAATTTTGCATAAAGATCATGCCATTCAAAATAATGTATGTAAAACCCATTGTGAGATGACAAGAAAAGGGCAAAGCATTTTCTTAAACATGAAGAGAGTAATTTCCCAAAGTTTATTGTTATAAATGTAGAGCATGCTATAAAGCTGTTGGAGCTGCAGAATAAAAATTTTGTATTTGCAGTAGCACTTTTCTTGATTACTGTGGATTAGCATATTTATGAGGTTACTCAGCCTCAGGTTTAAACCCACAAATCAAAGGTTTATATCGGCATGGGTAATGGATTACACAGGAGTCTATGGCCCACGATATCCCAAAGGTATCTGTCTTTCAGAAGATTTATGTATATAATACCACTTTGTAGAAATTACAATTTCTGATCTTTTGCATGGCGCTTGGTGGTTCCCCTCTCTAATGTCTAAAACAACCAAAAAGCCGCCTTCTCAGTCGGCAGAGAAATTCATTGATGTATTTTCCTGTTCCCCTCCTCACCACTTGATAAGGCCATGAAAGGCAGAGGCTCTAATTCCTTGATGTACGTAGCAGTGCTACAGTGAGAGCAGCAGTCATAGTGAGCATATGTGCTGCAATTACTTCTGAAAAGAGGAAGGAATCTGCATTCCAGCAGCCATTCACAGTACAAATTTTGTTCATCCTATGAACAGCACTGTGATAGAATACACATACAATTAAAAAAACAGTCTCACTTTTTTCTCCCCAGGTGAGTGCTGCCTACATTACTATTTGTGGTAAACACCTGTCAGCTTTCTTTTGGCTTCAGAAAGATCTGGATTTCAGAGCAGAGTGCTAAGACAAAAAACTGAAATGCCTAGTCCTGCCTCTCATGAAAGACTAGCCAAAAGAGAAGTCATGAAGGCATTTTCAAGACTGTGTTTACCCAAGTGAAACTTTTTGATCATCATTGTGAAATGGTGACAAAGGAAGACACTGAAATCTCATTAAACTGTGCAGAGAAAATGTTCTCCAGCTTTATTATTATTTCAATCTTTTACTGAAGATCCACATCTCATAGAAAAGGAAACCAAAGTATGCAAAGAAGGGTATGGGAGTTGTTTACATATGTGTGCATGAGAGTGAAGATAAGTGGACACATAATAACCTATATAATTTAGAAGATCCAAGATAAAAATGTATGAGGAAAAAAACCAGACTGATTAAGCTCTCTATATTGAATGTTTATTCCACTGAAGGAAAAGTGTGGGGTTTGTATGTAAGGGATGATGTCCACTTATCTATACAAGGGACAAGAATATTCTTACAGATTTTCTGCCGAAAGAACAAGTGATCACACTAGTGTGAGAATATTAGTTCCTTCAAATAAAGTGGAAATGGTTGACCAACCTAGAAAACACCCAGCACACCAAGAAAGAAAATATGTAACATATTAGCAAGAAAATGAGTTCTATGTTTTTCCTTGAAGAGGTGATCAAAATGCAGAAAGGGACAACTGAGACTTTTACAAAATAAAATTAAATTGTGAGGATTAACAGAACACATTGTGATTCAATTTTGTTATGTTAATTTTACTCTCTTTCATTTAACTTTTTATCCGTCATTTGAAACTCCTACTACATTGCAAGCTGTAATAAATTTGAAAAAAAACAGATACAACTGTCAGCTTGAGACTTTACTCAACCTTGTAGTACATTCTGTAGAGCCAGGGTGACACATCACTGATATCACTGAGTGATATGCTGTCACAGTCAGAAAAGTACTTGTAAAAAGTGCAGAGAAAGGTGTAATGGCAATAAGAAGAAACCTTTTTTAATAACTTGCAGAAATTAGGTTGGGAGAGGTGGATGAGTAACTGGGTTTCAGGAAGAGTCAGAATGATGTAAAACCGAAGAGCTCGCCCTGCTCAGCTGAAACTGAATTCCAATAAAGGAGGCCATGCTGACTTTTTGGCAATGACATACTGGACTGCACTGATAGGAACTGCAAACAGTCATTGCCATGAAACTACAGCATTTGTAACGAAAGTTTTATAACTGAAATATAGAAATGACAGTGTAATGCATGAAATGTGCCACCTAGAACTGTGATCTGGGAGGATCCCTGCAAAGCTCAGGATGAGCTCGTGGATAGACAGCAAGAAACTTCAGTCAGATTTATTTTCATTCATAAAGGCCTTAGTTGTTGAAAAGAAAACAAATATTCAAAGTGTACTTTTTATTCTCACTTTTTAAAAAACTGTATTTCACAGTGCATTTTCCAGAAGCTCTATTTGTTTAATTAGGCATGTGCAAATCAACAGTAACCATTTGTCTGTTTAACAGCTTAAACAAAATCAAAATCCAAAGAAAATAAATACAGTTTTGCAGCTAGAGCACTTCATGCTTTCAGAGAGAAGAAGGAAAATACTTTTCAAGAGCCCTACATAATTATAATGCTGGCCTGAACTCTGTCAAGACACAGGTTGTGCCTTTACCTTTCTCATGGTGAGTACTTTATGCCAACTTAAGGCAGAAATGTTAAGATTTGCTTTAGGGGTACTTGTCCAGCTCTCCAGATTCTTTTCATTTGAGTAGGAACAGAGAGGGTGTCTGCATAGCAGAATTCGATCTCAAAAAAAGTGAATATCATCTTCTGACAAAACAAGTATATGAGTCAGGGCAAGGATCCTTCATGAAAAAAAGACCCACATTCAGAAAGATAAATTCAGCTTCTGTTAGTCATTTACTTTGGAATTCTAAAACACCTCGTTTTATACTGAAACTATACAGGGAGTAAGGCAGTGAGTAAAAAACTTACTTGAAAGAATAAATCTAGTAAAGATCAGGTATTTTCCAGCCTTCCTCTGTGCCTCAGAAAAATGATTTCTACTTTTAACTAGGGAAACATATTTAAGGTGAAATATGGTAAATTCTAGGAAATCCTCTAACAAAACTTGGTTTCCTAAAAATCAAAGCTGCAGAATGTAGCTCTGCATGTCCTGCATGAAGAGCTGTGGGCTCAAAGATTGATATCAAAAACTCAGTGCCTACAAGATTTTTAACAAGAGAACAAGAGAGAAGACCTTATACCAGCTGAAGGAAAGACATCTACACAAGTGCCCATGTTATCAGACATCACAGAAAGAAATGTAAGGAATTAACTACAAAAGCATCAATTATTCACATTAATTTTAGACAAAATTTCAGGACAAAGTATGGGGGTTTCTGCACAAACCTAGGAAACCTGAGGTTGCTGATTGCTCCCACAGCTACCAGTTTTCAAAAATTAGCCGAGCTGGCCCAAAAAAACATAAACAGTTTTGAGAAGACTTTATAAGGAAAAAGTTACTTTTCTAAAATCTGAAAAATTGAAAAAGGTTCCTGTTGCCTCGCGAAAGGATCTTCCGTTCGCCTGTCCCTGCCTCTCACAGGTTCCAGTTAAAAAATAAATAAATAAAAGAAGCAAAAACTTGGTTTAACCCTGAAATATTTTTCTGGAACAAATATTAACTGCCATCCCCAGAGAGATGAATACCTTAAAAGACAATTCAGACTATCTGGCTTCAAGTGCAGGAAGGTGTTGAAAAACTGAAGTTAAGAAATTAAAATCCTACTCTTTACTCCCTGCAGGGTGAACTTCTCACGTTCAGATTTTAAAGGTATCTATCTTGCCAACAGTCATATGTAAGAAATGTCCTCAGAGTATTCCAGGAAAGATTTTCAGTATGTTTTCTGGGACAAAAATACAGCAGAAAGGTAACTTCAACAAAATGCATTGACTACACTATAAAAGAAGGGTTGGATTTTTTCCTCAATGTTTACAGAAATTCCCCAGATTATTCCATTTTTCTCCACACCCTTTGTCTAAACAAGAACACGCTCATGGTTTTCACTGGGACAAAGAAATACATATAAAATACGGAGATTTGTGTATTTATTATTTCTGAGAGCAAACGCTTAATTGGTTTCTAGCTGCAAGTGAGGGGTTTTTGCAATTATTTTATGCATCTGTAGAGGGCTTAATGCTGATTTATGTTGTTTACCGGAATCTTGACTTAGCGTGTTGGGAAGCAGCACAATGAAACCACGTGACCACGTTCAAACGTTACAAGCAATTTTCACTGCAAAATTCCTTCAGTACAAATCATTCCCAATAACAATTTTTTTTAAAAGCTGTAAGTTAAAAGTGTTTTATATACTAATTGTCTTTTTAAGCCTGAACCCATATCTGATCAAATTGAAATACAGGAAACTCCATTTAAACATAGGAAATATTTTTTTACTACAAGGATGATCGAAGACTGGAGCAGGCTGCTCAGACAGGTTGGATATTGATTATCAATCCTTGGAGATATTCAAAACCTGACTCAGTGAAGCCCTGGACGACTTGCTGAAGCTGACCCTGCTTCCAGGGGTCAGGCAATCTCCAGATGGTCCTTTCCAACCCCAATCATCCTGTGATTCCACGAATAAGCATGATTGTTTCCCTTCTCTATGGGTTATTAGGCCTTTGTGTCAGTAAGGGGAGACAAGACAGAAAAATGATTTCTGGAAGATTTAATTTTCTCTCCATTCTTCCAAGGCTAACAAGTGCAGAGACAAAGTGCTTACTTGAAGCAAATACTATCTAGTTTAAATGAAACATAACCTTTTCCATGTATTTTACCAAAGATAATTACACTTTATATTAATTTAAAAGCATAAAATACATCTTGCAAGTATCTGTTTATATCACAAGAAAATAAAAATGTACCAAGTGATATTTTGATAGAAACTGATGGACATTCAAAGTTTGCGACATCAAAAATTCCTGAAATAAATGCCCTGATTCTGGTAATGGTGACAAATACTTAACATGATGATGTAATATAATAAATAGATTTACTGCAACTGCTACTGCAGAAGCACCAGTCTAATGCTTATAGTTTGTAAAGAACACTGCTCTGCCTTTTCATTACTGGCCTAAAGAATTGCACTGTGAAGTGATATCTACTCAATGACTCAATCTTTGTACAATATCATTCATTTAATTTTAATTTACCCAGAGAGTTAATATTGTTTATCCCAAGAGGTAAATTGGAAAGCTGATCACAGTTTATGAGAATTAATTGAGCCCACAAAACTTACGGCATTCTTTGGGCCCCTTTTACATGAATTAGGTGGATGTTATGGCAGGTTGAATTTTACACAGAGAAAAGTTAGAATTTTGAAATGTATGTGACATAGAAAAACGAGAATGTGGAGAACAGGAGAGGATGATCAGACCTAGTCTCCCCCAATGAAGGACATTCCATCACGATGGATAATTTACCAAGGCCTACAGGACACTCAGGACTTGTGTTCTAACTCAGGCAGAAGCTGCATCTGCCAGAATTCAAAAGAAAATCTTACATCAGAATAAAACCAACCAGCAATTAAGGAGGGAAGGCAAGAAGGAGAGAAGGAGAAAGAGATGTATAGAGGGAGGGAAGACACCTGATTAATATCCTTGGAGATATTAAAAATCCATCTGGACATGATGCTGGGCAATCTGTACTACATGACCCTGCTTGAGCAGAGGAGTTGGACAAGGCAAGTTTCAGAGGTCTCTTCCAATCTCAACCACTGTGTGAGATAATACAATAATAAGCCACAGTTATTAAAGTTTTAAAATTATCTTAAAAAAAAGTTTATTCATTATTAATTGATACATTTCCAAATTTAGTCGGGACAAAAAGAGAAAAATATAATTGTTCAAATCTGCTTAATATCCTTCCAAAATTAACCAACTTAAATGAGAGATTTTAAGTGTTCTGAAATTGAAGATTAATGAATGTATTAGCAAAAAATCTATGTACACGTTTTCAGTCAGAACTATATCAAATACAAACTGCTGTCTGTTGTAGTATTTATGTTCTTGACTTGTTTATCTTTGAATATTTATTAACTTTTCTTTTATCATGACAAAAAATCTTAATGTCAAGGATGAACACATCTCAATATTCGATCAAATCTCTACCATAAATATTTCCGATACCTTTTTCCTATGAAATGAAGAATTTCTCCTTATTTCCCTTTACATCTTCTCTACTAAAATTCTGTCTATAGATTTTAGTGACTCTTCAAGGTCACCAAATATTTGTTGTGCTATAACTTAAAAGCCTGACAGGAATCAAAGATACCAGAACTCAAGTGCAATTTCAGGTCAATTCACCTTTATTGAAGGTTGATAGGTTTTGATCTATTTCCTAGGGGAAATCATTATACCAATATTCCATCTAATACATCTCTTTAAGATGCTGGGTTTTGAATGCAAGAACCCTAATTAAAGTGAAAGGCAAGTTACAGCTCTCAAATAAAATGAAAAACTTAATAATTTTCCATAATTCTTTCCAGACAATTTAGCATAAATGTGTTTTTTACATTAAACTGAAACCACCTGAAAAATTTCAAGATCAAGTATTTAAGCAACAATTCATCTATTCTTTGGGATAGGTAACTTTGAACAGATAATAAGATATTAAATTTTATTCAAAGAAATGGTAAAAAAAATTGCATCATACACTCTTTTAAAAAACCCAAAACCTAATGTGTTTACTATTATTACATCACAGTACTTGTAGTTCATCCATAGGCAAAAGTGATCTACTAAAGAACAGAAAATCTCTCAGAAATCCTTGCTACTGTGGACTAGACTGTCATAGAAAAGCTGATTGTCAGAGAGGGTAGGTCTTGGACAATTTAATTGCAATTGGAGATGTGCTATGAGGAGCAAAGCCTGAGCTCAAAGACGAGGCTGCAGTCTCTAAGCAGATCCACAATTACAAACTGAGTCTAGAGTAAAAAATTTGAGTTCCAGAACACTCAGAAATTAACTTTTTGAATCTTCACTTTGTATGATCTCCAAAGCACCAGCAGCTCCATCAGACTGGAAGAATGAGAAGCTGCATCAATTTGGCCAAAAGCAGAGCTCTCATCCATCTGTTTGGGAGTAAAAGTCTCTCTCGATGGGTCAAGAAACACCTTACACCTGAGCACCTCCTTCAGATGCAAAATTGCTGGGTTTATACATATTTTTCTATTAAACATCTAAAGGAGAAGCTCACTGTTTTATAAAGAATAAAGATAATAGCTACATAAATGTTACAATATTTAACTTGTTGAAAGAAAAATTACACCTTTATTTTTTGAAGTCTGTTCCAATGCTGCACTTATGTCATATAACAGAGCTTGGTTTAAAGTATAAGTATCCATAAAAAGGTGATATGATAATATCTTGTGCTAATGGTGCCATTATCAAGCTATAAAATGACGCCATTATTTTGCCCAACTGTGTGGCTTCATGCCCAAGGCCGTTGTTCCAGCTGGGAAGAAGAACTCACAGTAATACGGCATATTATGAAATTTCCCTAAATATTTAAGAGGTTTCATAAATGGAGTGCATTTATGCAAGCCACGCTATTATGTAATAAAACAGTCTCCTGATTTATATCTGAGAGTAGGAAATCATGTCAAACCATCCCTTTCTAGGACTCAAAAAACGAAATATACATTCTGAAAGCTAACTAAAATGGAAAAAGAAGTTGATATGGACCTCATCCTCAAATATGTGCTATAAAAATTATTTCCCACACATTCTGGAAGTAAGCCAGCTGTCAGAATTTAGGGTGATAAACCATAAAAAGGTCAGTGGTCAAAGACTAAAAATTCCTTAAAGCTCTCAAGGCAGCATTTAATGCATTTAAAAACAGTGATTATAAATACAGCTAAATAGTACATCTGCAACATTCCTCCTACATCTTGAATTTTGTCTGTTTTATATAGACAAACCACAACACACCTCTTACTTTGAGCATTCTTGAGAGTCACTGTGTCCCAACTTTGTCACTCAAGTTCAAGAAAAAATGAGCTGAAAGACCTGCAATGGCATCTTTACACATTCATTATTAACATCTGGCCAGTTACTAGTTCTGTACTTCAAGCATGATCATTATTCTTCACGCTCACAAATTGAAACTGCAAAGGGAAGAATAATTCTTGGCATCATTCTCACATAAGAAGCAAATCTAAATTATGACATCAGTTGCAGATTGACTCAGTAGTAAATTACCAAATCCAATTTACTCAGGACCTTGTAATTCAGTTTCAATCTAATTTAATTCAATTTTAGCTGTGATATATAAATGCTGATTAGTAGACTGTTGCATAAGAATATAAAGTATTTAAGTTTCTAAAGTCACTAATATTTAAGCTATAGTAGTTTGGGGGTTTGGGATTTTTTTTTTTCCCAAAGGCAGAACTGAACAGTATTAGGAACCATACAAAAAAAAAGCTAATAAAATTAAATCTGGTATCCATCCCAATTAATGCTATATCATAATTTTCTAGAATTCAAAGAAAATTCTCCCTTTACAAACAAACTGAGCTACAAATGCACTCCATAATTTCTACAACAGGCCATACTGACATGGGCTTATCCTTGTGAAAGACGCAGCTACAACCACTGCTCCTCAGAAGTGAAGGATACTTATGTTTGAAATTGAGATTTTTTATCATGTGATTATCACTGAGTGGCCTTCCACAGTTCTGAGATCTTTTTGCTTTTGAGATCTTCCAATACTGGTTGAAAGCACAATTAAAGGACACTGTAAAGAACAGTATGGACATACATGAAAATGTCAGCTGTTTTTTTCCCCACAATGTTGTACTTACTGGTCTTTACTTCAAGGCAGGTAAACAGTAAAAATTATGCTCTGACAAGCTGGATTTAACACATTTTCACAAATAAAAGAATGTTAAAAATCAGGATAAACCTATCAGTAACGGTCACTTGCTAATTACATGGCTGTATTTATGCTAAAGCTATAAAGGTTGATTAAAATAATTAATCTGGCAATTTAGTTAGAATTTTATGATGCAATATTCACTAAAAAATTAAAAACTGCCATGAAAACAGTCAAGATACATTTTAAGTTCTGCCCTTGGGATCACTTCCCATGACCTGCTGGCAACACTCCCCTAATTCAGCCCAAGACATCATTTGCCTTCTTTGTCACAAGAGCACGGTGTTGGCTCATGGCTTTGTCTCCCCAGGTGCAAGACTTTGCACTTCCCTTTGTTGAGTTTCCTGTCAGCCCATTTCTCCAGCCCTTCCAGGTCCTACTGGACGGCAGCACAGCCCCCTGGCATCTCAGCCTCCTCCCAGTTTTTGTGTCAACAAAAAAACTTGCCGTCCCATTACCCCAAGGAATACATGAAACCCCATAACATTATTCCACAAATGATGATTTCACTAACAATGTGTTCCATAGCAAAAACCCAAATGGATGGATTTAATTTAACCTCAGGATAAATAGAACTGGAACAATACACTGCCCAGGCACTGAAGTAATTCTGACTTATATAGGGAAATGAATATGGAAATGTATGGAAAATAATTATGTCAAGGAACATACATATATACTCCTTATATATAAATATATATGCATACCTATATAAATGAAAAGTAAATGGCATGAGGAAAATGTACCCATCAGGCTACATTCAGATTCAGATATCTGTATCTGCCACTCAGTTTATCTCTTCTCAATTTATTAGCTTCCTATGCCTATCACCAATTTCCTGTCATATTTTATTTCTAGTACAATAAAATAGGCAAAGGGAAGGTATTAAATAAAAGAGACTTAATATTGTTGAACAAGTTTATTTGAATACTGATGCAGTCCTCTTGAAAAATTAGTTCAGGCTTATAGTTAAATCTGTTTTGTAACTTAATGAAATCTGGTTCTGGTGAAAGAAGGATTAGTAAACTCCTATTGCAAAAAACTGATGCTGCTTTGCAGCCAATTCTTATGGTTGTGTGATGAGGAAAAATAATTTTAAGTCTAAAACTAACTCTTAATGTCATACGAATCTAATTTTTCTGGCAGACGCCTCATACAAGGTCAGCAAAAAAGCATTTTCTGAAAATGCTTCACAATGTCCTATAACTTTCATAAATCCACACAGTTTAGTTTTTCCTAACTGAATAAACACTCCCTATCTTTTTTCCTGAGAGAATAAAAAGAACACTAATTCCTTACCATTTTTTCTATTAACTGCACTCAACCCTTTATAAAAGATAATATGCCTTCTTTAGCATCACAAAGCAAAAATAAGGAGTTCATATATAAAGTGATTTGTGAGCAATCAACATGCAATATTCAGGCTACTTGTCAGAGCCCCCAACCACAGGAAGATTTTGTTTTCATTCAGACATGAATACTGAGTTAATGATATGGGTTTGAAAACGAGTTACTGAAGAGACATGAAAAAATTACCCTAAACTAACAGAAAATTCTAATTCTAAAGCTAAATTTTCTGCAAAAACTGATCTCAATACATTCAGCAATGCCTTTAAAAGCTGAGTTAGAAGGTTTGCATTACACATTTCTCAAGTGAAAGAATTTCTACTCAAATTTAAGGAGTGGGATTAAAATAACTCTTTAAAAGTTGAAGGGGAGAAATGGAAAAGCCAGCATTCCCATGCCCTCCAAACAGGAGCCAAACCAGCAGATTCTGTGGATGCTGTACCTGGTACCACCCTGCAGAGCAACGCTGCTGACGTGATGGGCACCACCCAGAACAGAAGCTGCTGAAAGGATTCCTAACAGAGAAGAGAGCTGAGAAAGAGGAAATGATTTCCTCTTGTTGTCTGTTTACACCGTTTTGATTCAGGACAGGCAGGACACCACAATTATTCCTACCAACAACAAAAAAAGGCTCATGTTTAACCCCCTCTGCTTGTATGAAAGGGGAACTTCTTAAAGAAAACGGATAGAAGGTGAGACTATTGATGGGATGGGAAGAGAAAAGGCTTATTTGACAGCAGGAAAACAATAAAGACAGAGGATATGTAATGAAAGAGGTTCAGACCACAAATGTTGAGAAACAGAAAAAAAACTACGCACCAAGCATGCACACAAACACTACTTCATTTCTTCAGAAGATTTTAGCATGTAACTTCAGATTAGAAAAAAGTAGATATGTAACTACATCCAGTACAATGATGGTTAAACCAGAGCAATTACCGATATTCTGTTTGTACAGACAAGGGATGATTCAAAGGAAAAAAAAGTAATCAAAAAGGATATTTTTTACACTAAACATCTACAACTGCTGCCAGGAAGATTAAAGAGACTTTTGTTTTGGAAGGCAAGATGACTGATGAAGACAGAAAATTCTTTTGTTCTTTCTGTTTCTGAATATTGGAATGCTTCACTGAGGGAATAAATGTGTACAGAAATATGGGACCGTATTATTACAGAAATCTGGAATTAGAACATAGAATTTTAATTGCTTAAGCTGTGCTTTGAAAATTTCCTTGATGACTATGAGGTGCCAATAGACCCTTCTGACTACTTTGCAAGATGGAACCCAATGGTACAAATACATTACACTTGGAATGTCTGAAACTGAAACAAAAATAAAATTACAGCACTAATTAGGATTTAAAATTCTAATATACATTTTTTAATGTACCACCCTCAGATACATAAAAATAATATTATCTATGTTTTTGATCTCAAAGAATTTTGGGTCAGTTCAAGGCTCTTCACAAGGTATTTTATATGCATTTCATATCACCTATCTTTGGAGAAAGAAGGATGAAAGAGAGCAACGGTTTACACTGTCAGGCAAAACTGTCAACACACATGAAAACCAAAGTAGACAAGGACATAAGAAAAATAATGTTCTGTTTGAAAGTCACATTTGCTAGAAATACCGTGCTCCTTTGCTTATCAAGCACTTTCTTCATAGCTGCACTTTCACTAATCTCAAAACTGAATTTCACCAATCCATAAGTTTAATAGTTAAAATGAAATTGATTTGTAACATATTTCAATTAAAAAGTTGCAACCAATAAAATGATAATACTTCCTATCAAGCCTCATGAATTTTTTTTTATATATTTCCATGTCTTTCCTTTTCTCCCATTAGCTTCTTCAGGACAATAGCAACCTCAGTGTATGACCTGAAGGAGTCTCCACTTTAGTTTTCCTCTTGAAACCTCTCAGCTTTAACCTCAGAGAGCTTTTGTTTCTCTTTTGAGTTGTAGTGTGCAATTCCCAATCTCCTTCAACAACATCCTTATCTTCTCAGAGCACAGTAATAGCCCAGTGAAGCAAAGATTTTCAAGGCATGATGAAATAGTTTAACTCAGCTTCTGTATATCCTGATGGACACACTTATCTTTGGTCACAGGTTAATCAAATATTACCTCTTGCAGCAGTGGGATATTTGGCAGTTAACTCCCCAAAATGTCTGGTGCCTTATAAAAGCAGAAGGGCAGTACAACTGTTTTTTCTCAGATTAAATACCCATTTTAAAATTTGCCGAAAACGTGTTTATTTAATGCAAAAACAGATTAAAGTGTACTTACACAATCATCAGAACCGGGGGAAAAAAAAACAACATAAGAAACTGAGAAAAGTAATTAAAGCGATTTCTTCATTTTCAGCAGCATAACATAGCTTCCCTTCTTTGTGAAAAAACTTATTTCCATCACTTACTAAGTCATATTTTCATGTTGATTTGTACATGGTTTTGACTAGTAAGTGAAAAATTACTTACATATTGAGATTAAAGAAGAGAAAAAAATCATTAAGGTAGGTTTGTGTGTAAATTTTGTAGTACGACACTAAAACCCCCAATATACCCCACCATGGATTCAGCTGCAGAGGACACAGAAACCCAAAGAGCTTTCCAAAACTCCTAAGATGATTCTATGAAGCAAATGAGGGTGGTCCCATTCCATTCCCCAATGTGTGTCTTCAGGCAAAGCAACCCCTTGAATTTTCTCCACTCCTTTATAATAGCTGTAAGGAACCTATTCAGAACAGGATATGAAATAAAATCAAAGATAAATAATGGCTGATATCACAAAAGTCATGGACAGTACCCAGATGCCCCATCCTCTTCTGCAAATGAGCATCCAAACATCCAGATGACTTAAAAATGTTAGGTAACTACGGTCTGTGACTTACAGAATTTGGTAAGTGGGAAATGTATTTGTGAAGAAGGAGAAGGGGCCAGAAAATTAGCAATTATCAACAAAAATATTGATTTGGTTGAAAAAATATTACTCCTGTCACACTTTCTTAATTAAATAACAACTTTTGGAATTTCTGTTATCTGTTTGATAATAAAATATAATTCCTATTGTGTCTGCAGGTCAACTACCTTTTATGGAAACATTAATGTATTAATGTTCACATTATGTGGTCAAGAAAAAGATTCTCCTTATCAATGTGTTCAGATCAAAGAAATAACTTTGCTATTGAAAGTTCAAAACAGTTATATTCTACCACAAGTGGCATATTAAATATGAAAGTTTATTTTATCTACACGATTAAACCAGAGACAGAAATGACAGTAACCACTGATTAATTCCTAAAATATTTCACAGAACTAAGACTGCAATGATATAATTAGTCAAAACAAATTCAGTGATATGTTTAACCAGTTCTGAAAGCTATTCTTTCACACTTTCTTCCTATTCCTAAAACAAAAGACAAAAACCCCCCACCAACTTTCAGAACAGAAGGTTGCAGCAATTTATCAATTCCCTGAGCAGCAGGGCAAAATAGTCAATTCAATTAAAGACTATGTACTAGACCAATTGAATTCTTGTTCCTTGTGGAGCAAAGGGCTCTAAGTGTCAACAAACTGGCAGTGAAAGAAGAGTCAATTGGTAAAAGACCAATTTCATTTGTTTTTAAAATGTTCACAGGAAACTTACAAAGCTGAAAATGGACCAGTTTAATCCTCTTGTTGTGAAGCCCATTAACTGCTTTGTAGTAATCACTGCTTAGTTCCATGAAACTTTTTTTTAATTGTGAATTATTGCTCCTTCATAACAACTTCAGAGATCATTGTAAACACTCATCCTCACTATTCTTTTCCCTCCACAATTCTTCAGGATGGCTTGTAGGACACCTTTCTGTCATATCATGAAAAGGACGATTTCATTCATTTAGCAAGATGACACCAATGGATTCACTTCACTTTTGTTGATAAAAATT
Source organism: Ptilonorhynchus violaceus (assembly GCA_013397565.1). Classification (NCBI taxonomy): domain Eukaryota; kingdom Metazoa; phylum Chordata; class Aves; order Passeriformes; family Ptilonorhynchidae; genus Ptilonorhynchus; species Ptilonorhynchus violaceus. Next base: position 647,026 of record VZRJ01006864.1, read on the forward strand.
GCTCACATCAAAAAGGAAAAAAAAAATGATGGAATACTGAAAAAAGAAAATTATATCACAGAAAACATAATAAAAGCCCAGCAAGTACAGCAGATGGGACATACCTGCTTCTCCAAAGTAGAATCAAATCTGTCCAGAGACATGGTAATATAATCCCTTTCCTAAAACATCTGATTTTAGAGATTTTAAAACTGTACTACCTTTCCTTTTAGCTTGTCTAAACTAAGTATCCCCCACTGATATTTGGTCCCATTTGTTCTTCTTGCTCCCTTTCTCCATCTCCTTCCCCCATTATCACTCAGACCACTTTAGCTGCAGTATCACCCTTTTAAAGCTTCTTTTCATTAGATTAACAAGTGAACTCATTTCAGTATTGTCTCCAATATTTTTTTCTAAACCTCTTTGCAATTTTTACTATCCTCGGACTCTCAAGTTGAAACCACAAAGAGCTGAGCAGAGCAAAAGGACTACTTTAAAAATTTCATTTTAAACATTTTTCTTCACGGCAACTAATCCTGGTTTATGTCTCTGTATGCCTTTTCGTTTTGTTCTCTTTTTATCCCGAGCTACTGTTTGAACAATATTAACACAAGAGGTATCAGCTTAGCAGTAGAATTTTAAAAGTATAATTTTACTTAGTATGATCATTTAAATAACTTGCTTTCCCTATGTTGTAGGTTTAAAAAGCCTTTAAAAACTTTATTAGTATTGTATATAATTAATAACAATTGAATCTTTCCCTTTAGAAATCTAGAAATGTTATTGCAATAATGTAGCATTCACCATTAAGTCGCTTCTGATAAAAAACATAATTAACCTTAGCACACCTACCATCAGATTGTTAGTAAATTGTCACTACTGTATCTTCCATAATTATCAGCTTAAATTAAAAATAACAAAATAAAAAATTCCTTCCTCCACAATTTGCTTGATTACGCCACCGTGACTGGGGTTAAACCAAAGTAATGTTTAAATATCACAAAAAACCACCCCAGTTTAAAAAATACGAGCAAGAATTGAAGTTTAGGTTATTTCAGAAAATTAAAAATTCACACACGAAATACTTCATACGTCATAAATGCAACTCCAGAAACTCAGTATTTGTGCTAATGGAGACAGCATGTGAGTGGACCTGAACAGAAAGTGATGGTTTAACACCAGGATATTGTGCAATATATCCCTGTGAATTATAAACCCTGAGAAAATATCCCACAAATGAAACTCCATTTAATGATCTTATAGAGTATTTGCAAACCCAGGAGTATAAATTCACATTGGTAACCTTACGATAAAGCACCTATGCATTGCCATTATGCACCCAGATTTCACCGGTTGCCTTAACAGATTAAATTCTATGATACCAGAATATAATTTGAATTTGTCACCTCAAATGAAATCAGTTTATTATTTCAAGTTAAATTGTTATGAGATTTTATTATTATTATTATTATTATTATTATTATTATTATTATTATTTATTATTATTTAAACAGAAGTCCTGGCCCTTTTCCATCTGGCTGCTACACCAGGTGTAGAACAAACAGCACTAAAGCAACTTCCTCAAACTGCACCAGCCAAGCATAAAGAAAAATACAAATGGAATGTGAGGCATCTTAATGGAGTAACCAAAATTGTAACAGTAACAATGGTACTGTGCAATTTAATCTTCCAGCTGCAAAATGATGTTTTGACAGACTAATAACTGTTCACTGCTCTGTCATTCCACTGAAAGATTCAAACTGAAGGTGAAGAACCATTAGGGTGGCCAGGAGGGGAACAGAAAATGAATCTTAAATGCAAAGCATAGAGCTTGCTTGGCTGGATAAAAGGCTGATAAACACCAGGAAAAACTTCCTGGAAAAAACACCAGGAAGAATGAAGAGCTACTGATAAGTCATAGAAAATGGCTGCACATAATAACAAATATGTCGAAGCAGAATGATTACATATGGAAATAAACTATTTTAAGTTCAAATCATGAGGAAGTCTATTCCTTAAAACAGACAGATGAGTTTATGAAAACATTTTCTTAAAACATCAGGTAACATATCTGGATAATGGAAAAGATTACTGTCAGCCCTAAGCCCATATTAATAATATGTCAGAAGAACACTTAATTGTTCCATGTGCAAGACTTCAAGCCCAGCACACAAAACTTATAGCCCTTCATTTTTTGTAAATTACTATTTACATCAGCAGTTAGTAAAAAGAAGGATAATTTATTTTAATAAAAATATTAATAATGGAATCAAATCTTGAATAGAATAATACTTAGTATGCATGAAAACCAAGGACTGAGAAGTTACTGTTTCCTTCCCTTCCAGAAATTACTTTAAACACAAAATTATAGACATTGTTCAGGTCCAAATAATGAAAACAGAAGGTGAATCAAAGAAAAGCCAAAATAAGACCATAAAAGACAACGGACTGTCAAAAGAACAGGGTGATTATATCCATGTTCAAGATGTTTCCAAGTAGCCCTTATCTACATGAACTTTGAATAAAATTCAAAGGAAGTGGATGTAAGGAGATGAGTATCAGTCTTTACAATGAAACAAAGATCCAAACATATCAGATTAGTGTAATTTTCCCAGCTCCTCAGGATGCCTCTTCTAGTTAGAATGGAGGAGTGAATTGATTACATTGCAAATAATACAGCTGCAATTGATTTTTCTTTCCCACCACTTTCCTTACCACAGATGAATACAGCTAAAAAAGATTTTCAAAACGAATCAAGGGCTGTGGTTCATGTCCACAGAATACAAATGAAGTGTTATTAGTTTAGAAAAAACAAAACTAAACAAAACAAAACCAAAAAAAACCCAACAGTGTAATCATTTTACAAAAAAAAGCATCAGCTTACAGTAGTTAATACAGGTATAATGTGAATTAAATAGCTTTTTGCTTTTTCTAATGACTAAAGGGAGGGCAGCAGCTAAGGAAAAATCTATTAGTGGTGCACGTGGGTCTTAACCACAAGAGTGTTGATATACCTGTTACTTAGGGCAGAACACACATCTTTTGTTGAATCCTCACCAAAGAGCTGACAAAAGCACTTCAGAATGTCACTGAATATCTTAATTTTGGCATGGACACAGTGACACCACACTCATGCTAAGGAGTGCTGCAATAATACATCCCCAATGAGAAAGCAGAGCCAAAAGGTTCCTTTTAAACCTTTGAATATACATTTTATGAATCCTTTCTCCAGTGACATCTCACCTGCTGCTCTGCAAAGTCTAACAGTAACAATAAAAAATTGCAACTCTTTTACCCTTATATTTCAGTTTAAATGCAGTTTTACAATATTGCCCCCTTTTTATCCTTGCTGCTACTGAAGATCACAATCTTTTAGGTTGGAAAAAATCTCTAACATCATTGAGTCAAACCATTAAGAGATGTACTCCATCCCTCCTCTTTCCATTCTCTAGTCTGTACACACAAGCACTGTCAAATTTTCAATACAGGGAAGTATATTTAAATAATCATGCCAGAAAGGGGGGGAAAAGCAGGCTATCCAGATGCCATTTAAGTAATGTTTTTTTTCTTTACGAAGGCAGATATAAATATTTGTCTCAAAACACCCAACAGCTGCATAAATACCAAAAGAAACTGTCTTGTATTTATATTATACAAGTGATTATTTAAATAATGACCTCAAATTTTGAACTATTTTCATTCATTTTAAAACCTTGGGGTTGGAGGGACTTTCAAGGAGAATGCAGTAAATTGCACTGAATTCTTGGTATTGATCTTAATTTCTTCTGTAAATTCATTGAACTCACATTTTACCATATAGTAAGAAGTCATTAACTTAGAGGGCAAAGGAAGGATGGGTAAGTTGCAGAGAAAATGGAGTCAGAGTCTTCTCAGAGGTGCTGAGAAAGAGGATTAGATACGATGGACAGAACTTGCAACAGATGCAAGTTAAAAAAATGTCTAGACAAGGATCTGAGCAATCAGATCTTTGAAGTTTGCTCTGATCTGAGCAGGGAGTTGGACCAGTGACCTTGAGAGGTTCGTCTATAAACTATTCTCTGTTTCCCAGAGTAAGAACTTCTGACATTTCCACCAGAGATTACAAAAACTCTATCAGTGAAAATTAGTCGTTTCTATAAACCTCTCACAGGTACACAGCAGAGAATTTCTCCAACACTACCACTGAGAACAGAACAAAACCAAAATTACCTTTAATGAAAACAATTCAAAGCCTGCACAAAGGTGGTATTAGAAGACAAATGAGTAATGATGATTCTGTACACATACAAACAGCTTTTATTTCACTCATTTGAGAATATCTGACAGCTTGAATGGTTTTTCACTACCTGGCCTGGTAGTTAATATGGCAATTTTAACAAGACTGCAATCTCTGTAACAATGTCAGTCTTGTGTATTTTTCTTGTCACTGTAAGGAATAATAATAAAAAGAAAAGATAAGAAAGTAAAATGAGGACATTGTGAAACAAAAACAAAAAAGGAAGGAAAGACACAAGATTCATCTTCCCCCAGTTTTTTGTAAAGTATGTTAATCAAAGGCTAGCAATGAAAGATGAGAACGATGAATAAAAATCAAGTAAGATAAATAATAATGTAGGACTAAAATAGAAAAATCTGTAGAGCATGTTGGTCTAAAAATTCATTTTATCAGCTTTAAGAATATATGTGTCCAAAACAAGTATTCTATAACCAGCAGTTCTTACACATTTTTACAGCAGATCACTACACTCCAATTCATGCCTACACCTCCCAACCCATCCCCAGCAACATCCATAGCAATATCAGTAGCAGAACTTAACAGTGCTTCTGGATATTTCCCTGTTTCTACATGCAAAGAGATTGTATTAATCCTTATGGCAAAACCGCACTTTGAAAAACCAGGGCAAAAATTCAACATGGCAATCATTAAACTTTTAACTAATGTAAAATGTAATTGCAAATAGAGATTTGCATTTGTACAAATGTGTTTCTAACGCAAGACACGGCAAGATTCTTGGATATCAGTTTTCTAGTGTTATTTAAAGCTTTTGTTAATAAATGGGAAGAAAGCAATATCATCATATTTTTATTTGGCGTGCTGAGGAAAGAAAGTGAAAACAACAGGCCACTTACAAAGCCATGTGTATTGGAGGATAAGGAGAAGGTAAGAGTAGTAAAAACTGCATTTGATAGTATAAATGTGCAATCAAAGAATGAAGATCATTCTCAAGGATGTTATTCTGGACTTAGCGACACTGAAAAACATCTGGGGTTATGGGAGATAATCATTAACTTCCCAAAGCTGTGATGAAGGGGCTATGGAACTCCTGGGTGTATAGAGGAAAATATTGAATGTAGCAAAAAGGATGGAGTGGAGTCCCAAGAAGAAAGAGCAGGAAAGATGGAGCTAAGGCTGCTCTGCTTCCCTCAGCAGCACAGCGTGTCCATGGGGGAGCTGCCGATAACCACCCTTTTTCTGCCCCCTCAAGTACATCATTAATTCTGCATCCAAAACAGATGCAATCACACTTGGAAAAGGACACCCAGTTCTGGCTTCCACAGTTCCCAAGGGATACTGAAATATTGGAGGGTTCAGAGAAAAGCCAAAAAAAAAAGGTGATAGAGTACATGGTATTTGCAGAAACATCACATTCTATACAGGAGGAAGCTCTCCTTTTTAGCATAAAATTGTATTTCAAGAATAGCCCATGGAAAGCTACACTTATCATGAATCATATGTTTTTAAACAGTGGCAATAACTGACAGTCAGAACTATTTGGTAGAAGTTAAGTGCACGTCCTCTTTTTAGAAATATTTAGGCCAAGAGAGATTTTTTTTTTTAAATATATGGTCTAGTTCAAACTGCAATTAATTTATGAAAGCCTATGCTTTAGTTTATGTCTCATTTCAAATTATATGAGCAAAGCAGCCCCCTCTGGATTTATCATCTATGAGATGCAACACCTAGGTAGCAATGAAATCAAGTGCTTACATGAAAAAGTAATGACAAGTAACTAATGTACTTAAAGCCAGATTTTAAAAAAAAAGCAGATGACCTGCAAACTCCCTATCCTCTTGCTTAATATGCTTATCTGTCTATGTCTGATAATTGTTTGTACTGTCTCCCTGAAGGCACAAAATATGTTTGTCTAATATAGACCAAGGAGTTTATGTGTTTTCTTCTAGTTTCTTCAAAATACATTGAATTAGCTTCCCGATAATAAAGAATTCAAGAGGTTTTTTTTAAATGACATAATTATAACAATTTAAAGGTCCTTACAGCATTTCAAAATAAAACAATCAGCATTTCATAATAAAAACAAACAGAATCGTGACCCTAACAACCTTTTCCAGTCTGAACAAGTGAGAATTCACACTATAATCTAACAAAGAGCACAGCAGCTCCCCAGTATCTGCCCAATTAACAGCCACGTTTGCAGGTCTGAGCTTGTCTTCTTGATAAACGAAGAGCTTGTGATTCCACTCAACTTTGAGCTATTCCTTCTGCATTTCTCAGGAAATGCATTTGTGGACTGAGATTTCCTCACATCTTTGCATTGGTTAGCTCAGCTCAAACCATGCATTAGTTAATCCATGAGGAACCACAGAATGGCCTTGGATTTTTAAATCTGGGAGTCTCACTGACTAATATTTTCAATTTTTTATTTCATCACAGAAATTGTTACACTGACCAAATGGTTAAAAGATTAACATCAAGCTTTTCAAATAATAGAGATCTACATGAAATATCATCACAACAAAAATACCTTAAAGAGGTTTTAAAGGTCAATATACAGCACTTATTTTCCATTCTCAAGGTTTGTCTTCTAGTAGAATGTATGAAGCTCAGCTCCTTGCATCTGTGACTGCAATAACTCCTACACTTTAGAGTGCTATCAAAAATAGTAGTTCACTAAAATAAACATTCTTAAGCATGAATGTCTGCTTAATCTAAGGTAGAACTTCTTGCACTAAGGATGCTGACGACACCTGAGCTCACTCCTGAGAATGTTTCTGCACATAAAACAGCCTCAACTTTTGAAGCTTCAGTGTTTTTGGAAAGCTGGGATTTAGAGAGCCCTGCAAACTCAGCTGTAAGCATTTCTACAGTTTTTAGATAGTTTGCCAGGGCCTGAGGAATTAAGCTCTAAAGCTCTAAGCAAAACCCCAGAGCTGTATTTCCAGCCAGTGTTGTCAAGGCTACCTAGCCCTGGAAGGTCCTTTTCCCAGTTCACTGGCTCAGAGACAGTTCACCAGGACACACCTCGTTGGTTCAGTGCTCAGAGGTCAGATTCAGAGCCCTCAGGTCATGGCACAAGTGACCCCATGCTGTTGTTGCAGGGCCCTCCTATGATGTGCATGAGCTCTGGTTTGTGTTTTTAGACAGGGGACCCAGTCAGTTCAGGGACCTGAGAGTGACAGTTCAGAGCTGCCCCACCAGCAAAACCTCTTGTAGCCAAAGGAACTCAGGAAACCCAAGAGCTTCTCTTCCCAACCCTGAAACTCCTGTGCAAGTCAGGACCACAGTGATGTTGATGAGGCTCACAGGATCATCATCACTACTCAGCAGATGTGGGTCTCTTGAGAAGCCTTCTTCACAAACACCCTACATTGAAGCTCTTAATCTGATTTTGGGCCACTGACATCTTGTTTACTAAGAAATGTTGAAAAACATGGATTTGGCAAAAATCCAAATTTAAACAGAAATATTAGAAACAGGAATCCTGTACATTGTCCCCATTTATCTATAAAATCCCGATCAGAGAGGGCAACTAAGGTTTCTAGAACTGACAGTCATGATAAATAGTTTGAAAATATCTATTCGCTACCACTAGCTTCCAATTTCCATTCTGATCCCCTATGAGCCAAACATTTACTTTCAAATAATTCTGAAGCCACTGTGTATGACCTTTATAGGCTTCTGCAGTTCAACAAGGCATGGATGTGTTCTTCAGGGAGAATCTTAATCTTTCAAAGTTTTTTCCTTGTTACTGAACAAAAGGCTTCTATACCTCACCATATGTTCTCTCCCCAAATCCCAAGATGAATAATTGATTTATTTTCCTATAGCTAATCAAAAGTCCTGAACAAACATAAGCTATCTTTAAGCAATATTTTTTTTATTTCATTCTAAGTTTTCTAACTAAAATTTATTTCAATAAGTATGAAAGAGAAACAGAAATTACAGAAAAAAATCTCAATATCTACTTGCTAAACGTCAGAGGGAGATAATTTTTATTAGCAAATACCATATCTATATATCTCTATTGTGTTATACAACCACCAGTAGATGATGCCTTGGTCTGCCTGGAAAAGAAAGTCCTACACAACTGGTGCATCAGTTACACAAGTTCTTATCTCAGACATTCAAATTATACACCAATTAAAACTATGCATCACTGAGGACTAATTATCTCTTAATTAGGTATTTTGGTTCCCCTAAATCATCAGCTGAACTATTAACAGGGCTTCTGCTTTCTGAGAAATATATCAACTATGTTAAATATTTACAGATATTCTGGTGGTTCATATTAAGCCTTTTCTAAGGTGATTGGAAAAAGAAATGCACCAGGAAGAATAAAGAAATTAAAATTTATATTTATTGAAGTGGTGTAGAAGCTGGCATGATATGGTTGGCAACCTTGTTCTGGTATATTTTAAGACAAATGTTAACTGTTTTACCATTATTTAAAGTAGAAAAGGTATAATGTAATCATCAGAAAACACCTCCTCATTTTAGCAATACTTTAGGATTCATGGGAAGCATTTTGGAAAAGCTGTATTGGATTTGGGCACATCAAGCTTTTGGGGAATATTATACAGCATTGGGATTTATTCTCCATACAATTGACCTTGCAACTGACTATTACAGATAGTCAATTTTCCAAGGCAAGAACCTGTAGGTTTCTGGTATTATGTCTGATTACCTCAGAAAGAAAAAAGGTAACCATAATTGCTGTAACAATCCACATTTGGGCAGTAATTTTCAACTACTTCATACAATGCAATAATTGTACATGTCACAGATATACCTGTAACAATGTACCCATGACACAGAATTTTTGACAATGGTATTCAATGTGTTGTAAAACAGAATGGAGTTTAAAAAAACCTGACAAAATACTAAACACTATAATATAACTTTGTTCCAAATCTCTTCCAAAGCACAGTAGATTACTAAATCTGTTGTTATTTGAATAACTTCCTTCCTACATTCAGATAGGAACTTGCATTTGCACTTCTTCAGTCTCGTGTTCCCACCTTGCTCTTTCTGGCCCTGCAATTTCTCTTCCTTCAGAGTCCAGGACTGCTATGACCTGATGCATAACATGAGCACATTAAGATTAACTTTTTTATCCAGCTTCCTTGAGGATAATTTTCACAGCAAAGTGGAGGATGAGAGAAAATGGCCTCAAATTGAAACAGGGGGTGTTTCGATTGGATATTAGGAAAACTATCGTAACAGAAAGGGTTGTAAGCACTGGAACAGGCTGCCCAGGGCAACAGTGGAGTTACCATTCCTGGAGGTATTTAAAAGATGTGTAGATGAGGCACCTGGGGGCATGGTTTAGTGGTGGACTTGGCAGTGTTAGGCTAAGGGTTGGATTTGATCTTAGAGGCCTTTTCCAACAGAAATGATTCCATGTTTCTAAGTTTATTATTATTATTATCAATCCTTGCTTTTCCTTATGATCAATATCATCATCTTTATTGAAAAGTGAAACTATGTATATATGTCCAGTTTAGGGTATAGCTCAACCATCTATAAATGAATCCACCCTGTACTGCAAGTTGCCTTCTATTCCAGGTTTTTCTTCTGTTCTGACAGAATTTCCTGCTCCTTGCAGAATTGGCACTAAATGGTAGTTCAATGGATTTCCCGGGTTTTTGTTCTTGGTATAGTACTGACAAACCCTTTTTTAAAGAGGGATTTTATATTTACTGTAAGAAAACATCAAAGTCGTTTTGGAAGTTAATGGATCCACTTCATCGTCAATACCTGTTTAGTGTTTCAAGAATTATAGTGTCTCCATACATTGCTATATGCAGTTACTCAGCAGCATCTATGAAAACCATTTAGGCACTTAGAAATTGAATTGTTCACTGTAAATCACAGGGATTAAATTTAGGTATGCAATCACTGGTGGGAGGAGGTTCTGTACGAACACAGTTACATGTGGATAAATACACATTACCCAAGCTAAGAGTCCAGAATCATGACCTTAGCAAAATTCAGAAAGGTCTTAAAAACCAAAAAGCTCTGATCTTTATTTCTTAATTTAGCAATTAGGTTTGTGCTACTGTTGTAACTTCTAACGGCAGTGACTGACAAGTTTTACTTCTTGGAGCTTTTGCAACATATAAGTCACTCATGAATGTTAAAAATTCAAATGAACTCCAAAACAAAACCAAAAAAAAGCTGAAATAAATTATACTACACAGCAAATTTTATTACAAGGGTAGATATGCTTCTTGATTTACATTACACTCCTCCTTCAGTTGCTACATGCAGGCTATTAACAAGGGAAAGAAAATCAATTCTGAAACAGGAGCCAGTAAACTGAAAGAACACTAGTTTCAGCTTAAAAAAAAAAATCACTTGAAAATTTATATGTGAAGAAGTTTTGATTATTTGTTGTGCTACATACAAATAAAATGTAAATCTTCACCATAATTCATTATTCTGTTCTGGTATACAAACTAATACAGGGTGCCAAAGACAGTTTTCATCACAAACAACAGTGTAGAAAAAAAAACAGAACTCCAAGTAGGCTTGCTTTAGAATATTAAATTCCTTTTTTCCAAAATATCTAGGCATTCTACATGTACACCAACATCCTGTCTAACCTCACTGCAACAAGAATTGTTTTATGCTGTGGAAACATGTTAGTTTAACTACGCTATGTTCAAAAATGTGTAACACGATTTTTTTTTCATTAAACACAAACCCAATTTTGCCAGACAGTGCTTTGCTGTTGAGGCTGAACCTTACAATTTAAACTGACCCTCCCAATTAAAACTCAGACACTTGTGAATCTTTCATTTACACTTTAGGGAAGAAAGGAAATAACTAGCAGAACAGTTATTATTATCTCCAGATGCAGCTTGAAAATTGGTATAAAATTTTGCTGCTCAGGCACAAGTTGAGATCAGACTTACAAGTTTGACAGTTATAAAGAGATATAGGTGCAGGAAAGCAGCTGATGTGGAAGCAGGAATGCTATTGCTGTCCTTAGGGACAGCGATCATCCGAATAGCCAGGACAGCGTTTTAAGGGTATTTGCTTCTTTCCTATGCACTCACTGCTTTTCAGAATATGGGAGCAAATGATGAAAAAAAAAAAAAGAAAATGCATCTGTTACCAGCTCAAATGACAAAAATCCCTTGCCATAAAATTAGTTTCCTGAGACTGAAGAACATGTTGTGACTGCTGTTATTAATATTTGCATAGCTGTCAGAAGCCCAAGCTTTATGACTGCTTACTACTTCAGGGACCATTGACCACTATTTGAGGTGCTGGCTACAGTCTGAGTTACTGCTTTTCAATAAATGTTACAGCCTTCAAATTCCATTACCAGTGGAGTCTGAATTACATCTACTCTCAAAATAAAATAAAAATGAGCAGAAACAAACTATGGGGCTTTGTCACATATTCTGTTCAGAAATGTAGCTGATTTAAGGCAAGAGCATTTTCTCACAGAGTCCTGTTTAAGTGATATATAAGACAGAGTGCACCTTTATAAAGGGTTGGGACTGTCAAAGACAGTCAAATGTAAGTCTGGATGATAAATCATGTCACCTTACTTGGACATTTCTGTTAACATCTGTTAATAAAGATATTTCATACCGATTCCCTCTGAAAAGATGCATAAACTACTGTTGCTTATCAAAATCTGGCCGGTTAAGCTTAAGGGTCTTTATCCATCTTTATTTTCCAGTCAACTCTGAATAACAGGAAATGGAGAAAAAGTGTTTTATAAACTGTTCCAGTAATTCAGCAGGGAAATATCCAACATTTGTGTGCCAGTGTGTAACTACTACATACTTCTGATAAAAAACTGGTACCTGTCCATGTTACACCCAGGTCAATAGACAATAGATCTATTTGTGGAAACAGCGCTAAGCTGAAGGTGTCCTACACCACCACCTTTCTAATGACCCCTTATGCAACTATGTCACATTTCTGCTTCTCCTTTCTTCAAGGAAGAAGAGATTTTATAGCTAAATAAAGTGCCTCTAGCATCAAGAAGTTTAAATGCAATGTTTTCCCTTGACAGCTGCAGAGATCACTCAGCTGTGTGCCCATGGACAGAAGGGAACCTACAGTACATTTTTATAAAGAGAGCAGCAGTACCTCTGAAACTGAGAATTTCCTACATAGTTTCTATGTTTGGCAAGTAATTCACTGCTGTCCAGTGCTGAAGAATTTGTATTCTGAGGTGATTAGGATCACCAGTGACAAAAATAAAATGGGTCAATGCCTAGTTGCTGGTGGAGTTATCACAGCCCAGCACATCTTAAGAAACTTCTTTTATTGACACAAATCACCAATACCCTTCTTTCAAAGCCAAGAAATCAAATATCAAAAGAAGGTATTTTGTATTAGAGTCATCAGGGATTTATTAACGCTTTGGAAAAAAAAAAATGAAAGCTTGCTGAATAGGTACCATGCATAATAAAACTACCTGAGGAAGCAGTTGTGAGCCATTGCTCCAAATAAACAACCACCTGCTGGGATGAACAGTTTTTCCTTATAGTCATGAAAATCTTGGAGATAAATGAATGCAAAAGAAGAGATAATACAGGGGACTTTAACAGAAAATGAAACTAAAAGTCTTGTATTATGAGGAGGGCTGCTTCTTTTCCTACAGAAAATGAAACGGTAAGAGCAGTAACACCAACACCCAAACCTTCCCAATGAAAGACCCAAGTAATTCCAGCTCCAGTGCCAGCATAACAGGAGGCACAAGAGCAGAGTGGTGAAATGCATATCAATATCACAACTTCAAATAGCACTTACAAAGGAAGTAAGGTCACTATTTCTGCTTCCTTAGGAACTCATTCTTTATATAATGTATTCTCAACAAGTTGTAATGAATAATGGAAATACAGGAGACTGGTACTCAGACTGTACTTGAAAAATGCTCAGTGTGCTGGAGTACTTAGTCCTCTAAGTATTGTGCAAAAGGCATGTGCCAAATTTCATGTTGCTACCTTACTTATTAAATGAGGAAGGAATTATTGTGTACTTCTCAAGGAAGTCACAATAATTTCCTTAGGTCTAACAGGATTAAACACATCCTTCAGTACTGTATACAAAACATCACAATGTTTTTACCCAGCATGATATGACCAATGCAGTGTGACCATTTTATTGAAAAGGTGCAAAGAGTTCAGTGTCTCAGGCCACTTGCACATAGGCCAATTTCTGTGGCATCCAAAACCCTGCACTAGAATACACAGCCAGCTCTCTACTCACCAGAGAAAGGCAGTGGTGGCTAATTAAGGTACCTGCTTCTCAAACCATTTGAAAATTAATTCAGAGACCATCTAGAATAGTTCTCCATTTGAAACTAGAACTTAAATCCATCAGCAGCATCTTGACTCTTTCAACGAATCATCAGTATAACAGCAAAATCGTTTTTGTAAGAATTACTGTCCTTTAAATAGACACTAATATAATAAGAGACTAACATCAACCACTTTTGCATACTGTGAAGGTGAAATCTGGAATGCCAAGAGATGTAGATGCAGAAGATCATAACTACTAGAACTGTGAACCAATTTAGTACTGGCTTTGGAAACTTCAGCTGCTGGATTGGAATGAACTATGACTTCCTACTCTTAACCCTAAGTCATAGGACGTTTCATATACTTCTAAAACTTCTTTTATATGCAGAATCTTAAAGTTAACACATAAAACAAAACTTGTTTTCTCTGAAAAGCTCCTTACTCCATTTATCATTTGAAGATGTTATCTACTACTAGAGCACCAAACATAAGAAATATATAGGGGTAATGTGAACTTCAGCTATTTTCTTGGAAAAAAAATAATCACAGCATAACAAAGGTTGAGAGCTAAATAGTAATCTTGTTCATTTTGGAAGGCAAATACAGAGGACAATATTAACATCCTAAAACAGTTTCCCTAACTGGACCTTAGCTTTCCTTTTCCAGTGCATAAAATTGAGTGACTTAATTCCTAGGTGGAAGAAGCTTCTTATGAAAAATTAGCAAGGCAGGAAAGGAATGCAATAGTCAAGCACCAGCACCTCTGAGGCAGAACTGTCCAAACTGATGAATTTCAATGTGCCTCAAAAACAAATACAGAAAAAAATCTCTGGAACCGTGGCAGATAACAAAAATTCTGATTTTGAAAAAAAAAAAAAAAAAGGAAAGATGTAACCAATGATCAGGGATTCCCTTCATGAGGATGTTAAGTTGCAGTGGAAACAGCACAAGAAGGAGCTGAGATCTGCCAGCATCTGACACAGAGCTGCATGTCTCAGGAATACATCACCTTAATAATGTTTGTCTTGCAATGATGGTACAGCCACCTTCCAGTTGTAAAGGTGAAAGGAGAGTGTAATGCATTTACAGTTGAAATTGCTTCATGGATTCGTTTAAGAAGCCTATTTGGCAACTGAAGTTGTTCTATCCTTAGAAAGTGGGAGATTGTGTAAAAAATACCCCTAATACAAAGAGCAAAAGCATGCAGTCATTCTTCAGGGTTTGTTTTTGTTGTTTTTTTTATAAACTAGTACATTCATAAATGTTAGTAAGCTGCACAAGTTTGTCCTTTGACACTGTGTAACATATTTGCAGTTAACACACATGTATGATTAAGAAAACTCTAGCTTTACTTAACATAAAAAACTATTTCTCTGACAGTTTATTTAGAAGATGACTGCTTTAAACCAGGACACTTTATCTCATATATATGTGTAAAAATCAGGTTCTCTATCTTAGAAAGAACATGGAGGGTTTTTTTCCCACTAAAATGGAAATTTGGTGTAATATTTGCAATTATGATTTACTGAGAAGTATTTTGAGCTTATACTTGTTTCTGGACTGAATTACCTGGAATTATGAAATTTTATTATCATTTTAACAATTTAATTTTTAAGAATTAATTCTGTAATGGAGTTATAGTCAAAAGCTGTTCATCCACATAACAATCTCCTTCACTGATGCAGGGGACTCGGTATTCACAAATGCAGCCATAGGAATGGTAAGTATAAATATTGCTGGAACTTCAGAGGACAGGGAGGAATCATGATTGCATTGATTTTTTTTGAGTCTGCTACTGCACAGTATCTCAGTACTCCAGAAAATACTGAACGAAATTGATTCCGATGAATTCAAAGAAGAACACAAATTCTAGTAAAATATACTTGGTCTTAACTGAAATCTGTGATATTGCAGTCTGATACAGTCGTTCAACATTTGGAAAAATCAGAGGCTAGGAAAGCAAATCATTAACAAAGGACTACATTCAAATATCTAGGTGCATATATATTTGTATATGCCCTTTTTTATGTTTACATCTAAATGCTTAATTTATAATACAAATAAACACATATGTTCAACAATTTTAACTCCAGATTTTAAAATCAACAGCCTGCAGTCTGATTCACTACTAAAAGCAAAAGCACAGAATCATAGAATGGTTTGGGCTGGAAGGGACCTTAAAGACCATCTTGTTTCAACTCCCCTGCCATGGGCAGCAACACCTCCCACCAAGCCATTTTGTTCAAAGCTCCATCCAGTCTGGCCTTAAAATCATACTATGATTCAAGTCATAGTATAATTCATATACACAGAAAACACAGCATGCAAATAATGCTATTTGTATACCTTCTGTATGAGTGAAAGCATGAAATTCAATGTAAAGCTAAAATACCAACATCTCTAAAAGCACAAACCAGTCACTAACCTGTATTTTGATTGGCCAGGAGAAATTGCTCACATAGACGTAGAAAGTGATGTTGGGGTTGCTTCGAAAGTTAAATTTTTCACAGGAAAAGCTGTCTCTGTATTCCTTAATATTAGCCTTGGAAACAACAGGAATCTCTTCTCCAGATATTGTTCCAGCTAAAAAAAATTTTAAATGCCCAGATGTACATATACGTATTTGTGAAAAATATTAATCATCATTAAAGATGCCAAAGTTAATTTATATAAGAAACTTAAATTCTTAATTACTTTTGGCGTCTTCACTCCAAAACTTTGATAACCCCTTATTATAGTTTGCAGAGCACATTAGGTACATTTAATATAGATACAGAGAATTCACAAGAATTGTTACTTTGGTTTTAAAAAATTATATATGAATCATAAAAGTGACAAAAGTAACATGAACTTCACAAGAAAGTTATTATTGTCAGCTAAACAGATAATAAGTTTTCCTCCATAATTTGCATTTCATTTCAATAAAAACTTGTGGCTCAATAAAATCTAAATGTGAATTTGTCTACATCTTACATTTTTGCTATAGAGTTTTAATTGTTCATGATAGCATTAATAACATAACTACTAATAAACATTTATCAGTTCTTGCAAATATATGTGTCAATGAGCTAAGTTAAAATAAAGAAATAAACAGAATTTAGTAACTATGGTATGTTAAAATACTTCAAAAAGGCATTGATGAAGAAATTCATGAGTTTAAGAGAAACTCTGAACATTCTTTAACAAGATTTTTTTTGTAATGATTTCACTTTAAGCATCATGCCTCTCCTTGGATGTGTTTTCGGAAAGTCAATAGAACCAATTCAGAAAAACTGTCTAAATAAAGCTTCTCTTTCCTCTTCTTAAAACAAAGAAGAGTAATGGGGTTCAAAGTTGGAGAAAAAATAGATAAGCAGCTCCTTTTATCAGCATACACAGAAGAACTTTATTGTTTGACATCAATGTTAAGGTTAATAATTAAATTTTTAGCTTGAACACTGAAACAAAGAAATAAAATCTCAGTCTCTGCAGTAGTTAAGGAAGCAATTTATCTTAATTAAAATCACAGCATTTCATAACACTGTCATTTTAAAAATTTAAATAGGCTACAAGCTTTTCCTACCAAAGTAATTTTAATTGAATAGGAGAGAAAGTCAACATATTAATGAAGCTTTATTCAGATTGCAAATTATCATCTGAGGTTTAAATAATATAATTAATAATGGCAGAATGATAATGGCAAAAGAACACATTTGGCAAAGTTTTATTATCAAAATTAGCAACAAAGAGACAATCAGGTTAAAATAACTTAAAGGATCATGAAATCGTTCAGGGGAAAAGTCATCACACCAAAATTCACTCTCACCTGTAGATCCAATAGACCATGTAATGTTGAGGTTAAAGTTGTTTGATGCATTAATTGATATATCCAAATTTTTATTTGACTAGGTAAAAAAAAAAAGGGGGAAGTTAACAAAACATATCAGAATGTATTGCATGTAACTCTATCGCACATAACTGAATACAGACTTTTAATCATCTTCTGCTTTTTGTTTTAAACATAAATAGAAATGGTAATAATCCACTGCCAAAGGCAATTCTGTCTTTTGCTTCAGTAAGAACAGGGTACAATTCAACACATAACTACACCAGTTATCCTTTTAGATTGTCCTAAAAATGATAAAATAATTGTCTTTATAAAATTAAAGAAAAAATACACAGCAAATGCCTACATTTTAATCACAAGCGAAAAATTACTTTTCTCACCTAAAAAAATTTCTTAACTGAAGGGAACATCCCTTCAATCCATCTCAGGAAGATACTAAAACTTGTTATTCACGGGAGCAACAATAAAATAAACCAACTGATAATTTTTCAGAGTATTGATTAAGCTGAAGTACATCTACCATTCAGAAAGTGTTCTCAATGAAGGCACTGGACTAATTTTTCAGCTCTCAAAAAATTTGATCTCTAAAACCTTATAGACACTTCGAATACCTTTAATCGATGTCAAATACAGTGGAAATCTTAATAACAACTCTCTAAAACTTAACTAAAATTATGAACATTTTCTCACCTGTTCAGGATTTGCTATAAAGTTTATGGCAGTGTGATGGCGATCATCTTCTTGTAGTAAGCTGAAGGTAAACTGGTAATCAATCAAAAGGCTGTCTGTGGGCAAAACAAAAATTAAAAATAATAAAATAAAGTGTATACATGGTAATTATATGTTATGCAAGTATTTAGAAATTTATTATTCATGTTTATTCTAGAAGTCATGGAGAAATCTACAAGTCAGAATTACTTCACTGTTGAAGTTTTTGCACTATAATGTCTTGAAACAATTAAAAAATGAAATTAAGTGAACATAAAGAAAAAATAACTAAATTAAGAAACAGATTCTATCACGAAGTCAGAGCAGCGATTACACCTAACTTGAAATGACCATTCTTTGTGAAGTGATTATTCCAAAATACAGCATCAAGTGTAGTTAGTGTTATCAGTTTCCTAATTTCACCCCGGAATAATGATTCAATTACTAGGTTTAAAAAATTTGGAAAAAGTTGCATCTACACTAAAATTATGTAGTATGAAGGCATGATGTTGTAGTAAATAAAATTGCTATTAACTAAATGGCACAATGGAACTTTGAAGAGAAATTATGTGACCAAGTGTTTTCTTTCTAAATTGCCAGAATTTTAAGAGATTTTGTAAGTGGCAAGTGATATAAACTTTTCATATAAGAGACATACAAAGTGGTTGTTTCATATTGCTCAAAAAGATTATTTTTCACTCCGCATTGGCATTTGTCCTACACATTTTTCTTGCACCTTATGAATGGAAAAGAGCCTGCCAGGCAGCTCCCACACACGCTGCTCCTGTCACTGCTCACTAACAACCCACTGAGCTGGCAGAGGTGCAGAAGACAGAAGCAGCCATCTTCAGATGGTCCAAACCATGCCGAGCCCTTCCTGGAAGGAGCAGAATACGACTGGAACAAGTCAGAAGACATAAATTTTGAGCTATCTTGTTGTGTTCCCGAAGCTGGAGGAATGAGATTAACGCTTAGTTGGGTCATAGCTCAAGGAACAACTGAAAAGGAACTTTTCTGCAGGGGAAGGGGTAGAAGCAGACTCGTCTGGATGAAGAAGGTTTCCAGCACCTTCATAATGTAAGGAAAACAAAAAAAAACCAGTCCCCAAGACTGTTGGTGCAGTCCATAGAGGGAGCCATATAGAATCCCAGCTGGAAATGTTCGGTGCAGTCACAGTTGAGAATCAACAGAGCCCTCAGGGATGCAAATTGTGATAGCAGATAAATAATCCTTGTGCAACAGACAGTTCTGAACCAGAGGTGGGTGTGGGGGATGCATCTTGAATGCTCTGTTACATGGGCAGATATCTTCTGGTCCAAGAGAATAAATCTTCTAAATCTTTTACCATTACAGTTCTACAGGGATCAAAAGCTCCTGGTTTTTTCCCTCTGTCACAGGAAATAAGGAGGTGACTTTTAAATGTCAAAATTTAAACTGATGATTATTTTATGCATGTTAAAATATGGCAAGTCATCTTTGATGCTACAACCTAGTGAATAATTTTAAAGTACTATTTTGATCCCTGTCCTGCTGATATTCTACTAGTCACCAACACCACACAAACAGTGTGATACAAATAAAAAATATGTGATCATAAAAACAAAATCAGTAAATACAAAGAGAGTGAAAGATTAAGTCAAAGCAGAAAAAAAAGCTGTGTCAGCCTTTTGTTGGATTCAATAGTTTGCTTAGTGCTGACAATCATCTTTTCTGCAGCAACACATCATCTGAAAAAATACACTCTGTTGTATCCTACGGGAAAGCTGACATAGAAAGACAAAAAAGCCAATGAAGGATGAATATAGTCCACTATACTGTCTTGATAGTTAAGGAAAATTATTTTGGTTTGGTTTTGTTTTGGCATCTTTGTTGTTTTGGGTTTTTTTTATACTGAGTATGGAAGGAAAAGTAGAAAACAGAGGTTCATAGAATTGCAGAATATCCTGAGTTGGAAGAGACCCACTAAGGAGTTACACAACAGGAATTACCATGAACTTTGGAGGTGAAAATTTCATTTTCTCTATAATTAGCCACCACAGTTCCATTATTCAAATGAGAATAAGCTGATCTAGATGTCTTAGATAACAAGTTTTGACCAGGTTTATGCATGTTTATGAAGGCAAAAGATGAATTAATATTAAATTAAAACACCCCATATATTTATTAATACTACTCTACAATTCTATAGTTATGCAAATCTAATTAATGTCTCACTGACTCTATTCTGCCATATCTCCATGTTTAACAATGAGATTACCATTGCACCAGAACATATTTAAAGGTAACAGTACAGGAAAAGATGGCAAGTAAAGATTGATCCCTATTAAATGGATTATTAAACCATCTCATAATCATGAGTAGCAAGGCCAAAGGGGTAGGAACAATGTATAGATCTGCTCAATCTCCTGATCTGGTCAACTTGGAGTCCCTCAAAATACAGATGACTGCTTTAGCATCAACCTTTGCAAACAGATTTATTGCAAAACTGTGGTGGACCAGCACCACAGAAAGCACTCCTGCAGAAATTCTGGCTACAGCAAGGGCTACAAGATGCAAGAAGCAGCATAGACAAGCCTGGACAAGATATCATTGATTTGCTCACAAGATATGGAAAATTAGCACTTAAATATGCCACAGTCATCTTCAAAGCCTCTCAGAGACTGTGTCCTCTCAGAGATGCAGAGTATCAGCCAAAAAAATCAGCAGCTGTATAAAGTTAAGATCCCATCATAAGACCAAAATTGGGAATAGACAATGACTCTTGTCTCCCAGTCATATGAATGAACACTCTTCTGCATACAAATTTTAAAAAATTAAAAGTCATTTACTTTTAAAACAATATCATTCCTTTTCTTTTTTTCCTGAGGTTTGTTGTTGCTGTTGTTTAGTTGTTTGTTCTTGGTTTTTTACATTTATGCTTTCCTTAATTCCTTGAACTTATTTTTCAAGGAATGCAGGAAAAGTCCTTAAATTGATAAAAGAAGTTAAACAATGCAGTTCTTCATAAATTTACCACCTGTAAAAAATCAGAAATATACTTCCACCTTTCGTGTTGCATTTTTACCTACAATACAGTTGTGACAGTACATTGTGAAAACCAGTGAAAGTTAGTCATGTATAGAGCCTTTTGCACCCAAGACATCCCGAAGTATTTTGTTGTGGTGTTAATTACTCCATTATTTAATGGTTAATCAATTAGATACTCCATTAATAGCAGTAAAGTCCATTATATAATCCCACACATTATCTCCTCTGTAGCACTCAAAAGCCTGGGACAGCACAGCTTGTGTTATTCAAGAGCAGCTCTGAGAGCCAAGACATGAACTCACTTTGGGATTCTTCAAAGTTGCCAAAGCATCTTTAAATTACACCAAGCCAGTCCTACAAACTGGGAAGTGAAGATCTTCTCTAAACTGTTCAGCAGCAGCACATTTCTTAGCACTAACAAACACAAATTATGGCTTCTAATTCCACAGAGACATGCCACAGGACAAATCATTAAATCTCTACCTTGGCCACAGACTGGGTGCTGCCAAGCAGAAACGCTTGTCCCTTCATAGATGATTCTAATTCAGGGAAGATACCTAAAGTGTGTATGACTTGAATGAAGCAGACAGCACTGCCTAAATCCAGTTATGTGATTCAGCAGGGCAACTGAAAGAACTGACACTGAGCAAACATCCCTTCCCATCTTCCTGAGGACTGCAAAAGTATGCTGAAGAAATTTTGTAGCTTGGAGAAAGGTTCACAAAACTTCAAAAAAGATTTGTCTGGACCTATTCTTAAGCTGAAGTCTCTAAAGTTAGATTTTATTAGAATATAAATCAGTAAAACTAATTTAAGAGGAAATTCAAAGTGAGAGTAGGAATTAAAAGGGATTGTAAAGAAGACTCTCAACCCATTGCATCCTGCTGCTTCTGTCTCACTACCCCTCCTCACTCTCTCCATCTGTTTCATTCTATACTTCAGGAGATTCTTCCCCCACATGTATTCAGCAGCTCTCAGGGAAAATATCACCTCCCTCTCCTCCAGAAGGCTTCACCTTCTACAGACTGCAGCAGGCAGAACAGCTTTCCTTCCCACTGCCAAACCTCTTCCCGAACATAACCCTAAAACATAATATATGCCAATGCATCATAAGTGCACATAAACAAAGCAGTTACAAAGTACATCACACCATATTTCCCCATTCATAGTGCCATTCAAACTAGAGAGCTTAGCCTCAAAATAAATACAAAATTTAAACTAAAATTCAGTTCCATGACCTGTTCTGAATAGCTAAATGTATAACTAGCCAAATATATAATAGCTAAATGTAGAAATAGCTGTTTAAGGTACATTCAGTATATCCTGTTGATATATGTTGTTGTGTATATTTACAATTAGGAATTTAGAGAAGCCTGATATTCTACTCCATGTGTTTCTGTTTTTACTTTAAACCTTTATGAAGCCACCATTTTACTTTTACCTTTTACATAAACACATGAGACTTTTTGTAAATGTTTCTGTTTACAAAGACACAGAACAAATCTAAGATACAGGTGACTCAAGCAGCAGCTAGAGAGAATTTAAAGAGCCACATTCTAGCCTATAATCTATAAACTCCCTGAACTTTTATGTCTAAAGTTTCACAGGAAAGGTTTATGAGGACATAGAAACCTCTCCACAAACTCAGAGCCCACAGCTCAAATCTGAATTCCCCACCACACAGCATTTTGAATCCACAAGCTGCTTATTTTTGAGCCAGGAATCAGCCCAGAACAGTCTAGTATCTGTTTCCAGGCATTTTGTTTCATTTTATCTTTGAAATCATTGATTAAAGTAGAAAAAGAATGTTGGGACATAGGACCACGATACCATCCTGACATCATCAATGGTCAAATATAACAAGGACTTATGGTTATTGAGTGTTTTCACATCTCTATTTTGATTTTTTTCAAAACCCTTGACTGCTTTCACAGTCAAAAGGAGTCATTAAAATCAATTCAAAATGCCACTAACGAGCACATGCGAGAATGCAATAATTAGGTGAAGAAAGATGTTTAATTAAATGAGGAAAATAAATTTCCAAGCAATCCTTTAACCCTAGTATTGCTGTTAATTTTCAAGAAACCATTCTGTTTCATTAATGAAGGTCAATGATTCCTGATGTGGTTAATATGGTTTAATATGGAAGTTTTGTACTCATATCCAACAAGGAACAGACTGATTCCCATACTCAAACTTTTGCATTGAAAGAAAACTGGTTTTTTAAATATTTCCAAAAGAACAAAGGCCTCAGACAGAAGTTCCTCAGTATTTCTAGAGTGCCACTACAACTCTCTGAGAATATAGAATTACATTGGTAATATTTTTTTAAAAAAAAGTCATTAAATTGAATATGTTTAGTATAAATTAGTGATAAATTTATATATGAAAAGGTATGTTACAGAGGAGTATTAAAACTGTAAAATGAACCACTACAATCAAGGGTGCCTGTAAATTATTTTTGGGTGAGTGCTCACTTAATGGGCAGCTATTCAACACTTTGTTCTACGTTCAGTACTCACTGTTGGGTCCATGCCTCATTTACTACGTGCTACATAAGCCCTTTTCTAAAGATGGAATTAATTTCTAATGTGGCTTTCTATAGTATTCATCACTATAATTTTCTAAGTTCTCCACAAAAGTTAATGAATTTGTTACAACATTACTGGAGATGAGAAGGCATTATGAGTCCCATTTTATAGGACAGGAAATGAAACAAAGAGACCAAGGACAAAACCATCCATTAAACATGAGCAGCCAATTTGAGACACCTAGAGTTTGATTTTTCATAATATTTTGAATTATATAACACTACCTTTGAACATTGTTATTTGGCAGTTCCTTCCATCATTCATTGTAATTCTCTCCACTTTTACAACAAAACAGGAAAGGAACATACATTCAACTTTCCATTACATTATCACTGATTCGTTCCCTGCAAATTCATTCAGTGCATTGTGCAGTGAAAGTTCCTTGGGAACCAGTATACAGATATATTATTAAAAGCCATACAATCATGCCCTAATAAAGAAGCCAAATAAAAAATTACTGTGACAGCAAACTTCATTCTTCCCCTTTCCTGCACCCTCTGCCTATACAGCGTATTTCAATAAAGGGGCTTTATTAAGTAATTTAAGAATCAGGCTGGAGTAAATTTTAGACAACCACTTTACTTCTGAGCTATCTTTTATCTTTGAACAAATCACTCCAAGAGAGCGTCCCAGTTCACTACATCTCTCAGCAAGAGTGAAGAATGAACCTGGGTTCCCAGAAAATGAGCAAGAATATTCATAACTGGATGCATTCATGGCTTTTCTATCTTTGGTCACTGGCCATTCTCCCATGGCTCCCCTCAGGTAGCTTCTTAAAACACATTATAAAAACTGAACAAAATGGAAAAGACTTTCATACATATACAGAATTTCTGAGAAAAATGTTTATTCATTTTAGCTCCAAAAGTTAAGTTTAGCAAAAGTTCTAAGCCAAAAGTGCTGCAATATATGCCAGCCAGACACACAAACAGAGTGTGAAATAGACCCACTCACCCACAACAGCCTCATTCCCAGCTACACCCTCATTATCCCATTTTATGTTAGGTGAGGATCACATGATCTTTACCCAATCAGTGAATAAGTGGGTTTTTTTCACTTTTTTTTCCTGATAACTAATAACTTAAATTTTGTGAATAAAAACCTCAAAATCTACTGCTGTTCTATTCTTACTTCTTGAAATCACTTAAAGTGGTAAGAACCTCCCTCATGATTGCAACTTCAGACTCATCACAGTCTTCCCACACTTTCCTATTTAAAGATCTGTCTATTCATGCTGATTCTAAAATTCATACTCTCACCTCTTCATTGCACAGGCACTTTGTCTCTCTCCTACTCTTTCTAGTGATTGGCCTCTATTTCCAGCAAGAGTTTGGGGAGAACAGAACTATTCATATTCCTCCCTATCAGTACAAATGCTGCTTTTGAAACCAAGTACCATTATCAAATGCTATAAATCATATTCGTTTGTGACCAAATGAAATTCTCCTTGTATTACATCAAAGTAGGGGGTTACCATCAGACCTATTTTCAGTCAGGATAATTATTTTGAACTTTCAGAGCAGCTGCCTGATTCATTCCTCTGTCATCTGTATCTAGCAGTCCTCCACCGCCTCATTGTCATTGTTATATTGAATATGTTGGTGTCTGACATTACTTGTCCATTGTGATAAAACAAAAAGTCATTTACTGTGAAGTCTTTACTAAAAACTTGCATTTTGTTATATGTAATCAGAGCTCAATGAGCTTCAAAATACCCCAGCACTTACTATTTAGATGCCTTTTTCCATTTCAAGAAAGAGCATGCAAGAATGAATTTCACAAAAGTTCAAAGTCTTTAGAAACATACAGCAATAGCAATTCATTGTTTCTTTCACTGCACTTCAGAAAAATGTAGCAGGCTAAAAAGTCCACAAAAAGACAGAGGGATTAGCGTCATAAGCAGCAAATTGGGTAACTAAATTTTATTTCAAACAGAAATCATTTATCTTACGAAATTTTCAGCTGCTATTTGGAAAAGTCTAATAAGTTGTCAGTTTTGATCCTAAGGGAGGGCCAGATAGAGAAAAATCTAACCTGTATTGGAATTTTATTCAGCTAAATTTTGCTAATTGTCTCAGCTCACTCTACACTGACCAAAACTTTCAGTAGATGACTGATCTCTTTACAAGACAGAGATGCACCATGTTCAGAAGATTAACCCTTGATCGCCTTTACTGAAAATAGAAAGACCTAGAAGGTTCATTAAGTCTGGGCACATAAGTTTTGCACAGCTAGTTAGGTGAGATGCACCTTGCCTAAATTGTCACAGAAACAAATGTGTGGGTATGAAAATGTCATGGTAAACGAGGCTGGATGTGTTGCTGAGATCTAAAAACTGAGGTACATATACGGTTACCTGGGGCCTTTTGAACGTGCAGTCTCATGTTCCTGAAGTTTTTAAACCACAGACCACAGCCAGATCTCATTTTATTTTCCTAGATATTTCATCAGACTCTTAACTGAAAATGCTGCAACAACTGATGGGTTTTCTGTGAGCAGCTGCAGACCCTTTTCAAACTCTGCTCAAGACCATGGCCTATAAACAAAGTCTGGAAACCGATGACTAAAGAATTATGAGCAAAATATTAGTAAAAGAAGCAGAAACAAAGAAAGTGAGTGCACCAATTAACAGGTATTTAAACATCAATTTTGGGAAAAGGTCTAGATGTCTCCAATGATGGAGCATTTCAAAACTCATGGCACAGTCTTGCCAAAAATGTGTTATTACTTGATAGTAAGGAGTGCTCAGTAAATGTGCTTTTGTTTTGTCACAATGGACAGCCTTTTTAATACCTTAACTCTCATAATATTCTTGAAGCGTTAGAAAAGTGGGAGAAAAATACAAACAAAACCAAACCAAGGGAAAAAACCTCATTAAAATTATTATGGAAGAAATTCAAATTTCTCTCTCCATGAAATTTTTTTCATAGTGATCTAAATGCATCACCACCTTTGTAACACTCATATTAATATTTCAACTCCAACATACAACATCATTTTTCAATATACTGGCATCAATACTCACTAACCTGATTCTAATTTTTTTTTTCGTTATACAGTCTAAACACACTGAAGAGATCTCTGATCTGCTTGTTCTGACAACAGAAGTGGCACATCTAAGAAACAACAATGTTAAATTATTGTTTGCGTTCATGTATTATTGCCAAAGAGGGATGTTTCTTGTCTATGAAAGTACTAAATGAAAGCAGTCAGATTTTCATTTTATGTCTTGCTCTTATAATGTTCAGTTTATTGCATAATCCCTGAAAAACTACTTCATTTCCTTTTAGAAATAATTTTTTAAAAAGCTTCCATTTATACATGGATCAATGGCATGGCAGAATTATAAATGCAATTTTTAAATTGTTTATGCTGTTATATATGTATATGCTCAAGCTTTGCTATAAATTGGGAATAGTCAGAAGTCAGTCACACAATAACTTCTGGGTTCCTTATTAGCAGAGCTTTTACCCTGGTTCTCAAATAACCAAAGGCAGATCTCAACAATTAAAGAAGCAACCAGGCCTTACAAGGAGACAGAGCACCCACTTTAGAAATTGCCTATAAATATACACAGGTAAACAGGTGCTCCTGTGATATCTCAACATTTTCAAAATTCCCTTCCTTCCTTTTTCTCATTATTTAGTTGAACTTGAGAAACCCTAAATCTACAGCCCAAAGGTCAGAACACACCCATGTTGCTTGATTCCATGTGACTTGTACAAACCGCACAATGTAGCTTGAAGTTGAGGTGTGTCACCTCTGCCAACGTTCTTTTGCTGTTTCTCAAACCATGTTAAATTGTTAGTCCTGCGATGTAAAATCTCTCATAGCAAATAAATCCAGAGCACTTTCAGGGAAATTGCATTTCATACTGGACAGATATTATGTCATACACCTCACTGAGCAGTGTCCTCTGTTTTAAAGTCACAACTTGAAAAGGTACTTGTACTGTAAAAAATATAACATGCTAAATCTCCATGCAGTAGAAACACTTTTTGCATTATAACTTTGAAAAGAAGATGTAAAACAAGCACTTCTTCATTTAAAACACCATCAGGTATGTTTAAAGTAAAATCTGTTCATTTCAATAATAACATTCTCACTCAATAACAGCATTGCTCATGCTAAAAACTGAATGCCAATTCAGCAAAAAATATTGATGAAATATTAAAATTCCAAATGCTCACAAATGAAATTACATATCTGTACTATTGCATAATCCATTTTACACAGCCTTTAAAACAGATAGGAGGAAATACCCCAACCCTTGGTATGGAATAAAAAATAGACTGAAAAACTCAAGAAAAAATAAACATCCCCTCATTTCCTACAAATATGATTTGTAGGACTGGCAGTCAGGTACATAAAATAATAAACAGTTTGGTTAAAATAAGCAAATTGAAATAACAGAAGAAGGAAAAATGGAGCCCCAAAGGCTGTTTTCCTCAACCCCAATGCAGACACCCATTCTTCAGAGGAGATTTATTCTTTGCCTCAGAGAGGGAATATTGGCCACCATGGCAGGGCTTACTGACTCCTTTCTGAAAGTGACTTGGAGAACTCAATTTCCAACCGAAACAGCTGCCAGACATTAAAAGAAATCTTGTATTTTCCTAGCACTATTTTTTGCAACAAACCAGGAACTAAATACAGCTGTGCTTTCATTAATTCATGACTTTTTTTGTCCATGGAAAGAAAGTACTGCAAACTGAAATGTGCAAATAGAATAAATCTCTTCCTCTTTCATTGTTTTGTTTTGGTTCTTTTTTTTTTTTTTTCAGATGATTAGCTTAATACAGACCAGTTGAGACACACCATTACTTCTTGATAGACATCAGGCACAAACTTTCTGACAGAGCTTTTCTAGGAACTGAATTGGCATGTAAAAAGGAACAGCAAACTGCAGCAAATACCGACAGTCGGTTTGTTCTTGATATTTGAAAAGCAGTGATTGTTCATCTCATCTACCACTGACCTTCACAGACCAGAGACTCTGGTAGGCAGTCCTTGCCAACAGACACGAAGTGACACATTTGCATGATGTAGTCATGCACTGTCTTCCTTAGAATATTTTAGTTTTCTCTTTCCACCATTTAGTCTGTTGTTCATCCTACCAACGACCTCTCCATGCTCTCTTTCATCAGCCATTCCCAGCACCAGGAAAGGCTCTCACACTTTAAAACCTGTCTAGCCACATTTTAAAAACCACTTACAGAAGCAGTATATATTTCTACTCAACAAAAGTAGAATTCTACAATTTTTATTTTTATTGATGAAAAAAAAGTGATATTGTTGCCCTTTTAAGACTTTTCTTCCCACATTTTGCATAGCTTGTCATTTTTCCAAAATTATTCTGATGGCCGTGGCATTTCCTTAAGGGGCTAACACAGTAAAGTACATTTATTTCCCCATAACATAAAAAGACAAATCAAATACATATATATTACTTCTTTACCAGTGTATCTTCATACTCTTTGACAGATACATTTTTCAACTTTCCCTTAATGTCTAGTTTGCTATTGTATCTATTTTCCTAGTGTACATTGCTGCTTTTTGACCTCACACAGTTTGCTCTTCCATTTCATGTCAGCATTACCCTTTATATCAAGCGACTACCAAATTACACTTTGCTGTCAATGGGTTATATTTCTGAAGCATATTTTAAAATAACATTCACAATTCCAGCTAAGAAAAAGTGACAATAAATTAATATCAAGGACTCCTAGGCTACTTTGCAATATACTCAAATGGAGCTGAGTTATCAAGTCAGAAAGTTGAATTGGACAATGTCCACATTTAATCTATCTTAAGTTTTCTTAAAGTTTGTATAATCCAAGGTTTTATAATCATCTTGAAATAGAAATGACCCTCAATTTCCTTAAATGATCCTACAAGAGTCCCTCAAATACTCTGTGAGGCCTCACAACACTTATTCTAAAGCTGAAAACATCCCTGACTACTCTCTTGACTTTTACACACACGTGTGCCAGGATAAGCTGGTTCAGGACCAACACCTGAACAGCATAACTCACACTACCTGGACATCAGCAATAGGTGTTTAGCCTGCAGCAATGGAAGAGGCTCAACTATCCTCCAGTGCTTCACATCTTCTTCATATCTGGTGGTGAAAAGCACCCCAGCTGCCATGGAATAACACAAAGTTTGGCCAAGAGCTCCCAGTCAAAGGAACCAACACAAATTCTCCCACATACCACATGCCACTTATTGAAGTCAGGGTGTATTTTTTCCTATTGCAATTCATTCAAGATTTTTCTAAAGATCTTCCCTTGAAGTCCCGCTGATCAAGAATTCTCTTTTCCCTGGAAAGGTACCATGGGAAGCAATGCAACTGTAAAAGCACCACAAGCGTTTTCCCTTCACTGTCAGAAGGTAAAGCAAAGGGACTCCGATGGATCCTTTCCTGTGGCATTTGTTTCTTACAGCTCCAGTCTTGGGAGCTCCAAGGCCTCCCAGGTGTTTGAGGAGTGACAGGTCCTGTCCCTTGGGACATGTTCAGGAATCACACACAGAGAGCACATTGAATACACAGAGCAAGGATTCAGAAAGTATCCACCCCCATGAACCCAAGCTCAATATATGGACAATATAAAATGTTTTATACCTGTAGATATTTGCATTGGTTTCCTTCTCACTTAAAACACTGCTTCACACCTGGGCCAGAGCCCCCTTCAAAGCTCCTGAATGAGGTCCCCAAGCCATTGAGTCTCTCCCACTCTTGCCTTATCAAGTTCTATAAATAGTCATATTTTATACTAACAGCTATTTTACCGCAATACTATATATTACATTGCAAGAAAAATGATTTAAACATAATATAAAAATAATTATAGATCCTGTGGTATAGTCCTATAATTCAGACTTTCATCTGCATACATTATAATCTATCTTGTTTTCTTCTTTTTAGCAGTTAGAAAGTTAGTTTGTCCAGGGTTTGTTTGTCCTATTTCTTTGAGATAGGTTAGCATATCTAAATGAATAATCACTAAATTGACTTTGTCTGCTTTGGCAAAAGGTATTAAATAGTAACTGTAAGAGGATGCCAGTAAGTAAATTCACTGATATGTAAGCAGAAGCTATCAGAGAAAGCAAATAATCTTCATTTAAAAAATAAAGTATGGCTTTTTAAGCAAAGAAAATCCACAATATAAAAAAAAATAATAAAAAAGAGAAATAAATACATACATGGAAAAATTCTCCAATTCAAACTGAAATCTGAAAATGTTTGGCAGGAGATCTGTTTCTTTAGCCTGCCCAACAAAGCTGCAAGCCAACCCAGCATTTGGCAAATGAGTACACTGAGCCTGGGGTGAGATCATAATACTTTATTAGGAGCTTCAGATTCTTGGTGTGGTTATTGTTTTAATTCTCTGGAAGGCGACAGTTGGTTTGTGCAGTTATTTTAGCTCAGGGCAAAGACTCTGTCTGTTGCTCTTGATAAGTTCTGAGTTGGTAGGTTTGCTGAGGCTAATCTTTTCTCAAACCATCCTAGAATTGTCTGATTTAAACTATAATCTGTTCCACTAGACTCTTTAAACACTAATAAGATTTCTTTTTAAATAGAATTTTTTTGTGTAAGTCCATATATTCAAAAGACAATGTCAGTCATTACTGTTATTGTATTTATAAATAATATACATTTTTTCATTCTGAATCAAAGTCAATCAGTATTAGATATAATTGGTGGAACTCATTATTTTAAGTCAAGCATGACAGTTTTACAATTACAATATGTATTTAGTTTAAATTAATGTTGTCCCAAAAGGAAACATGAATTCTCCAAGCCAGTAGTGAAGCATCTCACTGCTGGTACACATCTCACAACTCAGCTAAAACAAACACGTTTTCAAGAGCTAAAATTTATTGTTTATGCCCTTTAAGTTTCAACATAATTTTTAAATATCTGGAAAATCCCTGCTAACAGTTTTACTTATAGTGCTACTCGCTATTTATCTTCTAAAACACTCTCCTTGGAATGTTCTTGAGTTTAATTTTTCTCTAAGTATAACAAGTCTGCCACCTAGTGCTTTATGGTACCTCTGGTACACATTTTACTTGATAATTATTTTTTTACAATTTTTTGATAAAAGATGCCATGTTCTAAGTTCCTGAATGCATATACATGCATGTTTGCCTACACACAGAGTGCTTCAAAATCACACTGTGTCATCTTGCTGACAGGCAGTATTACATGTTTGAACAGCTACTAAGCCATATTTGTATTTCTTGACCAGCACACAACCATCTTACAGGGCTGTGTTCTTCTGCTGTGAGATCTGAAAGTCTCACAGAGATTCTGAAAGGACAAACCTGCAAATTATTTTAAGGAAAAAAAATAGGAAAAAACGTATCACATCAGTTTAGTTTGAGAAATAGGGAAGGTGCTGCAGCTCTGGCCCAGTGCAGCTCTGGTGGGGAGTCCTGTCCCAGCATGGAACACCCAGCACTGATGGCAGCCCCACCCTGGAATGGGCTCTGAGCTAAACCCTGCCGAGATCCCTGCCTGGGATTCAGGGGTGACAGCTCTTCAGTAGTGGCACACAAAAGCTGGAGAATGATGGGGAAAGGAAGCATAAAGATCCCATTCACAAAATAAATTTCCAAGCACCCCAAGGAGTGAATTGTGGTAGATCCCAGTGTTCCAGTCACAGAGCCAAGATTCACTCCTGATCTATCCCCCATCTGCCCCAACAGCAACTCCTTCCACAGAGGTTGCTTTTGCCTGCTTGTGTCCACTCTCCTGTGAAGAGCATGACCAAGGTTTCTGGCCCCTCATTTTGCCAGATTATCACAAGGCAGCTACACCACAAAATAAAATTTGGCATAAATTATCTATGTTTAATAATCTGCCCTCTATGAAACCATCTTTCTAGTTACTACTACTGCAAAAAGAAAGAAGTCAGAAAGAAAAAATATAAAATAACACCTCTACAAGAATGACAAAGCCTTTAGTCCGAAGCCCAGATATGAAAAAGTAGTTAGATTTCTGAATTTTTAGCCAGACAAATTGTAAATAAAGCAGATAAAATAAATGTGTTTGGGGGTTTCTCAGGCACCACACGCATTGCATAACAATACAATTTAAAAGTTTTAAATCAAAATACAAATTTACTACAAGAGATTGTATGGAGTATAGGTAAGGGCTAGCACTTTTCTTTCCTTTTCCTTTTTGAAATCCTGGTGTGTCAGCAGTAATGGGGCTAATACAGCTCCAGGACTGGACTAGAATCCTTAAGAGGCTCTTCAGCCAGAAGCAAAATTTGCTTCTTTGTCCCCAGATCCCTGCACAGATACCAGATAATATCTTGAGAGTTTTTAGTGAATGTACGTTTCATAGTTTCTCACCAATTTTGCACATGAAAGTATCATTCTTCATCTTTGTGAGTTGCTGACACACTGAGGGAATTGCTTATTGCTATCCTGTCTGTATTTATACCAAGGAAAAAAGCAGTAGTGTTATAAGCTATAATGATTTTATGGCTCAGAGTTTAGAATGGCATAGCAAAGCCATAAACCAATTATTCAGGTCAATCCCAAAAAAGTCATTCCAAAATATTTAGTAGATCACATATTTTTTCCTGTGGTTTACTTTAAGTAGAAAAAGAGCAGCTAATAAAATGTAACCAATAAGAATTTTAAAAAACCCAAGAACTATGAATATTGTTTTCCTGCTTGTAATAATGTTTGAGGGGTTTTATATATAAACTAAACTTTGCAGTGTGTTCTCTGGCTTTCTATTTCCTCCCTATGTGTCCAGGAGATTGACTAAAAAACTCAGAGGTGCCAGTGCTGGGTACACCTGACACTTCAGGCTTCTGCAGATGGGCCCACCACTTTCCCTCTTTGAATGCTTCATCCCAGAAAAACATTTCAGAGTGGCTGATGAGCCACTGTGTGAAGCCATCCACAAACGACATTTCATAAAACACTGAGGTAAGAGAGGAATTAGGAAGAGCTGTAGAAATAAACAGCTAGAAAATGGTTAAGATAAAATTTGTACACTCTTCCAGCCTTTTTACGTACAGATATTCAGGCCTCCTCTTTTCTAAAGGCTGTAAATCCAACAAATATCTGCATCAGAGGCATATGATCAATAAATAGGTTTTAATTCTACAAAAAGCTACAGATCATTCAGCCCCTCCCTGTTTTAATTCTCTTCGCAAATGACCCATCCCTCGTGGCCTCTTAAGTTTTGGTTTCTCTAATCCTTCTCAAAGGTCAGGTTCTAATCTCTAAAAGCAGGCCTGCTCTGCAGCATGGGAAACTCTATAGTGTTACCCTGGATATACAAGGCATATATATATATATATATAAAAATATATATATATATATATATAAATATATAAAAAATGCAAAAGGCAAACTTCACCTGAATTGAGTTCACAGATACAGGCCCACAAAACTGTCTGTCCAGCCCAAAGATGAGCACCAGATTAATTAAAATTGCCGATTCATGTCAATTTTGTTGCATTGTGACTACATTCTGACTGTGCACTGCTGAGGAAATCTTCTGGAACGCCTGGAAGTCTCACACTCCGAAGTGTGCCACCCTGTAACCCACCACTGCTGCCTGCTTTAAAAGAGCAACCAGTCTGCAGGAGCAAATGGAGAAGCTGTTTATTCCCTCTCTTCACTCTTAATGGTAGTACCAGAAATAATCAAAAATGCTTCTAAACATTTTTAAGGAAAAAAAGAGAATATGAAACTAAGGTAAATAAATCCATGTGCACTTTTTCAACTTCATTGTCTTAGCTAGGAATTTTCTTAGTGGACAAATGGGCAAATCTTGAGTCCTCAGCCCATTAGAAATTTCTAACTATGCAGGCAAACAATGTGATTTACACTCACAGGACTGATTTGTTGTAAGCTTTACATACCGCATGTAGCAGTATTAGAATCAATTGTGCTCCTTATTTGATATGTTGCATTGGAATGGTGACACTCAAAATAATGTACATAAACCAGACATTTTGGAAAGTCTTTGTCCTTAGAAATATGGCCGTCTAAGAGAAGTTTATTGTGGAAAGTATCACATCCTTTCAAAACAAGTGATCATTGGCAAGCCTATAATTCAACCCCTGTATAGAAACACATCATGAATTGTAAATTTAAAGTTTCATTTTCTCTGGAACCCCGGATTAACCATTTCCCCATTTATGACTTAAAGCTTTGTGTCTGTACATAACCCAAGCGAAGATCACAGACGTGGCATTTGTCCCAGCGATTCCTCCCAATCTGTCCAAAACCATCTGGTTCTGCTGCGCGTTCCCTTGCACCCAGGAGCTCTGATCCCGACAGCGACGCATTCCTAATGCTGATGTGTGAAGAACTAATCCAGCCATTTGGATGCACGCTTTGCTATCGAGGTGTCGCTGCCATACATCACGCTGGCCCAGACACCAAAGAGCAAAAACAACGGCGAGCACAAATGCATCACGACAAAAATGCTGTATTTATGGTTTGTGTACATGCATAAGTCAGCTGCACAACCATCTCTGGCCCCCGCTCAGAATTCATTTATATGGATTGGATTGGCTTCCGATCGTTCACAGCAAGATTGGCTTCCAACAGAAAGGCCTAGGGATACAGAGCCTCCCTAGCAGAAATACAGACACAATCCAGAAGCAGACTTGTCCTCAACTAACAAGGATATTTACATGGGCAAAAAAACCTGTAGCTTCTGAAAGCACAAAGCTTGCTTTGGCATTAATATTGGCTTTATTATGTATAAGAAATCTTTCACAAGATTTCCTCTGATATTCCTAAACAATTGGACATTGAATATTTTTAGCTCAAGAAATCCTTCCCCTCATGAAGTTCCCACAAAGTGTTGGATGTGAAGAGAGAATTACCACTGTAGTTTATCCATTTGCTATACTCTTCCCCTGGCATTCATGATCAGCCACTACTGACAACAGGGTATAAGAATAGATAGATCATCATGCAGCTGCTCACACATTCTTACACATTCAATATTTTTCTAATTCCTATATGTCTGAGGCTTGCTCTCATTCTCTTGCTCGCAGAGAAGTTGTGCTTTTTCAGTAATACAACTAAGTCATGAAGAATGAAATTAAAATACTTTTTTAAAGCCATGTACAATGATTTTCACACTTTCTGGATAATACACTACTGCATGCCCTGGATATTACACATTTCTTACTCTATTCCTATTAAGTTTTGGTAATTTAAAGCAGAAAAACTATTCATGTGCAGTGCTGCCATGTTTGGAAATGCCATATGAGAATGAAATCTGATGTTTAACAAACTGTTCCTTGATCTCTAGGATTTGATGGCTTTGCTGCTCTCTCTGTTTATCCTTTTGGCATTATATATATAGATTAAGTCCTTGCCATGTGTCAGCATGTTACCTGCTATATAAATCTCATTCTTTTTGATCATGCCAGACCCATCTGTAATTTTCCTGTGTTTTCATTTGTGCTCAGATCACTTCTTCAATCACAACACAATCCATGTACAGCATTAATATTCTCTTTACTCCACTACATCACTCGGAAAGGAAACAAATAAGGAAGAGACTAAAACAATCTGTGCTCCCCCAGTGGCTAACTCTACTTTTATTTACTATCTAAAACAATCTATTGATGTCAATACCAGTACCTACACCACCAACAGACTGTTCTCCCTTCCTAGGTTCGGGGATGGCAATGACAGGCAGGAGGGGGCAGAGGACAAGGCAAGAACCAGGTAAGCTGGGCAGAGAGCTGGAAGAGGTGAAACCAGAGGAACTTTTACAGAGCACTGAATATTCACGGTATCACAAGTTGCAAAAAGTTCCTCTAAGGCAAAAAGCATTCCTCAATGCACACTCTGCTGCTAAAGAGAAATCGAGGTCATCCAGTATCACACAAAAGTTATCCAGATACCCAGGATGAATTCTAAGGTTTTACTTACAGCATTTCAATTTAGGGCAGTATTTACAAAACCGAAAAAAAGGCAAAATTTAAATGCTTAAAACTGGTCATCTTGAAGATGGCTAAACTCAAGCATGTGACTAAAAGCTTTCCTGAAGAAAATCCTAAACACACAGCAAATCACTACTGTATTCCTATTGTTGTACCAGTCACTGATTTTGATTCCAAGTAGTAGAAACAAACATGCCTAGAATTTTTATTTCTCATAATCTTATGCTGCTCATAAGTATTTACAATTTATTTTTCCTCCCTCTTGAGCAATAACTATTCCTGTGTTGCAAAAAATAAGAAAAGTCTTCACTTCAAGGAAAAGTTAAGTGACAGTATAAGTGTCTAAAGAGAAAGTTTCTTAATGAGGAGTGAAATAAGCACGGAAAAAATACCATCCAAAGGCCTGTCTTGTACAAAACTGAAACATCATAAGGCCATATTTTACAATCCTTATATAGATAAGAAACTAGAGCATCTCTTCATGATGTATATATTTTTAAATATATGATTTAGCAGGTAATGGACTGTGCTGATAAGAAATTGTCATTGAAATCTTAGGTCAGTCAGTTATCCACAAATTAACAGTTTATTTCCCATTATGATGCATCATCCACTAAATACAAGAAATATAGAATTCCATTATTTCTAATTAGCATGGGCTCCCTATTACTATAGATAGAACAACTCTGAAAACTGTTTATATGTGATACTTTAAATGACTGGAAGTATTAAAAGAAAATTTATCATTTCAAAACAACAAGATCTTTAAAATATTTTAAAATCTGACAGAAGACAAATAACAATAGCGAGTTAAAGGTGAAAGGGCATCTTGAATATAGCACAATTTGTCTCCAACATGATTTATAGACCCAGCCTGAAACATGATAGCAAAAAAATAAGGTTTTTCATGGAGGTGCCTGAGGTCTACAAATCTCATTACTGTCATTTCTTTTCAATCTCTTAAATTTAATAACGTTTATTTTTAAGGGACAAAACAAACGTTGACACACATATCCAAAATAGTCTATATAGCACTGTCTTCAAAGTATGAAGTTCTAATGTACTCATTATCTTGTTTTAAACCTAAAAAAAAATTATTGATTATACACATACAAAAATGTATTCTTCTAAATACTGAAATTTCTGTTTTAAAATAAGAAGTATTTCTTACAAAAAAAACCCAACAAATGGAATTGAATTTATTGATTAAGAGTGTCTTTAGGACCCAGTTTTAGGGAGTATTTTCAGCTTGGTCTACAACATTTAAAATTTATGTTCGAGCTGAAAATATTACATTCGAACTTAATTTGTCTGAGAGAAAAAAATCAAAACAATCCACACCAACTTTCTTTAATAGCTGGCAAGAGGAATGAATGTTTTAGGCCTAGAGATATGTCAACATCTGTAATATAGTAAGTAATATACTATTTTTTTCTGTAAAGCATACTTTGCAGATGAAAACTATTTAAGGTAAGGAAGACAGATTAGCAAAGAAAATAAACATTCCTTTATTAGGTAAATGATGCCTTAAAGAGACTCTAAAATAAAGCTTTTGTGTATGTTCTAAAATGAAATGCTAAGAAACAAGGCCAAAAATCAGAATAGATGTTATAAGTCTGTTCAGACATATGTCTTTATGCATAAATTCAAGTTTGAAGTAGGATGATGTTAGAAACAATAGACAAATGGATCCAATTGTCTGACACTGAGCAGGTACGTGCAAAAGTCACAAAAGCCAAAATAGTGTTCTTCAACATCCCATCTGTTTTTATGATGATTAAAATGACTATTTAACTTGATATTGGCATAGTAAAATTGGCACAGCTCACTAAGGGATTTCTGCACATGGGTAATAAGCATTCTCATCCCTTCAGGTCCTTCACTACGACTATCCAAACTGCAGTGCTTTAAAGTAGATTTGCCAGAGGCACCTTTTCTACAACATTAAGAACATGGAGACAACACACAGTCTCCTTTTATGACACTGTGGAGAGCAGCTGTGTCTCATGTCCCTGGGAGGCACACTGGCTAAACCATTCCCAATGTCCCAGGGAATAGTGCTGCTCAGCCTATTTGCGTTTCCCCACCACAAATTCTGTCTTTAAAGCTATGACACAATCACTATTCCTTTCATTCACATGTATTGAGATACAGAGAACAAGCCCATGGCTTGGTCAATCCCTCCAAGCCAGGTGTAAGGAATCAACTTTTAGTAACTTTAACTTATGTTGTAGACAAAGTAAGAGAAGCCCAGTGGGGCATTTTATTTTTCAGTCAAAATATCAATGTGCCCAAATTTGAAAAATCTCCAGAAACTTTTTTTTTCCCCCAAGGAAATGAAATTATCATATAATATGTAATCAACATTTTAGTATGTAACATTAAAAATACAAGTACTCACAGTAGCATGTTCCCCTAAGCGGATTTCCAAGATACCTATTTTCAGAGTCACAGCTGCAGGGTGAAAAGAAAGACAAAAACCAAACATTCCCATTAAACACAGCACAGCTTTAATAAAAATGCAGCTAGATTATTTATTCAAATAGCATGAGTTTCAGTACCAGCAGCACAAATACATGCAAGTAAAAAAATATTTGATACAGTTCTTAATGAGGGTGTGCTACTTCCTGGAGACACCTCTATCTCTTTAAATAAGAAACCCAGAGTGACCAGGCTCTTGAATAAAGACTTTCAGTCACCTGCCTAAAGTCAGTGCATGTTGTAGGACCTGGGGCAGGAATTTGGTCTCTCTGCACTAATGAGCAAAGGAGAGCCAGGCAGGCAAGCTGGAGCCCTGGACCTCCTTTTCCCTGTCCCCTCAGTGACAGGTGATTCCCTCTCCTGGTTTTGATCTGGCTGTCCCCAAGCCAAGAGCTGAGCATCCACGAGAGGGACAACTGAATGCAGAAAGTGTTCCCAAGGAAGTCCCCCTCCAACACACACAGCCCTGAAACACCACTAACTCTTTAAATGAACACAAAGAGAACACAACAACAACAGGGAAAAAAAAATTAAACAAACCAAACACCCAAAGTATCCCTAGGCATAAAATAATTATTACATTTCCACAGCAGCACAGAGGGGATCCAGAACTATGCTGCCTGTTCTACAGAGGCTTGTCCTGAGCTATGCAGCTGCAGTGGGCTCTGGAGCCAGGAATTGCAGCCATGGCTGCAGCACAGGAGCACAGCAGCGTCTCAGCTAAACTTCCACGAACTTCAGCAATTGCTCCTCTTCATCAACCACCCAGGGCACCAGGTGAAATTTAAACTGCTAACAATGAACTGATGCTGCTGACAAGATGTGTACATGATAAGAGCTGGAGTAATAGCTTTCTTATTGATAAGATATATAGCTATTTTCAGAGAGATGAAATATGCTACAGAAATTCACAGTGATCAAACTCAGTTGTATAACATCACTCTAAAAATGCCAAATACCTTAATAGAAAATTATTAACCTGCTTTAGGTTTCCTTGGCTATTTAACGGAAGTCTCCAGCAAGATTATGGTTTTCTCTTAAATATACAGAATGAGCCACAAAACAAAGAGAAAGCTAATCGCTGCCTATTAAATTTCATATAAATATTTTCCCAGAGGTAATCTGAATCATTTAATATCTTGGACTACCTTTTCATTACTTTATTCTAACAAACTTAATTTGGAAGGAGATTTTTTTTGCTCTTATTTTATTTGTGAGTAATATTAAAAATACCTTCTGACTTGGATGTCATATCATTTAACAAGTTGCAGACTGTACTATAATGTTTGTATTTCTTGTGGTCTCCTCAATAGTTTCCAACTGGTGACAGCATTAAAATGAAAAAGTGAAAAAAAAAAAGGTGTTCTGCACTCTGCCCTTGCCCACTCCTGATCTCACATCAGCATGAGAATCCTTTGCAGGGTCAACTATATGGAAATTCAACATTTTTTAACATAATAATTTTAATAATTAATCTCCACGAAAACAAAACCCTGTGCTTCAAGCTTAACGCAGCACACAATTTGTGGCCTTGTTCACAAAGACACTCTGGCCTTATAGTCCTTTCCAGAGCGTTCAGAAGAGTCTGATCCTGAAGTAACTCTCTTGCATGTATTTGGAAATTGCATCTCAAGTAATAATATTGGTCTATCTGACATGGGCTTTTTCTAAACATCACAAAACACTAACTAAATTCTTCAAAGAACAGCTTGCTACTCAAAACAAAAAAATAAATTCATGTCTGAAAGGGTCTTTAGGCTTGGAATTCTGAAAGAGAGCTAAGGGAAAAGGATCATTTTCGAACTAAGAGTTTAAAAGAATTTCCTTTTCTTGTCTGTAAGACTGTCACAGAAATGAGACACTATATAATGTAGCAAATGATAACAAGATGAGAGAGGTTATTGTAAGAGGAATATTTTTTCTCTTGAATTGTTTCAAGTACAAAGTAGAATATTAAATATAGGCAGTATTCCAAATATGTTGGGGTCTTATACCTGAAGACAAAAAAAAAAATAAATTATTAAAAATAAATCTGTATTTAGAGTCTGAGGATGAAGGCAAGAAACTTCCCCTGCTGCTCACTGCTAATGGCACTGATCTATATATGATATGGAAGAGCAAGATCCAACTTCCACTAACAATAAGCTGTACAACTTTCCACGGGGAGAAACCAAACAAATTCCACTGTGAAACCTCAGCCAGCCACAGCACTCACCTGTGGTGCTTTGACCCTGAGACTAAAAGTTGTTTGTTTTTTTTTTTTAATCTTGAAAATCTTAATGAAAAAGGACAGCTGTTTCCATACAGCTTCCCTTCTCCATTCAACTGCCCTTCTAATCAGATGCAAACATCTCCTGTGGATCAATAATTACCAGAACCCAGGGATTTCCAGCATCACATATACCTTTCTGGCATTTTTATTTCTATTTGTATCACAGAAAAAAAACCAAACATGAATACATGAAATAAAAATATCTGTAAACTCCATCTAATGCATCACAGGTTTCACAACTTACTAGAAGATACAAAAGAATGGTTAATACAAAAATTACTAGGTACTAAATATTTTGCAACATACAAGTATTCATAAGTATTCATTCAAATTCAAATAATTACCAATTCCCTGACAATTACAGAAGTGACCTTCAAATATCTTGAAAAGAAAACGGCAATTCAATTTTACAGCCATTTCACTTGTTTCAGCATAATGCATGATGAAATGATAAAATACGCATAATAAAAAAGAACAGTGAATTGCAGCACAACGAAGTATTTTGATGTATTATCATAAATATTTTACTCTCTGTATTGGGAACCTCATGGAGGTACTCAAGGAGGGAATTATCTTGGGCAAGGTATGTCTGACCTACTGGTCCCGGACAGCCCCGTGCCAGCCTGTGCTGTGCACTGCTGGGTGTTGTCCCAGAGAACCTTCCTGTCTGGCAGGAGGAGACACATGGCTCTGTCTGTGCTCAAGATAAAAGGCACCACAGCAAGTGAGGGAAGAGGCACCTCTCCATGGACAGGATCTGTACAGCACAATGGGGGAAAATCTGTGCTGGGTCCATCCAGTGCTTCATGAACACAGGAATCTCAGCAGCTGAAAGGGCATGGGATTTACCTGTTATCTGTATTCTTTTTATGCTATCTCATCAAAACAGCTGGTTTATTATGCCATTTGTTGCCAGGCCTTTCATGCAGAACACTTGGATAGTGTACATCAGGAATAACAGGAAGTGGAGTTCTTACTAGTTGGGGAAGCCAGTTTTAATTCAAACGGAAGATACTATTCAAACACCTAGTTTCAGTGGAGGGGAAAGATGAAACTAATAGGATTAAGAATATATCTGAAATTATCCACATGAGCACATATGCTGGGTTCCGATTAAATTTAGTTTTGTCTTTTAATCCTCTCCTATTTTATTAGCATACATATTGCTCTGCATTAGTCACTGATTACGGTTCCAATTACAAAATTTCCTATTCGCTGAATTGTTTCCTTATGAGCTTTAGTCATTGTAGCAATTTTTGTACCTCTTCCAAAAGCCAGCACACATTTGACCATATGTGAAGCATAATATATGCCTCATATCTGAGAAATGGGAGCTACACTCATTATTTTATGTGCCACAGGGCTATGATCATTTGCTTTAAGTGGTCATAATGAATGAGCAGTTCCACTCTGGCATGACTCCAAAGACACAGCTCCCATTTACAAGGACAAATGGAGGAAGGCTCCTATTAGGTTACATACAAGTTCTATGGTTTGTTCCAATACAGAAGTATTCAATTCATCAAGCTCACTGACCTTTGGATGGCCTGCTATTAGCACTTATTTCCCAACCTCTCCCTTAATTATCCTTTCCAAACTGAACCATTTTCTTTCATTTTCTTTTTATTTCCCCAGATTTTTTGGAAGTTCAAAATAAAAGTTATTGACAAATGCATTAAAAAATAATTTTTCTCATGTTTCTGACCAAGTGAATGATAATTTCTCGCTTTCTCTTTAAATGTAAATATACGTATGTAAACAAGCACATATTTACAGAAAGATTCCCAGATTTGGGGTTTTCTAAATGAATGAAAGGCTTCTTTGTAAGACAGAGTTTACAAATAACCTTTTGTTGAAGCTTAGCAATGTGTATGGTCTTGTGCACTGTATCTGTATCTTGCAGACTTAAGAAAGCCAAGGAGCTGACAGCAGGGGAATACATATATGCCTAATTTTATTGTTCTTACTGGTATGTCCCTTCAGGAAGGGTATACCTTCAAGCTTCTCACCTAAAGAAAACTGTCCATACAACAGCAGCCTAGACCAGCAGCTTTCTAGGCAAGTGATTTGATCATGTGGAAACCTTCTTGTAACCGTTCATTTAACCTTTGATGGTGAAGGCAGAATTTTCTGCATTTCTGCTGCTGTCACTAATTGGTAAATCTTTCCTTTCAATTAAAAGTGAAGCAAAAAAGAGGAACAGGGGGAAACTAACCTGAGTAGAGCTGGGCTTTCCCTTAGCTGAGTTTGGTTTCAATACCAAACTCTCAAGGAAGGCAAAAATGTATGTCAGGCCACTCTAAAAGACAGTATTATTTTATTCAACTGGTTCTCTGCTGACACAGTTTTATCTTATTGTGGCCCA
This sequence comes from Ptilonorhynchus violaceus, assembly GCA_013397565.1. NCBI lineage: Eukaryota > Metazoa > Chordata > Aves > Passeriformes > Ptilonorhynchidae > Ptilonorhynchus > Ptilonorhynchus violaceus. The sequence goes on from VZRJ01006864.1 coordinate 690,731, forward strand.
GACCAAGACTTGTCAACTAAACAGCTATAGCATATTATATAATATAGATATTTATGACCCTTACCTCATATTTTGTCCTTGCAAATTAACAGACCACTTTCACAGTGTCTGGGGAAGAGCTGTCACCGGTCTGATCTACAGCTGGTCATAAACAGGCCTGGGGTTTTGCCCAGGTTCTCAAAGTTGTATCTACAAGAGGTTCCCAATAAATTAAGACTAACAGTCTGCTTTAGCAGAGCATCCCTTGTCCCTGACTGATGACTTGCCCCAGCTTTTGGATGAGCCAGAACAGCTTCTAGCACTACTGCTCAACCCTGCCCTAGCCTTTAGTCCTCATGCTGTTCCCTACTTAGCCAGTGGTCTTGCTGCTGCTGTCCTCCATCACTGATTCCTGCTTCTGATCCCTTTGTCCCCAGTTCCTGATCTTGCACAACAGGCTCCTGGGTTTATTCTGCTTTCCTGGTTCCACAGTGGTAAGATGCTATGGGGGTTTTGAAGAGCAGAATACTATTTAACATAACACAGTCTGGTTATTTGCGACAGCTTGCAACTGAAGTTCAAACAGCTTCTGCAGATACTTTAGTAATAACACTGTAGTATTCAACACTGAGCTCAGCACACATTCACACACAGGTTTTTACTCTGCCTGTTGGTTATCCCTTTGGGAAAGTCAAGCAAGACATCCTATTCTTAAAGTACCTTTCCAGCAAGGAGAAAATAAGCTGAGGTATGTGCTTAGCTACAGTCAATAGATGTAACTGGCTGTAACTCCTAACATTTTGGAAGTGATGCCACAGAAACTGCAGATTTTCAGCTCAAGAATGGTGAAAGCAACAACCCAAGAACAGCTGAGGTTGGTGACTGGTCCAGGACAGTGAGTGGCTGACACCTGGAACCTCAAATGACACTTAGATGTGGTCAAGACTTACGTCTTGACTTAGGCCTGCTTGGCTACTGTACCTTTGACACAGAAATGCCAAAGAACAACCACATCTTCTAACCATCCACACCAGACATGGTCAGCAGCAAGGAAAGGGAGTGACCTCACCACCAGCAGTCACCATACACCAGCCAGCGTCATGTATTGAGAGTTCAAGCTGGTTTAAAAAATTCAGAAGCAGCATCGTCCTTTCACAGAAGGGCTAAGATTTAGATGCAATAGTTGACCTCAGATGACATATTTAATGAAAAATAGGAATTGTCAGCAATGTTAATTGCTGTTAATGTGATTTTTCAGAGAATAGACTTAATTGCTGATTATTACTGTATTTTTATCCTGCGATATAATCTTTATTTTGCTGAAGTGAAATATGTGAAATACACAAATTTATAATCTATAAATGCAAATATATCCCTCTTACAGATAAAGGTCTACTTCTTGACTGTATTGACATTGTACTTTGTACTACATTGTCCCAATGCTATCCATTAATACTGCAGTATGTGAACAGATCTCTCAGATCTGTGGTTCTAATGTAAAAATTGGACACTTTCACTTCTCACACTGCCAAGATCCTTCCAGTCATGAGTAACTTCAGATATAAAGAATTATCAGCCTACCTTTTAAGATAATGATAACCTAAAAGGGTAAAAGGTACTAGGATTTATGTATCCAGTTAGGAGTTTTTAATAATGTGGGGAAATGATTTATTTGTTTTTTTTCTTGTAAGTGCATATAACGATGTCTTGAGACAATGTTTTTTCTGTAGATTAATTTGTCTCCTCCTCATATAATTCATGAAAAAGGCCTAGGCCAGCAATACTTTTTTTTTTTAATCTAGGCTGATCTCACCAAAAGAAAAAACTAAAACATTCTAGCTTCATAAGCAAGTTTTCCATTTCCAAACCCCTCATGCTTCTCAAATCCTTCATCCTTGCAAGATCAAGAATAATTAATATTATAGAGTTCTTATATACTCTTTGAAGTAATTATATTTTAAATCCATTGCACCCCAGGATGAAAAAAGCTTTCAAACAGGTGTCACTTATCATGTAATTATATAATGAAGAGAAAAAAAAGGTTAAGAAATAAAATAAGTGTTTTCTAATTAATTCTGGATTTTATTTACATCTCCTCCTCTATACAAGAATTAATCATTTGGAACTAGCTGGATATAAAGGGATCTCTGTTAATGAATAAGACACCAAATGGATTTTACATGTGAATGATTTGATGCTGCTTCCTCTGAACAAAAGAAATCTCATGCTCATGGCCTTATCCTTTACTTCTGGCACTCTCCTTTCTCTACAAATGAACATGTTTTTGGCAGTGATGCACAAACTTTCATATATTAAAAAAGGTGAACTTGGAAAAGCACACTTCCCTCTTATCAGTTACCATTCTTTCAAAGTTGGGGAGAAGAAATACACACATTTCTTCTCTCACATTTTAACCTCTATCAGACATTTCAGACATTACTCCAGCCCTGAGAAAATCAATGTTAGAATATCCCATAGCTCAAAATAAGAGGCTATGTTTACAATGAACTGAACCACAACTCCAAGAAGTATTAGCATAGGTTTCTCAACTACTTCTTTCCCTTTAGAGAAACAAATTAGATAGAAGCAACAGTAAAATAACCATGAGCACTTATTACTGCTTAAACTGAAATGCTGCTCCTCCTAAATTTTTACTTTGCAAAAATCAGTGAACAGTTCACAAAATTTACACACGTTTCATTCTTTTGAAAGATAAACATTGATGAAATGTGTTAAATGTTAACTTCATATCAACAATAGAATATTCATAGAATCATAGAGTGGTTGGGGTTGGAAGGCACCTTAAAGACCATATGAAATAAATATATGCAAGTCACTGTGCACTGGAACACATTTCCCAGAGAGGTTGTAGAGCCTCCCTCACTGGAGATATTCCAGAACTGTCTGGACACAATCCTGTGCCACGTGCTCTGGGATGGCCCCGACCCTTTCTGTGATTCTGTGATCAGCTCTTCACTGCTCGTGATGTTCTGGCACTTTCCAAGGATGTTTGTATATTGCTGTTATTTAGAAACCATTTCTCACAAAGAGCAGAAGAGGTAGCACTTCAGCAACATTAAATATTTTAACAGGCCCTGACAGTCAGAGCAAATGCATTGTAAATGGCTTCATCAAGTAGACCACATGAAAAAGAAATATATATACACACACTAAATCCCAAGGGATCTACTGCATTTTTATTAGTCATTACTGAATTGTAAAATTTTACTAAGTGTATTTGTAGAAAGTATATTTAACTATTAAAAAGTTTATGTCTTGGTTTTAAAAAATGTGCATTATAATATGACTCTTTTATTATGGTTGAATTTAATCTATGGTCAGTCACTGAGGGAAATTGTTGCAAAGAACTACTCAGTTACAATCTCAGTGCAGAAAGTTCAATGCTATAGTATTATAGAGTGCTCCAGAGTTCTCATCTCTTTGCATTTGATCTTCTTTGCATTCATTTTACTTTGTTTGCAAGATTTTGGGATAGGGTTGGTTTGTTTGTTTTTGTTGTGTTTTGTTTTTTTAACAAAACCACTATTTATATAAGACTATAATTTTGAGGCAATTTAAGGAAAAGGCAATTTCAGAAATATGCATTTCAGGATGCCACACAGACACAGTAATTTCCAGAAAATGGTACAAAGACAGGCAAGTTACTTTTTGTCTTTCTACTTTAAATTACGTATGGTAACTTTGGTCATTTTCTTGTCATTTAAGACTACAATTTATCACAATATGGCAATTAATATTTCCAAAAATATGGGAAATTCTGACTAAGCCAAGACAAAAATGACGATTCTGAAGCAAAGCACATCACACATTTTGCAGTGGAGATTGCAGCTTAATGATGGGCAAATGCTGCTTATACATGGATGTTCAAGAATACTAAATGCAAAATGAAGACAAAGATAGGAATAAATCAGAATGTCACGGCTTTCTCTAGGCTGTCAGCCATACAGTATTAGGGAATTTTAGAAAATAGCCATGTTATCTGAATTATTGCTCTACTTGCAACAACTTCTACAGTGCTAATGACAAGTTATAATATAAACATGAAGCACAAATATTACAGATGTTTAAGTACAATATATACTGCAGTTGGCAAGCTATCATTCTTACCTTAGGAAGCCAAAACTCTAGCTATTACACGACATTTTCAAGTAACTTTCACTATTCCTAGATGACTTAGGAGTTTCTGACAGGATATTCAGAAAGTATGTCCGGAATATTTACTTCCCATATTTGTTTCCTATGGCATCAACAGAAATTCTCAAAGAATCACATTTCCTTCTTTAACAACAACTAATCGTGAGCCTCCAAAAAATTACCACAAGGCAATCATGGGGCAGTAATCATTAGAAAGCAAACACAGAGGCATGGCAGTTTCCAGACTCCTGGCTTCCTTCTTGTCCTGCTGATCTTTAATACCACATTTTTGTCCGTCAGATCATTTCAATATCTATACGTCTATCCAATATGTTGTTCTGATAAGTTCTTCTTCTGCCCAAAAGAACTGTCTCTACTCCATCCCTGCATAGCAAAGTCTATCAAATGCATGTGTTATAGTCTATCATTTTTCCATTACAGGCATGTCTGGCCTCCTGTTAAGTCCTTTTTAATATCTAGGATATCAACCCTATCTAACCTGCACCATCTTTTATTTGACTTTATTAAAAAAGATATCAATCCAAGAGATAGAGAAATATCTATTAAGAATAGAACATGAAAAAGTGTCTGGGGAAAGTATCAAGGTAAATACACACATCTGCTTTTCCCTAGCCTCTCACCTATGAAGAGCCCAAATCTCCTTTAGCCCATTATAGCACAGAACCTCATGAATTTCCTGGAGCAGAGATGCTACTGATACTTCTTTATGAAGTGCCAAAGAAGTGGAAATAAGTGTTACCGTCTATGCTGCAGCAACAAAACTGCATCTGTCAACACTCCCAGTCTTGGCTGACTCTCCTCAAAAAGTTATCGGCCCCTTAAGAAGAAAACTTAAAAGGACTGGCTGTAAAAGGGAAAAAAAGTTGACCAAAATGACATTATAGCCTCATGGCAGGGGACTGTGAAGTATTTCATCATGGGAGTTTTGCTCTGTCAGCCCTGATCCTTTCAGACTATGCATATATTGGGTTTGATGGGCAGGCTGCACAGGACTGCTGTGGAAAGCACTGCTTGCTTCTGTGTGAGTATAGCACTGAACAGAGTCTTTAAGTCATTTAAGCCAATGACTTCCCAAAGGGAAATCCACAGAATAAAGCATTTTTTGAATGCATAAAATCTCATCCTAAACAACGTCAGAAGGAGAAAAGAAAATAAATTATTTAGCTACTGTAAGAGCTCTGGTGATATAACTTGCAATGGATGAGAAAAATCCTGCGTCGCGGCTGGGAGGGACTGGGAAATCTAACTCCTACGCTCCTCTAAAAGCTATTTGATCATTCCATCCCATGTACCTCAAAGACTCAATCCCTCAGCAAACAGGCTATAAAACAACAGCTTTAGCTGGACTTGTGATCAGTAATTGATCTCCTGTATCTTGTAAGCATCACACTTGATGCCTGAACTAGTTATTGCTAGAATTACCCGAGGTAATATGTAGCATACACTAGGTATGATCAGTTATTTCACAGGAAAGAATGTGCTTTCTTTGCTTCCTGGGCTATGCCAAGGGTGACAAACCCATTGAAATATTTTTGTAATTAACACGCTTCTAAGTACAACTTAGCACCTTTCTGTACATGTTATGAGGAGACCAAGACACGACTTTTTGATTTTTAAAAACTTGCAGTGCAATATTTGTATGTGCTCAGAAAATATTTCTGCTACTGAAAAGTGAAATTGAATAATGAAAAAATAGGTAAATGCAGTCCTAAAAAAACCCACCTGATCACCTAAAATAGGCTACATCCAAAGGGCCATGCTAAAAAAACCAGACACTTTTAGAGCTGAAAAACCTGAGAGCTGATTATTTACTATTTTTTAGCTAAATACTCTAATAAAAATGACACTTTTTTGGTAGTCCATTAGATGTGCTTAGGATCAAAGACTAACTATTTATGTGGCCAACCACTTTGTTACCACTCTGTGTGGTAACAAAAAAGTGCTTAGAAAATAAAGAAAAAAGGATGCTTTACCGCATCCCTAGGACTGATGAAGGTGGTAGATTAAGGGCAAAAAAAAATCATGATTACAAAGTCATGAAATTTACTAAACTAGGACCTTTTTTGACGTCAGAGAAAAATAAAGAGAATGCAGGAGGCATACAAAAATCCTGCTTAGTAATCGGAACATACAGTAGAGGTGGGATATTACTGATGCAGAGATTGTGTGGGAACAGTTTCAGCATAATCCCTTCACAAGTCTCTATTTCACCAGCCTTGAGCATTTCTATTTTCTATCCATCATTTTCTGACTGTCTGTTGGTTTGCTTCTTAACTCAAGCCTGCATAGGATAATAGGCTACAATTACATTAACCGCCTTTCATCTCAGTTTGAATTAAATTTGTTCTGCGTGCCAGCATGAAAATCTGTCCCCAGTCATTTTGCTTAAGTCAAAGAATAATAAACTCCCTCAGACCAATAATTTAGCCAACGGTTTTAATATCATGAAATATTTTTTTAACTGAGAGATAATATCAAAATTAGTATTTAAGAGAAAAATTCAGTTACAATATTTGTCAGTTATGTATACATATATATTCTGCACTATGAGAATGATTTCAAGAATAATTAAAATACAATCCTACCCTTGGTTGTTCTCACGTTCCTATGGTCTTTTTTCTCACTTGTTTTCAGATTGAGTTTCTAATTTATGCAGAAGTAATGCTATAATTGTAACATTACCCATAATTTAGAAATACAAAATATTTTAATGTCACTTGAAACACAATTTTGGTGACTGAAATGGTCCATCATGTCACAAGAACAAAGTACCTGTTACATTTGCCATAAGTAAGAGAGAGAAATCAACTGAGAGCACAATGGAGAGATGCACTTTGAGGTGAATCCTCTTTTGGGAATAGCAGTGTGTGAAAAAATCCAAATAATTCACTCTATGATTATTTTAAGTTTCCCTTCTGGATTTTTATTTTTAAAGAAAGTATAACCAAAATGACCCTCTGATTTCAAGGTTCTACCTCAGGAGTGACTTTGGAGAAGTGTCTTAAGCACCACATCAATTTTGAAATGGCAGAATGTTTTATAAGCAATCTTGAATTTGTTTATTCATGATATTCATACTATTCGTAAGAATGAGCGCCCATTCAAAAGACAAAATATCAAATTGACAAACACCTCATGAGAAACACACAAGAACTACAGTGACATGTTCTGGTTTAAAGACAAAATGTGCACCATATGACCTACTGCCATAACGGAAGAAAATTTTGACAATCAGGCTTGGATTCCGGAATCAGGAAGCAGAGTTTTCTGTAAGGAATATTTGAAACTTCTAGCTATGAGTGCAATTTGCAGAAGACAATGTTCATACAAAATGTTACCTGGTAGTTTTCATTACCGAGTCATAATAGAATATATGACAATCTACTCTATTTTGAGCATGAAGAAAATCAAATATGAGATACTATTTAGAAACACATAAAGCTGGATACATCTGGAGTATTGCTCAATATATCCACTATGAAGGAAGAAGATGTATTAGAATAATCTTTGGGTTGTACTATTCAATGCTTCTTTTCCATTTGTAGGCCTGTATATAACTGGAATAATTCAATTTAAACTTCTACCATGTTTATAACAAAGTTACATTAGTCACCATTTCTTTCATTTTTTTTCCCCAATGAAAGAACTACTGTTTGCTGAATATTCGTTGTAATTTATTTTAAGGCCAGTACCTAAATGATATCTGTTGCAGAAAATTTCATTTGATACAAACATTATGAAAACAAGACCCAAGAGATTCTTAGGTTGAGAAGACTGTCAAAGGCTGAGGACAGGTATAGATTATGCATGGGTTCAAATATTTCAATTAAAAGAATCAACATCCCATAGCATAACAACTAAGTCTAAAAATGGCCTGCAATGTTATCAGAACTTAAACCACATAGAAATACTCTAGGAACATTGAGTAGACAATGAAAAACAGGCTGATGCAACTCTACAAAACTGAGCACAGAGAAAGCTCTAATCAAAGCTTCCGAAGGGCAAATGTCAAACCATTTATTAAATCACGTATTTAACTGTTTCCTAAAAACACAGGAGCAAAAGCAATAAAGTAATGGTACAGGAAAGGCTTCATGAAAGTCAATGATAAAAAGACAAGAGCATTAAGAAAATAAAAACATCCTGAAATTTTTTTCTTTTTTTACCCTAAAAACAGGGTGAAAAATGCATTTAATTTTACACACATCAGGGTGGTATAAATAAAACAGAAAAAAAGGTGAAAAAACCCCTAAAGTACAATTTTAAAAAATGCATTTTCCTAAAAAACCAAAAATAATGCATATATTTCACAAATAATGTGTTTACATAATTCCCACTTACAAATCCCAGAGTTATCTAACTTACACGTGGTTGGCACTGAACAGCAGTGAAGTTGCTCATCTGTTTAGATGTGCTACTACCTCTTCTTTTATTCATAAATATAGAGGAGGCAATCCTTCTGTTCAACACGAAGGATTGATTTATACATTTTTCATTTCTTACAATCATCATTTGTCACCTTCAAATTACCTTTCCTCAAAAAAAAAACCCCTTACTTTACCAAGTACAGAAAAAAAAAAACCAAGAGAAGGACAACAAAATAATGAAGAGAAGCAAAGTATCAGGAGCGAAAAGAACTGTGTGAACTTGTCTTGTGACACTCTTGCTGCTATCACATACCTGACAATTTACAATTAGCCCCCCAAGAGCAGGAGAAAGTAAAAGTAAACTGTATGCACCCCAATTCCCACCAAAACAAGGGAATATCCCCTCTTAAACTCAAGGAACAAGGTGTTATCATGTATTAAAATATTTATCTGAACCAGGGCCCAAATCTGTGATTAGATCAAGACTATACGTAAGAGAGGATAAAATGACCTAAACAAGAACAGGATTAGATTTTGTAGCATCTGTTAGAAAGTAATTGCTGCCCTTATCTCCTTATGGATCTTGTAAGAACTCATTTCCAGGACAAATATTTTTTTTTAAGTCTTCTTTATGAAATCTGATTTATTAAATCTCTTTCAGCATATCTGACTGTTCCTTTACCCTTTAATTCTTATCACTTCTCTGTGAGTGGCCCAAAATCCTTTCTTCCAGGACAATGAGCCCTTTCTGACACATTCCGTATGTTGGTTTGCCAATCTTGCTGCTCTCCCTTTGGCCTCCTGCTGTAATCCAGTATTCCTAAATTTATCACTGCTCTGTGCAACACTGAAAAAAAGTGTTGTGGCAGATCAAATTTTCAAAAGTTTGCTTTGATTCTAAATCAGACTCCTGACACTATTTAAAACAGCTTTCCTAGCTAAGTATTTACTCTGACTTCTACTACTTTGTTCTTTTCTCAAATTGCTGAAAAATTCCCCTTTTTTCTAATATAAAAATAATAGATAGAGATGGAGAACTAAATCTTTAAGTCAATCCTTCTGAAGTGATAATCTAATAAACCACTCAGGCTTCACTGCTGAAGTTTAGGATATCATCAGGTTCTTGGACTGATTTATGTCCTTGTAATCAAGCTCCCCAGCCCCATTATCTAGTCAGCTAGATAAATACCACTTATTTTTCAATACATCCACAAGAAAAAAATAGAAAGCTCAAAGCATGCAAAGGTTGTGCAGCTTAATTTATATTTTATACTTTCTAGAGGTGATTATTCAGTACAAAAGAAGAAAAGAATAAGTGAGCATTTCTACTATTAAGACATTATTCTTTTTCAGCTGGTGAGTCAGATAGAATAGGTCCTATGCTATTTCTTGTTGCCTTATCAGTTATCATTCCCTGAAAATACCTCGCATGTGATGGAAAATTTACTTTTGGTGTCAAATGTTGTGAGTTTACATTATAAAAGGTAAAATACTACAGATGCTTTTCAGTATTAATGTTTATTTTAACTTACTGTCTCTTCAAGTTCTTATTATTTCATATCATTCACATGATAAAGCAGGCTAAGAATGAAGGAAAGAAAAAAAGGATGTTTATGTAAGCATATGTGCTTACACGTGTTCAGCCTGCAGAATTCATTATCCCAGGGAGTCCATCTCCCGATTTTTAAACAGGAGTGAAACAAATATTCCTCTTACATAGACAAAGCTGCAGCAAGGAAGAATAACAGCACAGGCAATCACATTAGATTTCAGTGACCAACTAAAGGATAGGACTTCAACCACATTTCTGAAGAAGCAGAGTTTTATAGCTTCCTGTTTTTCCTTATGTTATTTGTCAAAGTACAATTCAGACATCTACAGTTTTCTAAGCAACTCTAAAATGTTGCATTCAGTCCCCTTATCTACCCAACTACAAGAATGAAATTAATATGTCATTTTAGTTACCCATCATTAATACAGAAGTGGCACAGAAAGCTTCTCTAGCGCTGCCTGTACTCAGGACATGGGGAAGCAGGAGAACATGGGCTCTCCTGCAACAAGTGCAGAGACAGAGATGAGATGGAAAGATTCAGTATATAAGAAAACCTGCTTGACTTGCAGATGCAAGCAGCATCACAAGCTGCACACAGCTGCAGCAGAATGCAAGTTGGTTGGCAGGCTCCTCAAAATAAGGACTCTTTAAGCACAATTTAGCGCTGTGTAATTGATGTGCTTAGTCTATAAAATTATCAGAAGCTTCATGGAAAAAGAAATGAGGACTAATGCATTTCTCACTCCCATGTCTTAATACCAAAACACATTTCTTAGTTCTGTCTGTGCATAGCTTTAATCTTTTATGTGCATTCTTCTAATACTCTTGGCAACTACTGAAGCAATTTAAAACTAATAACTGGCAACAATGCGAAACAAAATGTCTTAACTTTGAAACCAGAAATATAACTATTGCAGCTAAATTTTCATCTATATGTAAAGGTATGCAATTGACTGAAAGAGAAAACACAAAATGAAAATGGCAGTAGGGAGATGCATATTTCATCTATTAGAAACCATAAGAGGAGAAGAAAAGCAATCTTTCCATCACCAGGAGATTTCCAACAAATAGTGTCTTCAGCACCAACCTGACCTAGCCTTTCCTTATTGCTCTATAAAAATGTTTTTCTTCCCTTTCTTAGTAAATAAAATATATAAATATCACAAGCTGAAGTTGATAGATATATCTATCAGCAGGGTTTTCATCACAATGTAGCTTCATTTCTTTTACTTATTTGTAAGGCTTTGAAAATAGATTTTAAAATAAAAACAGGGCACAGTATTTTGTGCAAGTTGAGCAACGAGCAATCCATATCAAGCAAGATAAAGGGGCACTATTCCAATTTCAAACTTAGCTATGCGTTGATAGCTTAGAGAGAGCTGTGAGCTCTCACACTGGTATTTTCTTTTCCCTTTGCTAACTCTACACTTGCACTAGCTTAATGACAAATTGATTAAACCAGATGTCTATTTCAACTTTAACAACTCTTGTGCCAATTACTAATTACCATACTAATGGCCTATCAGACGTGAATTATAAGCCCAGATCTACACTGCACAATGGGTATTATTTTATCTGAGATTTAAGAACTGAAAATAATGAAGGAATTTTCAAGAGCTTTAAAAAGTCACAAGAATTTTAGATCTACTGAGAAGAATTTGAGATTAAAAAAAATCTGGTTTGTTAAATTCACAATTTAAAAAGAATCAAATGTTTGGATTGCTCTATACATTGAATTTATGCACTGATAATAGGGAAAACATGGATATTTAAGATGGATCTACCCTAGAAAACTGCATTCCCTTCAAATAAAAAGTCTATTCACCACAATGTATTGACTTGGATAGCACAAGCCCTGAGAGCAGACACACCAAGAGTCCCTTCAGCCTTTGCTCAGCCCTCATCAAAATTATGTGATCAATTGGCTGCATTAAGCAGCATCAGCAACAAAATATTTTAAAGCTACCAAATGCTTACTGTAGTATTACAAACCTGGGTTTTAACAGAAAACAACTCTATAATAGCCAATATTTTCAGTTAACTGTCGATAAAACCAGTATCACCTTCAAATCATTCAACCTGATATTTTTTTTAAATGCCAAACTTAATACAGATTCTATTGAAAAGCTATTCTCATTGTAAATTCTCCTTGAACACTTTCTCTGCCCAGCTAAAACAGGAGTTTAAGAGGACAGTGTTGTATCAGTTACACTCAGTAAAGAAACACATTTTGTGTCAGTTAAATTCCAACTCATCTCCCATTCCATATATATTCTGAATTTTCCACTGAAATAGTAAGGGAAATAGTTATTTTGACAGCCAATATCCTACTGCTTTATTTTATTTGTATAATGTTCTGATAATTCAAGAGACAACTATTCTGAAGTAATTCCTATATATACTTCCCACTGGATTTAATTACAGAGTTATTTTATAGCTCTCAAAAAAAATGCATTTTAATAAAGTTCAGACTACATTTAATCAAGTATCTCAGATAGAAAATTATGGATATTAATAATATACAAACATACTAAATATAGATCAGGTCAAATAATCACTTGCTCATTTCTATCTAAAAGGATTTTTCTTTAAATTAAAATAGAAAAAAAATATTTTTAGTCATTTAAAAGGCATAAGTGCTAATAAGTGCTATTCAGCATTTACTGAGAACCAACGCTTTGTGCCTCATGGAATGGTGTCATCTCAGCAAGATACAGCTTTATTTAAAAAAAGAAAAAGCAAAACCAACAAAAATGGAGAAGATGAGTTTTAGGGGACAACCAATACTATTTAATAAGCTCACCATAGAATCTTCACTGTCACAAACCTTAAAAAATGTCAAAATTTACATGAACATGGAAAATTTACTATGTGCAGAAACAGCTGGGGTTCCTTTGAAATCATCTCATTTTTCAGATCACTTTCAAATGACAAGAAACCACATCATCTGTATCATCTCTATCTGTGGCCCACAACAATTTTTACTTGTTTTGCTCACAAGTGGAGTTTCCATTACAAGTATTTAAAGTCTAGCAGTACATAATGAAATACCAGTTCTGTGTATTGAAATCAATGTCTGTAAGTAAATCATAATTCTCTTTACATTATAACTCTATTCTCTCTAAACTTCAGCCAGCCAAACCTCATTTGTGCTGATAATCAGTTAAGGAAAATGAACTAATTCTCTTTTCTCTCTAATAAAATACTGTAGAAAAGTCTTGCTAGATACTCAATACAGTGGTACCAGGAATGATTCAGGGAAAGAATTTCATTAAGTTTTTTTTTTACTGGAATAGATTTCAACACTTCTACCAGAAAAGGTTAAGTATCTATTTTATCCTTGGTAGAAACCATAGGAAAAAGCTGAAGCTGTACGAAAAAGTTCAGAAACAATTAATACATCCCCAGATGTAGCAATCAAATAGTTTATCAGTATACATGATCTTAACCTAAATTGAAAACTAATAAAAAGAACCTACTTGCTTATGAAACAACTGAAAACTGATGACTTTATAGAGTAAAAACTTTTTTTTTAAAGAAAAGGTTTTGATTAAGGGCACAGGAATACTGCTATAAGTCCTTCTTTTCAGGTATTTCCCTTCTCTCCTTTCTCTACAACTTACAAACTGCCTCTGTCTAAGATGCTGATTTGGACTATGATCAGCAAGGATGGGGGCGGGTCAGAAACCCTTTGGCTTTCCTCCTCAGTTCTTTTCCAGCACAAAGTTCCAATAATGATACATAACACTTTGATAAACCATTTTTAAGGATGACCTGTATCTCATATTGTAGCAAAGATCTCGTTAGAAACACCAAAAAATTAAAATCACTCTGAGGCCACTAATTTCTCAGATGTTTACATATATTAAAGCCGACCAGTGTTTGTGTTTCATGAAGGCAAAAAGAATAAAATATGTCAAATCCTTTGTTCTAGATACCAAGTCCACTGAAAACTGTACTAGCAACATTTGTTTTCTGGAAGATGCTCACCTTGAAAAGGTTTTGTCCTCCATAAAGTTTTGTAGAAGTGTTTACTCTTAAATCTTTAAAAAATCTCCTTAAATATTGCCCTTCCGCAAAGGAAATATCACTTTCCTCCCTTCTGTTCCATAGTTAATTGTCCAAAGCTGACTCCAGTAGCAGCAGTCAGCAATAATAATAGTGATGTAGAGGGTTCTTACTGTAACATAGCATACATTAAATTTAATCAGTTACAATAGAGCAGTATATTTAAAGAGAATTCCCTGAAATATCTGGTTTTGTCGGTCACAACTCAGCTGAAGGATTTTTTCTGATGACAGCAGGATGAGAAGCCAGAAAAGCCAGGAATCATTTTCTTTTCCTTCTATAAAGAGAACTTCTCTTTAACCAAAGCAGTAGAAAGGGTCAACCAACTTCATACTCCACTGGAAACCTGTGTTATTTTTCCCCCCTGCCTGCAGCAAATATTCTGACTTTCAAAAATTGAAGTGGGGTTTTGGGTTAGGAGGAGATGGAGGATTAAGCATTGCTGCCTTTGAGATTTAGAAAAATATTAAGCTGTCTATTTAACTCTTTAAAAAATCTTTAGGAATTAATTTTATGGTGTAAAATCTGTAAAGAAAGATTTAACAGACTTCAAAGAGGGACAACTGCCTAGGGAGAAGTCTCCAAGTTCATTGTCTCCTTAAAAGGGATGCAATAGCACAAGGAAAGCTTCAAAACTGAATGGATCAGAGATCGAATCCACAAAAAGACATGATCTGTAATGCTTATCTCACCACCCAGAACAATCTCACCAATCCAGAACAACTACCTCAACTGCTCAGAGAGAAAACAGGTTGCAGTTAAATGCCATGGCACAGCACAGTTGGAAACCTTCTCAGCTGCCTGTATTCTCACCAAGATGTGTTTTGTCTGAGTGGGAGTTACAGACCAAAACCATCTACTGGACTTAGGTGTGTCTACAGCTTCTCTGGGCAGAAAGGGCTGGATCAGGATATTCACTGGGCGGGTGTGAGATGCACAGGACACCAGTAGGACAAGCTGTTTTTACCAGAAAAATACCTGGACTCTAACAGCAGGTATAGTGCATATTGAAGATATAAATGGTTAGATCAGGCACACAGGGCTTGGCTAGACCAAAGCACAGAAGTTCATTAACAAGTAATAGTAAAAACATAGTAAGTACTCTGCTAGAGTAGTTCACAGATACTGTCCCATACATGGCAATTTCTGATTTGTGAGATTAATTACAGCTCCCATGAACAATCACAGTTTATAATCCAACCCCAGTAACATAAAAGAACTGAATAATTATATTAATGGTTAACAGAGTTAGTGACCATGATAATCAAACTGGATGTATTTATGTTTTGTGGAGACCCCAGCATTTTATCTGGACAGAAAGAGCAGACTATAGTATTGGGGGTATTTGGTTCATGCAGGTTAGGAAAGACAAATGGCTGACAGAACTATATGTTGAAAAGAAGCTGGTCTCCACTGTCAGCAGCTTCCTACAAGTTTTTTCTGGAATCTAAAGACTCTGCTGGCTGTCTTACAAGAAATTCTCCAGTCTCCTTTTTCATTTTCTCAAAGAAGCAATGCCAAGAGATGGTGTAACTGCAAAGACCTCTCCCACTGGGCTGGTGCTTCATAAGCAGAGCTGTTCATACGGATTTCTGGTTTATGTGACTTACGTTACTCAGCCTCCCTAACTCTTAACTGAGTTCTAGTCCTGGACACAGGGAAGCATTCCCAGGTGCCTTCATTGCACACCCTGAAAGATGCAATGCAGCAGAGCCCTTTCATTTTCAACAGCTTGAACTGCGGTTAAAAAAAATCACCTCAAATTGTGTTTTCTGACCTTCTCTAAGACAAAGCCTTGTGCTATGCAGATATGTGCAATTCTGCTCTAAAACTAGCCCTAGGCAAGATGTAAAGCCAGCCCAAGCCGCAAGGCTCTTTGCCCTCTTCTTCCTTCTAAAAACAAGCACAGAAACTAAGGCTACAAATTTGCCGGATAACAAAAAATCAGACTCAATAATAAAACAATTTTATGGCAGTTACAACCTCTCTTCCCCTCCTCCTCCCAGTAACTCTTTCATGGGGCACAGTCTATGTTTGTTTCTCTTTTTCCTGTATGAGCAAACATTAGCATCACTCCCACTCCTAAATTCATCTCAGTCCAGACTCAATATCTAACTAATTAAAGGGAGAATAATTGTCTTCAGCTTATATTTAGCTTTAAATCTTCATGGGTCTATTTCAGACCTAAAGAACTTGAAAATTTGTCTATTCTTTTCAGCTATGCTATTCTATTTTAATAAAAATAGCATGTAGAAGCATCACCTTAACTGTACATCCCTAGATAATTGGGATTATAGAAACACTTTGCACCAAAAATTACTGGCATTTTATATAAAGAGGTTTGCTTTACAACAAATGCATCCTGAGCACTGGAATTCAAAACAGGTCTCGCTGGCATGTCATCTGTGAAAGGCTTGGGCAGCCTGCCCCGTTCCACTGCTTCACTGAAATAACTGCACTGAGCAAAACTGATTATTCAAATGTCAATCATTGAATGGCATGGCCGTGGCACTGACGTAACAATTTTTAAAAACAAGATGTTCTTCTTTGCTTATTTTGAAAGAAAATCCAGCCCCACATATTTTTCAAATAGAAAATCGAAAAGATGTTATTTAATTAAATCTATATCCAGCGTGCATACTGACATAAACCAGCTGGGCACAAGAGACAGGGACACTGCTTGCATTTCTCTTTAACAACCAGGAGTGTTTGAAAAGTTGTAAAAAATACCTGCTTTGGTCTGCACTTTGCATTTTTGGAGGTAGCCCGAAGAGGAAGAAATGACTATAAAAAAACCTTAGAAAACAACTGAAGCCTAGTGGTGAGAGGGCTCTGCTCTGTTGAGTCTGCCAAACCAAAAAGACATACTTATACATGTGCATACAGTCAGTTATGGAACACCCTAACTTAGAAGCCAAAAGCAAAATTATTTTCATGGAAGAGAAACTAATGCCCAAACCGTTCCCCATTTTCTGCACAATTAGTACTGAACTCAGAAAGGCAAAAGGCATATTTCATGGGGACAGAACACCGGACAAAATCACAGGTACCATTTTTAATGCAGCCCTTGGCAAGAGACACCTTGTTAACACAACCAGGTTTACATTGACAATATCAATAGTGCAGGGCTCTCCAGGTTTCACACATTCACAACTGGCCCACAACGAAGTCCCAATGTCCACAGCTCTTTGCAGGATGCTTGCAGCTGCTCCCTTAGCCACTACCTCACTCTCTCTTCTTCTCTGCCTTCTAGGAATGAGATAGGACATTCAAACTCTAGTTCTTCTCTATTTTTACAAAGCTGGGCAATTTCATGAATAAAATGCAATGTTTGGAAGTAAAAATGCTTACAAAAAATGTAGTTTCGTTTACAGAGTGCCTGCAACTCTGAAAGATCCCAGAGAGCCTCATGAACTTTACATATCATATACTGGATATACCAAAGCAGACAAAGGGAGCCTACTGCAGAACAAAAAAAAGTCAACAAAAAGGCCAAGAGTGACATACAATACTGCCAAAGCCCATATTTTATTTCTCTTCAAATTTTAGATCTCAAATGTTTCAAGTGCCTTCTGAGAGTTTAAGCCATTAGAGTGCATTTGGGTCATGTTCTGAAGCTTTGATATTAGACATATTGTTTAAATGAAAGGTGCAATTTAAGCAAAAATGATTGATGCCAGAAACATGAATTAAAGGAAGAAAAGTATCTCAAATCTTTGAAAGATCTGGCAATAATTACTACATGCAGAGCAGAAAAGTAGTACATTTAAAACACATATTTAATGTTGAAGTGGGAGTTTTATTTTATTGTTCTCCTTAGAAACCTAATGATCCAGCTCTTTGAGAACTAGCTGAGGGCATGAACCTGTCCTTACAGAGGCAAGCTAAAATTTTCAGGCAGTTAAATAAGAAGAGAGGCAGTTGCTAAATCCACCAACATCTAAATGACAGATTTTACTGGAATTCTCCTTGAAAAATCATAGGGAATGGAGTAACATGTATTAGCATGTCAGTTTTCTCTTCAACTGAAAACTCAAGGCCTGGACTCAGCATGAACAAGGAGAAAACACCTCATATCAAATACAACCAAATATATAAAACTAACATGGAATATGGTGGAATATGACCAAATGGTAGAAATAGAAGAATAAAAATAATTGAAAACAGGAAAAAAAATGCTGTTCCTGTAGTATTTTAAACCACTTTATACTTTTTAATTTCAATTCAGAAAACAACCAACCACCAATGTAACCAGAATTAAATGGATTCTACCCTCGATCAGGAAAAGACAATTCTTCAATAGAATAAGGGGGGTTTTATTAAATTTCCAACAACTGGAATCTCTTTTTATTTGTTTGTTTGTGTTGGTGGTTTGTGTGTGTGTGTCTTTGATAAAAGAAGTTCTAATCAAGTGAATTTATTATATGATTGCTGTCAATTCTTGCCCTACTAGAAAGCAGCAAGAGAAGCTGTGAGTGGAAACAACTGAGACAAGATTTACTCTGCTATCAGCAAATAAATCTGCAACTATATCAATAGAATGGTGAATTTGACTCGTAACCCAGTACATTTTTACCTGCTTTTCCAACTGGTGAGAGGAATTGTACCATTCTCTGGAGGGAAATTATACAGAAGAGCATGGCTGGATATTTTAAAATCTCATTCTTATGTAAAACAGACTATCAATAAATGCTGACTTTTTATGCACAGATCCTTACATTATTAAATAGCTATTTAAAGCTTACACACTGGAAGGATTTTTACCAAATAAATAGGGTATACTTTTATAAATAAAATAGTATTTCTTCCACTTTTTCAGAAGAAGTATGTCTCAGAAATTAATGGTCTGAAAATTTATTAGAATTTAAATAACCAAAACATTACTTTTTCATTCTAGAATACTCTAGATCTCTATATTTTATAACCCTAAATTTATCCTCCTTACAACTACATAAAATATACTATGAAATATTAAATTAAAAATAAGAAATTTTTTTCCCCAGTATTTTATTTCCAACTAGTAGTTCTTCATTACAGAAGTTTTGAAGCCCAGTTTTAGCCCAGTTCTTACTTGGTGATGCTAAAAGCTACAGACACATGGCCAAGTGAAGTCTTTTCCTTGGAAGAGCCCAGACACACTGAAACTTCCCAAAGAATCATTTAACTACTCACTTAATTCCATCATTTTCATATCTTTCTTCCTTTCATCTAGAAAAAATTCTCTCATTTAATATCAAAATTTGAACTTTGAAACATCCTCCTTAGCAGATTCTGCACATTCCCACAGGCTTATTCTCTGAAAAGTTCCCTGTGTATAATCCTGCATATGGATACACCGAAATATATGGAAATTTTAAAACCTCTGTAGACAGAATTCTACAAGAAAATAAAATGAACAGCTAGTAAATCAAATGTTAGAGAAAATTAAATAAAAAATAATACCCTAAAGCAATAGTTTTCCCTTAAAAATATAAGTCACTATGATTTTCCTGTCACTATCCATCACGTATTTCGTTTTTAAAATCAAGAGGAAAAACAAAAATCCAAGTATTTTTGTTTGCATCTGTCTTTAAAGTTTTACAATCTAATTACTTCGAATAATTAAATCATTCTAATAATTTCCTCCTGATTAGGAGATCACTAAAGGTTTTTACCAAGTGAAACTATCCACTTAACAGATACCAAAATATTAAGTTTTGAGAAAAACATGACCATGTGTCATTCAAGAAACACCATGAAACAGAATGCAAATGTATGCTCCAAGCTGCTTTACTACAATAATTTTGATTTTAAATGGCACTATGCTTCATGCCATCCAACAGCACAATTAAGACATTAATACAGCTAAGAGATGGGTACACTAAAAAATTTATAAATAAATAAAAAATAGACAAAGAGGATCCTCCATAAAAGCACAAAGTTGTTAATGGAGGAAAAAAGAAAGGAAAAAGAAAAAAGTGTTGTAAACGTCCCTTGATTTCCTAAAAACTCTGCCCCTGGGGCATGGCGTGTACATAACACACAGCCCTGCAGCTATGCCTTTTTAATCAATAGGATTCTTGACAGAAATATAAATCTAACTTCCTCACTGGACAGCCAGAGTTTGGAACTTTCACAGAAATCCCTATTTTAGAAATTACAGGGTTATAGGTTTGCTGCTGAGATTGCACAACAGCCTAATTAACCAGTAGCACCAAAAAAAAAAAAAAAAATTGTCCAGAGCAATAGAGAACAGTATTCACACTTTGAATCCAGTTTCAGATTATTTATACAAAATATGACAAAGGAATAAATACAAGTAAAGCATTTAGATTATTTAAATTGATCTTTATCTGCTAGATAATGACTGCATATATACCTTAATAATACAATATGACACTTTCAAAAGAGGTTGTGAGTTTACAGATGATTTTTACAGAGGAATTAATTTACTTTTTTTTTTTTTAAGCATAATACAAATCTTATCAAGTTCATATTCTTCCTATGAAGTTTAGAATCAGTACAGGACTACATTCAGTGATATTCACAAGTGACCTTTTTTTTTATGTTCTTCATCTCTTGATGTTCTAAGGGAAATAGTTAAAAAAGAACATTTGACTGAAACCTCCATACATGAATGGATCACTCATCCAAAGCAGCATCAGAGTAAAATGACAAATCCTAAACATATCATTTGATGACGTACTCCAACTCTAAATCTGTGGTTATTTGCCTGGGTGTCCATGAACCCAACAGATGTGAATCTGAAATTCACAATCTGAAATGTCATCACAGCCAAAGAAAAAAATTTGAAAATGGCTGCAGGTTTTATTTCATCCCAAAAAAAAAAAAAAACAAACAAAAAAAATTAACACTTAGAATATCAAATGTTTTAACACCACAGCTTGCCCTGGAAAAGCCTTCGGTTTGTGTATGAATCTAGAAGGGGAAAGTATTACATGTGACAAAACCAGGGATTTTCAGCCTGAAATTGCTATTTTAAGTTTACTCCTAAAAAGTCAAAATTCAAACTTCCGTTTCCTCTCTCATGGAATTGCTGTAAATCTGACCAGGAAATTCCATGACTAGGAAAACCTTTGCTCTTCTAGTTCACTTAACGGGATAAAAGAACCTTTTAGGACAGACAAACTCAGGACAGCACACTGATAGAGCTGAGCAGCACAACCAATCACATGAGACAAAAGTTTCAAACCAGAGTGGAAAAAACAGTGACGAAAAGGACAAAGGAAAACAACAACAGAGGTACATGAAATGCTGACTGGGGTGAGGGTCTGTAAAGAGTGCCTCAGGTGGAGGGTAGCCAGTAAAGAATTGGCATTAGAGCACAGAAGCTGTTTTCTGTGGTTCAAGTGTTACAAAGTACAGAGGAGCAGTTATTGGGTTTTTTCTTCCCATTCTTTGTATAGTTAGAATGGCATCAATACAAGTCAATAGCACCCTGGTAATCAAATCACTCATTAACACCTAGAACTGATTAATTGTTGGGCCACAAAAAGAGGGTAAAAAAGAGCTCTCAGAGAAGACTTAATTCAGAGTTTAAAGATATTACCACTGCAGCTTTTGTCATGATAAAATTTTGTCACTTAGTCCTAATCTTGATTTCCCATCTCATCCTGAGAGTCTTCAATTAGCTGGACACAAAGTCCCAGAGGTAGCAGAGAAACAGTAGAGCAGCCAGCACAGCTCTTTCTCACGGATATACACAGAGCCTCTGCACTAGAAATGTTTGTTTCTTTACTATTTATCAAGCGAAGTGTTAAGGGTGGGATCCAAGCCAGTTCATTAAGTGCATCAAAGACAAATTCACAAATTCAGTGAACCTGGATGCCTTGTGGCAGGCAGAACACAACCTCCTGGCACCTCTCCCTGCTGGAGAGGAATAGGCTGTATTTTTATGCCTTTTCCCCAGTTCCAAACAACATTTCTAAGATAATTTTGTTGCCAGATACTATTAAAATAACTATAATTGTTAAAGGAATAAGGTTCCTATTAAATAATGCAGGGTACCTGGTAGAATGGACTGAAATAAACATTTTTAAATATGAGTCTGTTCTCAATGAACTTCAATGTGTTATCTCTCCTATTTGACAAGTTACTCCACTTCAGTACTTGGTTGTTCTTCGTACTCCGCTTGTTATGCTCTATGTGAAGGTGCAAACTCTTCCTCTAAACACAGGCTGTTTTTTGGCTGTTCCAGCACAAAACAAAATACATTAATTGTCCTTTCCATGACAGGTCTACACATTCCTCTGGTCTAGATTTAATGATGTGGGGACATGTCTAAAACACCCTGCACATTAATAAGGTTCCAAAACTCTAAAAATTGAATCACTGTAGATTCTGATCAAGCTATGTAACAAATGTAATGAATATAATTACCAGCTTTGCATATATTTTTCACTTACACTAATTTTTTTTAAAACCTAGCAAAAAGGAAGACAACTACAGGTAGTTCTCCAGTTTCTTCTTGTAATAGGATATTTTTAAAGTCTGTAGTGTCTTCAAAACATTACTAATATTTGTGATGTAATTCTCTAACAAAAGTCTAAGTAGAGGTGAAATTTCCTAAGATACTTAGGAAACACTATATACACCACTAAAACATTGGCAGGTCAATCACAAAACCCAAAACCAAAACACAGGAAAAAACTGATTATTCACTAGTCAAGGACTGCAATAACTTTGGGCTGCATTTAATTGTACTCACAGTTGACACTGGTCTCCTTTGATTCCCTTTGTCGTGCAGAAACATTTTCCTGTTTGCATGTGACATATATTTGCATGTCCACTGCACGTGCAAGCTGTAAAATCAAAAAGGAAAAGTGAGATTTCCTCACCCATATTTTACTTTACAACTAAATGAACATTCATAGATTTTAATACTTCATCCTAAACACATTTCCTACAAGCTGTATTAAAATATATATCTTTTAATACTTCAATTATAATTTTTTTTGCAGAAAATTTAACCAGCACGTCATTTAGTTTATTTTCTGCAGAGTTAAAAACCATTCACGTGACATTAGAGGCTCTCCTCCACACCTTAAATAACAGGAGTTTGAGAAATGTCATTAAAATCTACCATTTCAATGTGCAATACAGAAAATTATTAATAATACATCTTTTCTATATATGGAGAAATCCTGACCAATGACAAAAGCAATGACAATGTTCATTTAGTTTCAAATGTCTAATTAAAATATTAATGCAAGTGCTTGGTAAGACGTCTAATATAATTGTAGCTTTTGTTTTTGACAAACGTGAACAAAAAGAACTCTTTGAAACGGTTTAAACAAAGGCAAAGTTAATACTACAGTTACAGTCCACAACAAGAATTTTCCAGAAGCAAGAAACAGGCACCTTTAAAAGCTCCTGAAATTTGAACCGAAGGAGAATTACAGGAACATCGTCATCACTCCCTTTTAAGCTCAGTGGCCAAAGTAATTCTCTCCACAGTGGTCTGCTCACTTCCACTCTTGCTGCCTGACAGATTCTCACCTCAACACAAACCTTCATATTCCCAGTTCTTGAGCTTTCTTTTCCTTTTCCTTTCCATGATTATTTGAACTACTACCTTGTTTAGGCAGCCATCTTTCATTCCCAACCAAGCATACAAAATTTACTAATGTCTCCCTGGTCAATGTGTCAACAGGTCCCCATATCCAACTGGAATAACTCCCTGCTAATATTCATGCTACACCCTCAAGTCTTTCTTTAATACAAAGTAACTCTGAACCTACCACGATGATCATATTATGTTTTCACTGAAGTTTTAATTATGACCAAGATAAAAGATTTAATATATGGGGTCCTGTTTGGGAACAGATATGGTACAAGTGGTGACCTGTATAAGAGAGAAGTTTATTCTCCTCTTTATAATCTAATATTGAATTTCTATCACAGATTGAGTTTTAAAGTCCTGTTCTACTGATAAGGAATTACACAATGAATCCTTCTCTGACAGTGTCCCATCCCATACACACTCTCACCTCTCTGCCACAGCCTAAGACAAACAGAATAAAAAGCAACAGAGTAAAAACGAAATTAAATGTAAGATATTATTGACAGAATATGTCCATTTCAGGACTTCAATGGTTTGTTCAGCCTTCAGAACTCATTAAATAGCCAGCTGAACTGAATGAGGAATTCTTACTGAGGAGGAGCAAGGCACTCAAACTGTCTGCAGGAAACACACACCAGAAATTTCTACACAGCACATGGTGATGTGTGATGTTTTCCTCTGTTTCATAACACAACACTTCTGAAAAATACCTACAATTTCCACAAAATCCTACATTTCATAATTTTGCTATCATCTTGACACTCTACAATAAATGTTCATTGAAGTGCTGCCTCTATATAATCAGTTATGTTTTCCTAAACCCATTCATGTTTCCCATTCTACATTTATGGAATGATTATTTAGGCACTTGAAGCTGGAAAAGCCTCTTCACAAAAGTTAATTTTAATTGTGTAAATCTTTGCTGAGCTTTCAGTGAAAAATAAAGGAATATATCCTTAACAGCTTATTCTGCTTATAGTTAAGTGTTCTTAACAGTGATGCTCCACTGCAAGACAGCACAAAAGTTATAAAGGAGCTAAAAGGGTGAATTCTAAATCATATTCCAAAAACTGTTGGTATTTTGAGAAATATAAAAGCTATTGCCAACTAACTTTAATTAATTGCTTCCACAATTATTACTCACTTAGTAGGAAGTAGATCACAAATGTGAAAGTGAAAAACATGAATGGATTTAGGAAAAAACGTAACTGATTATATAGTAGCAGCACTTCAATGAACATTTACTACTCTCATTGAGCAAGTTCCTAGTAATCTCACTGTTCCCTGGATAATACCATGAAAAAAGACAACACCTTTGCATTTACACTTCTTAAATCTCATCTAGGAAAAATTTGTTTCACAGCAATGACAGCATATTTTCATTAATCTCGGGCTTGCAAGTGAGTGATGAAAAATGAATTCCTACCAATCTGTGGGTCTCTACGTGGGGAGTGACACCCAAAAAAATCATATAAGCCATCACTGCTGTTACTGAAGCAAATGTGAGTGTATGTGATCAAACAAATGCAAAAGCAGAAGCAGGCCAATATTCTAGTACATTCAGAAGAAGATTGACATTCTTCCACTACCTCAATATTTCCAAACTCCTCTTTACGTATTTTCTTTAATATTTTCTACTTGTTTCTCTCTGTTTAAACACTCTCAGCGAATGGTTTCTCTTCTGATAATACTGTCAGTCAACAGTTAAAACTGCAGCTAAGGTAGGATCTTTCCCAGCCTAACTCTACTAGAAATATGCCATGTCTTGGAGTCAGTTTTAAAAGCATATTTTGAACCAATCCTCATCAGCTGGCAGAAATCAGGAAAAGAGATGTAATTTATATTTTCCTTTTTTTTTTTTGAGGTCACACTCTTCAATTTCTTCACTGAAAGTGTGAAGCACTGGAACAGGCTGCCCAGGGAAGGGGTGGATTCACTGTTCCTGGAGGAGTTTAAAAGACGTGTGGACGTGGCACTTGGGGACATGGGTTAGTGATGGGCTTGGCAGCGCTGGGTAAATGGTTGGACTGGATCAGCTTAGAGGTCTTTTCCAAACGAAACGATTCCATGATTCTGTGTACTCTGTGCTGCACCCTTGGACAGAAACAGTGAGTTCAGCCCAACTTCAAGAGTCTTCCCATACTACTCTGTGCAGATGTACTCCATCTCCAACTTGGGTTGATATCATGCACACATTTTTGTTTAAACAGTTATTTTAAATACTTAATTACCATGCTTTTTATCAATGATTAACTATCTAAAATACATAAATAATCTATGGCTCACAATAAAAAACCTGCTTAAAAACATAGAATTTAAAGCTATTTTTGTTGTGTTATTTTTTACATATTAAGTGAAATGATGACATTAGAGCTTTAAAAATAACAAGGAAAAAAACCCACCCTAGCAATATTTACTCTATTTTTAGGGAAATAGCAGCTCACAATACTCTTTTGTACAACATGCAGATTCTAAGTGGAACAGAATGATTATATGAAAACAGTATAATCCAGTAGAGCAAATCCACGCTGCAAAATCACAACCCTATAGAATTTATTAAATAATAAATCCACAGTATGATTGATTCTGAGCTGCCAGCTCAGCATTTAAATGTTCTTGAGGATGCTGACAACAAAAGAATACCCATCACTATTCTCATGAAGTGTGCATTTTAAACAACTGAATTTAAAAGCACTTATTGCTTAGCCCCCATCTCCACCATACAGAGCATTTCTTTCTCTCAAATGGAGCTCACTACAATCTGTGCTTTAACTAAATATGTTTGCTTACATGAAAGATTGCTAAACCATAGCTGTACACGGATAATTACTTTAAGACACCTTGCTGATATATTTTAAAAGGAAAGTTATGGCAATGCTATTAAATACCAAGATGCAGTACTTGTTAATTTTGCTAACATGCAAGGCATAAGTTACATCAAAAAAAGGAGATACAGTCTTTCTCAGGCAATGAGGCTAAGTAAGAAATAGCAAGCATAAACTTCCAATAGATCCAATATTTTAATGCTCAATTTCACTGTAAATATTCACCTATGTAATCCAGTAGTCTACTCATATGAGAACTGCCCTACAGAGACTATTTTCTACATTAGTAATATTGCAAAACTGTCTAGTCACTTAATTTTCTGGAAATGCATATTTAGCTAGAAGCCCCTGAAACCCTTTCAGCATTCAACCATTGCTTTTATAGAAAACATATACATTGAACCTTTGAGAGAGGCAATGTAAAAGCAAACAGATGTGCCCAATAACACTTTTGCAATATCGCTAATTGAGTAGCACTAAAGTTAAGCTAAATAACTTCTGTGAAGCAATGAACAATAAAAATAAGAGTACAAAAAAAGGGAAAAATATGCTGTTGGAAAGGACTGTTGTACATGCAGAAATGGAAAAGTCATTTTACAGTGACATGATTCACCTTCATAATAAATCAGTTTTAACTGAGTAATTAACATATATATAACTAATTTCATTTTCATCTTTCTTGTTTTATCTTGTGATTTAACTTTCTTTGGTCTGAAATCAATTTATTTTTTACAGTAACATAATAGCACAGAAAAGAAAAAACTGTGTACTAACACAGTACTAAGGACTGTGAGAGAGAGAGAGAAAAAGTAAATAGAATAGAAAAATTGTTTTGGATTTATGTCACACAGATATGGAACTTAAAGTCATAGCAAAACACACAGATAATTTCACTCAACTTTGAACTAACTCTACTGAGATCATGTGACCACTTGTAAGGCAATTACCTTTCCCTGAAAGCAACAGTCAAACAATCTGGAAATCACAATCTCCTTAGCTTTCTGGACTGTACCTACATTCCAGAAGTAGGATTTTTATCCTAACAAACCCAGAAACAACAAATAGGTTGATTGTCTGTTGCAGAAATCAAAATTTAGTTTGGTTACACCAAAAGGCAACTTTCATTATTTAAAGGTTTGTATTTGTTCCTCAGCCATTTTTACTCTGGTAAAATAGCTCTGCAGTGTTTGTATGTTGTTATTCCTTTTGTTCAAAGCATTCATCCTGAAAAGTGAGCCGATTTTTTTTGTTTATTTGTAATAAATACCTCTCAAGCAATCATACTAAAGCTGTCTTTAATCATCAGCAACTAACAGCATAAAGACAGCTTGGAAAACCATAATTTTGTTTTATACAAGTAGATAATGAAAATGCAACACAGGAGATTAACACTGAAAGACAAGATATTTTTTCTTGTTAGGAACTGAACAGAATCTTAAACAATTAACCAGAGTATTGCTGTGACTGAACCTCCCATGCCAATACCAAACCACAGTACAGAATTTTTATAGCTTGCTCTTGGAATACTGTACATAGCGGAGAGTATTTTCTACCAAAAAACATTTCCATGTGAACTCATGAAAGACAGTAGCACCAATTTCATTTTCTCCATGTTAATATCTGCGTTTCCATGTTCCATGTCTCCACGAAAAACTGAAACTTTTTTACTAACTTTGAATATAGAAAATTGAAAAATTCCAGGTGAAATCATTATTATGAGCACTTTATTTGGAGATAAGTTTAACATGTCATACTTATCAGTTTCCTTTTCAATCTTTCCACTTATTCATCTCTAAACATATTACAATATGTTACCAAGGTATAAATAGCCCACAAATTTTACAGGGGGTTAAACTGCAGATTTTGAGAGTTCAACTCAAAAACTGAACTCTATATCTCATGTCTAGAACAGTTCTTTGCATATCCAAGCATTTAAAGAGATCTTTCACAAGTCTACAAGACTAAAAATATTATTCCTTAAACTACTCTTCATTTTCTCAGCTGTGAAGCTTGATCGTTATTTTCAAAGCAAAACTACAAAGTGATGATTTTGGATGCCTTCATGCTTTAATGTCCATACTGAGATGTGTTTAAGACTTTTTCAGGCACTAAAAGGCCTAATACCTTATTATTATTATTATTATTACTACTATTATTATTATATTAATAATATATTATTATTATTATATTAATAATGTAACACGACTATTATTATATTAATAATATAATAATATGATAATAATAAGAAACCTGTGTCTTTTTAAATTTTCTTAAGACAGCAGCTTCTCTACTATTTTGGAAATTTTGGTCAAAAACATCCTTTCACCAAAAGGCTGTTATTTCCTCCCCCCCCCACTCTCTCTAAAGAGAACATGTAACTTCCTAAATTACAACAAAAAAATCAAGAGGAAAAGATTATTATAAGGCAGCATTAAAAGCAAAACAATTTAAAAGCATTCAAAAGTTATTCATAGCAGCTTTAAATGTAAAAAATAAATTCCAATCTAAGGTGAAAAACATCTGAAGTCAACAACTGTTGATTGCGACTATTTGTGTGTATTTGGTCACTCAGAGTAAAAGCCCAAAGAAAAGAAATTACTTACACAATTTATCAGACAAAAACGCCACAAAATATAAAGAAGTCAGAAAATCATTTCCCTCTGTTAGCCATTAGAAGGTACAAAATATGACTGATTTTTAATGTATTCCATTGCAAGTGAGGCTTTTTTTCCCCTTAAATAACTAACATGGTCTGGCATTGTAATGTATTGCACTTAGCACTCAGAAAACTATGACTGAATCAACTGCAATCAAACTGAAATGCCACTACAAGTTGGTTTTTTTTAGGATCTTCATTTGATCAGTTGAGAAATGAGTTGCATCATGCCTCTAAATCTATTTTTTCAACAGCCAGAAGGGGGTTTCAAGATCCCTTAGGGAGAGGGATGACCACTTCAGTGCAAAACACATGGAGAAGGGGAGATATAGGAATTAGAGACAAACAAAATTCCTACTTTTTCTATTGCATTTGGGCTGAGAAGACTGGCTTTAGTTTGAGGCTTATTTGAGGATCAAGTAACAGTGATTTAAGAAAATGTCATCTTCAACTTACAGCTGCCTGCCCTCAGCGCCTCCTGAGCTACACACAGGATCTACGTGAGCTCCTGACATCTCCTTCAATACAAGGTAAAATATGTTTGTTTATAAGAGGCTGACAAAATCAGTACATTTCTAGACAGCTGAAAGTTTCTAAATCATGCCCTGCCTATCTCCTCTAGGAACATCATTTGGAAACCAATAGATTTACACATTTCATTAGGAAGGTGAACATACTGATATAAAGCTCAGACAGCACATCAGAAATACATTTTATAAGTATTCCTTACCACATAAAATAAATTTATAGCATGTAAACCCGAAAAAAATCCACAAAAATAAGAATGCAGAGCAACTCATTCATCATTGTCAGAAACTGTTCTACAAGAGCATGCAGGAGGACTTGATCACTAACATCAGTGAGAGCAAGAGAATTGTCATTAATCCTTGCAAACAGATTAAATAAGCACAGAGATAAAGGAATATAATATAATTCAAACTGCTGTATCTCTTCAACATCTGTAAAAGTAATAAGTGGTGATCAGTTAAAGGATGCCTGAGTTCTAAGTTCTCAGCATAAGATGATGAATAAGCACAAAATGCCTGCTACTTACACAGATTAAGATAGTAAAAAGAATAGGAACAACTTGCGCTATTTCAGATATTTTTGTTGCATAGTAGACCTAAGAAATAATTTTAATTATTTTTTTTATTTTCCTTTTTAAAAAAGCTACCTTGTTCCCACTCCACTTGAGTAAATCAGAATCAACTTTGCTGGGTGGAGAAGCTACATTTATGCAAAGCAGCCTACAGTAGCCATCAGGCTTAAGTAACAAAATTGTAGTTGATAAAACTGGTTACTAGAGATTTCACTACACAATTACCCTGTGGTGCTCCACAATTGCTATCTTCCAATAGCAATCCTAAACTGATGCTTGAACCAGTGCTTTGCCATGCTTGCTGTTCCTAAAATCAGACCACTCTGCAATGAGCACACACAGCCTGGTTTAGGAAGTAAAACCAAATTTAGAGAATCAAGCAGTAGCTTAAACAGTTGTACTTGACAGGAGGTTTATAAAAATATTCTGTTTGCAGTCAAGGAAAAAAATATCAAAATTGTTAAACATGCTGAACAGACATCCTGCCAAAACCTTATGAAATCCCACAGCCACGCAAATAATCTCTCTCTGGAGGTTAATCATGTTACATTCAACAGATTCTTCTTCTTGTTTTCTCTCATAAAATTATGGACATCTAAATGTCTATTGACACTTGACAATGACACTTGCCTTGAAGTGTAACTCCAGGTAGTTCACCTAAGACTATTCTAAGTAGGTTATAGAATACAAATGTATCTATAAAAAGTTTCCTAATTTTAGTCTGAGTTTTTTGTTTGAACTTCCAATTAATTGTGCCAGAAATCATACTTTATAATACAGCTCTAATCTACAAAAAAAATCAAAAAGAAAATTACATGTATACACAAGAACTAACAGCTTATTGAGAAGTTTTCTTAGCACATTTTGCTTGGCAGTCAAAAAATAACTGGAACAGTAATTTTTAAAGATGTCTTGTTCCAAGTTCCTCAACTAAGTTTTTCCTATGGCAATCCACTTCTGGTTTAGTAGCACAGGACTAATTTCAAATACACTATGATTGAAGTGAACTTAAAATAAGTTCATAATGAAGCCCAAGTACAGCCATTTTATTCACTCAGTGGTCAGGCTATCTTGAACACTGTTCAATAAATAGCATTCATTAAAGGAAGGAAAATAAATTTTCAAATCACCTTTGGAGAAAAAGGTCTTAAAAGAGTGTTTATTCTGACTACTCTAACAATCTGCAAAAAGCAATATGAAGCTTTTCTTGAATAGCTTATTGTGGTAGGATCTCTTTTCTTTGCATTTCATATGTACTAAGAAACACTTTTTCTTCTAATAAAACCAAATTCCAGCATTTTAGTTAATAAAAAGTGTTTTTATCCTATGATAAGGTATTTTATTAAAAAACCCAAGAAATTGATGTCATCTCTATTCAATACTGAAAAGGAAAGAAAAGAAATTAAGGGAGACAAAACAGAACACCACTTCTACGGCAAAATGGGATTTCTTGACAGTCCCCTCATTCATCAAAGCCTTTGGTTACTTTGTATAGAATAAACAAAAATCGTGTTTTCTGTTGGAATTTAGAATGTGAGCTTTTCTTTGTCTGAATAATCCTAAATTACAGTTTCTTATCACAGAGTTTCGCTGTGAACTTGTGACCCACAGTTTCTTATAAACCAAGGTACAAGAAAACAGGGGTTTTTTAAATTTAGTTCCATATTCTAATACTTGAAGACAGTATGAACCATACCATACTCTTTTTTTCCACTGATCTCCAACAAACACCTATTTTCATATAAAATGTGTTTATTCATATAGACTCCTGTGGTCTGTGTCATAAGCATCCAATCCACTGAATATCCTTTTTTTCTCTGAATAACCTCAAAGTGCCTGGACTAAAAGATGCTTTTGATTTTTTAACTACACTGACTTAGTCACTGTGAAAATAAGGCTTCTAGAACACAATATTTAACCTAATAAAAAAATTTCCTCTAAATTTTAGACATCTAATGATGGAATGCCAAATGCATGATCTTGCATCAGCAAAATCCATAAATACAATTCTCTACATACTAGACATTAAAACAGCTAAACAGAAAAATCATATAAAAACTGTACCCTAAGCTGCCATTTCATTCTCTGAGAGAGTCAAAACTCCCATTCATTCCTAATTCTACTTCAGAAAGATGCAGAAGAAAATGCTTTTGCTGCTATTTACACAGGTAGTTGAGAATATTGTATTCCTTCATGCTCCCTACATTTCTGTTAGCTTTTCCAGCAGATGACAGTTAAAAGCTCTTTGTTCTCATTCTTAGCCCTACCTTAAATAGGACTCACGGCCCAAGAATATAAGATTTTGAACAACCAGAAACCTATTTGAAACAGAAATGTATTGTAGAAGAAAAAAAGATCAAATTTACAGCTGTCTACAACAGGAGACAAATTTATAGCTCCTACAAATTAGGAGAATTTATTCACTTATCTCTTTTCTGATATCAAGTTAAGCACTGCATATCACTATAATGATCTCTATTAAAAACTAATCAACCAAACTCTACATAGTGATAAAGCTTAAACCAAACTCTACATAGTGAAAGAGCTTAATTTTGTCGTCCTCATTAGTGTCCCAGCAGTGAGGGCACTGAGCTCTGTGGCCAACACAAGAGAAAAGCGCTGTGGCACAGGTAGAGTCAGGATGAAATGCACTGGAAAGAACACCTTGAAGAGGAAAATATCATGGCAAACAGGAATGGAAATGGCCTTCTAAGTAATGGATATGATCCCACAAGAACGTTCGTGCCAAAGACTTCTAGTAGCAGCTGAACACATCACCTTCCCCATTTTGAAAATTTACAAGAGAAATCCTTTTCAAAAATGCAGAAAATTGTGCGGGTTTAAGTTCTCATAGTGTTTTTTTTAAAGTTCTCTATACACTGGTTATTACACAACTAAATGTTGTAGTCCAGCTTGTTTGTAATTTACCTGACTTCTCTGAGAAATTTTATATGGCTGTCAGACTCCATGGGAGGAAAGATTAATGGCTTGAGAGGCAAAATTCAGATGTTCTATTTTTTCTGCCTTCTTCATATAATCATTTTACATAGAAATGCATTACGATGTATTAATTTGGACTGAACATCTGTCTTTTGTTTCTAAATAATATGTGATTTGAGCAAAGCACCAGGTCATTGTTCACTGAAGATTAATAGCTAAGAACAGCTGCTTTTGTGCTATTAAGACCAACTATTACTACATGCTAATAAAACATGCGCATGGACACGCATCACCACTTTGTGATCAGAGCAGCAGAAAATGTTAATGCAAATAAAAAGAAGTGAGTACAGTAGTTAAACTAGCTCTCTTTTTTTAAATTTTCATAGAATAATAGAATTGTTCACACCATGGGAAGCCAGTTTCCCATTTTTAAATCAGCTGAAAACAATGACAGAGGTCAGGACTGCTGCAAAATCACTTTGTAAAGTGATCACAACAGAACAAGATGATTTTCGGTTACTAAAAAAAAAAAATCTCTTTATGAAGTTTTAAATGCAAGATTTTATTTCTCCTTCCAAGAAACCATTTCTCAGGCCAATTAACTTTGCCTAACTTTGCCTTTTTAAAGTAGCATCATATAGTTCCTAATGCTGTTAGTCCCCAGGTGCTTTGAGGCTAAAACTCAAATATACCACCATTGTACTATGATATTTACTAAATAAAATTATTCTTAAGGAAAAAATTAATTCCACTTTTAGATTTATTGTATTAAATACAGTCATAAAAAATTTATATTCAAAATATTTCGTTCAATGTTTCTCTACCTGCCCTATGCAATCCCAAACTACAGGTAATTTTAAAGCTGCATAGTGATAGTGTTGAAGTGAAAAATTAAGACTGCTGCTTTCTGTTCCCTCATTGCCTATATAACTTTTTGAAGCCTTGAAAAATAAGTCTAAATGTAAATTACCAGGTAAATTACCTTTCTATCAACTTCATAGACAACAGCATATTTTAGTTCAAAAAATCAAAGTGAATATTAAATTGTTTACCTTGTCATCTTACCAACTTTTTCCTTTATGAAAGGCAGGTTGCTTTCTGTAATGTGTGACATTATGTAATTTGCTGTACATCCAATTTCATAGACAAATGCTGTGTACATACACATTTGTACATGTGTACATGTGTATGTACACATATACATGTGTGTACATGTGTACATTTGTATATGTGTACATGTGTATGTACACATATACATGTGTGTATCTATATGCTAAGAATGTGGCTGGGGAGCAAACAGAGGCTGCCTGTTTACATTCTCCTGGGCAGTATGGGTTGCTTTCTACTCTAGAAGAGAGAAGAAACTGCTTCTTTCTTGAATAAATGAAAAATTACAAGCTTTGCAAAAACTTCATGGAGGGCTGAGAGAGAGGATGACAAGACAGAGAAAACCTGAAGCAGGAGGAAAACTAGAAGATGTTTCAGAAAAGAGGCTATATCTGTACAAAAGAGCAGAATGAAAACAAAACGCACGACAGGAGAAAAAAGTCTTTCCTAAAAGCTAGTGTGAGTTGTACGAAATCTGACCCTGCTTGGATTCAGCAACAAGCTGTTGGACTGTAAAGAAAACTGCGGAAGAAGACATCCACCCTGAAATTCTTTGGTAGCAAAAGGAGGATCTATTTCCAATTGGTTTTCTTTACCACATTTCTCCTATTTTTCCACAGATAACCTTGTTCAAATTGATGCTTATGTTCTAAAAAATCAGACTACAAATTACCTAAAAGTAATGTTGGGGTTCCTCAGATGTGCTGCCTACACTAAAACCTACTCTAATGCATATGTGCCCCTTGTAAATGAAACCGAATTTTTTTTTTCAAGTATCTAACACACTGATTGCACTTTGCGCTCTACAGGAACAGAGCTCTGCTCTTGAGGATGCCCATGGTAGCTTTTAACAGTATTTCCTTTGGAGAGACAGGAAAAGAAGGAAACCAGAATCAGTTCCTCCAAGGAGGGTCATGATGAAAACATGTTATGAAGGTTACTACTCCTGAATGACAGAAATGGTACCAGAAAAAACAATCTGTAAATCTCCCAATCAGGCATCTTTCAAAGTGAGATAGAACCTAAAATCCAAGGAGACCATTGTCAATCTGCTGCCATGGTGAGTTTAACATCTTCCTCATGTCTCTCTTCCACAGACACTCGAAGGAATGACTTGTGGCATGCTTGACCTCTTCTCTCAAAACCCCACATCTCAGCTGTCAGTTACTCAGCAGAATAATCACATTTTCTGAGCAGCAAGACTTGAACACCGTAGAACATCCTCCTTTGGATGTAACATAGGTGTCAACACGTCACTAGTAAGTTTTATTTTTTATCCTTTTAACCAATGCGAATAGATACCTATGCAGCTAATTTACTGCTGGGGTAAATGTCACCTAAAGCACCTTAAAGTAACTCTAACAACTTAGTCTTTTACTGATACCCATCTGGAATTATTTTTTTTAATCTCTTGAGGCACTTACTGTATATCCATGTCAGTTGGGCAGCTCAAGTGTAGATGTCAAAGTTTATGAGGAATGCATTCAAGGAGCAGGTTGTGTAGATATAAATATATGTGTATAAATGTAGGTGATGCATGTATAGTGTATATTTGCTAGAAACATGTCCCCTTTTGATAATAGTTTAAAGATCTGGTAAAAAAAATATCAAATGTTTCCAGGAAAACATTAACTTCACCTTTTCATACAGAATGATTACAAACCAAATGTGGGGGGAAGCTGCTGCCTTTGGTACTGGAAATGTCCAATGTGTGATAGCAGAGAAGAGGACAGTTCTATAAAAGCAACAGAAATGCTGCAGACTTGCTTAAAAAACTTCACCCCAACAGCCTGTGTGGTTGGAAGCTGTTAGAGGATGGTCTTCAGTGTCTCAGACACTGCATTTAAGGCTGCTTAGAGAACAAGAAGTGCAAGTTAAAACACAATGTTCCTGCTGTGCTGGGACTCACAGTTTCCTTCTACTGCAAAAGCAACAATGGCAATACAATTCTGGGAAAACTGAATGCTGCTCGGGATGTAATCACTTTATGAAAAAAAATGACAATACAGCAAAATGCTTACCTTACCTTATTATTATTAAATGTATTATACATTCATAGTGTGTGTCATTAGTTACTGTAAAGAATTTTTTCCTGGCATCTCATAAATTGTAAGGATAATTTGTTAAAATACCATGCATAAAGAAAATGACAACATGATAAGCAGCTAGAGCAATTTTTTTTAACATTGACAACTACGTGGATGATTAATAAGTTTGAAAATAATACTAAAAAAAGTTGCTAAGATGAGACAAAATTCTTCCAAGCAATCTCCCATAGTGTTTTATCTTGGTACTTTTCGTTCAGTCTGTAGTACACATATATAACTGTATTTTTTTCCAGAATGTCTATTAAAAAATTGCATATTTCCCTGACATGCAGCACATAACAGAACAAGACCCTGAAGAAAACAAAACACCACGAGAAACCACCAAGACAGCAACCAGGACCTGTTCATGTCTGCAGTCAAAGCTGCTTTATTTCCAAAATCCATTCATATTCAATGATGAATTTTCTAGTACTGAATTTTTTCCTTCGGAATCATACCTCAAATGGGACTTAAGTAAAATTTAGAAAAAAAATTAATCAAAGTGATTTGGAATATCTGCCTTCGAGCTCTTCCACACCTCAGACTGAAAGGCTTCCCAGGTATCCCACACCTGGACAGCTTCACCTGCTCAGACACAGACAAGGCTGAGCTGTGATTCTCATCTAATCTTCACCACAAGACAAAGAGGAATGTGCCTTATTCTGTTCCCTGCAGGCTTTGGTTACTGAAATGTTTGTGGCACAGACTGACAGCCCTGCATTTAGCACTGCACGGGCTGCCCGTGGATTTGCTTGGTCCTGAAGCCCAAACCTGTCTCTTCCCAAAGAGCCCTATTCCCTCATGTTCAGAATTCACCTCTGCTTTCCCTCTTATTTTCTTGCACATTGAGATAACCCTTAAAAAGGATGCTGTAACTTTACATGGTAACTCGGGTGGTATTATTGCTTCATGCTTTTCTTTGCCAGATGAGGGGTTTAGATAACAAATCTTAAGCATGTGCACAGGGTCTGGACTTACTAACTTGTGCACTAGCATTTATTTCCAAGAAGGAATGCAAATCTTTTTGTACAACTAAAAATATTTCATAATTTAAGGTGAGAAATTAATTTCATTTTCTATTATGGTTACCTATTTGACACCACAGACTACCTGAAACCATTTTTAATTAGTATAAAAACAGCTAACTAATAAATTACAGTCACAGAACTTCCTTTAATATAAAATAAAAGATCACTGCAATTTATTACTGATTTTAGTATAGAATGCAGCAATGAATCAAATATAAAATAATTCAAATTATATATTTGTACAATGAAATGTCAGAAAGAACGGAAGGAGCACATACATCTTTATTGCAAGACACATCTTAGGACTACTGAATATAAAGTTCATTTTTATACCAAGAATACGAACTCTCATTCTCTGTACTGAAAAGAGATCTCAAGTGACAGAATTTAAGTGAGTAACTGGTATTGGGCATGGTTATTTTAAGAACAAAAAGAACAGTAATTATTTATGAAAAATATGACCATTGCCAAACTTTTGCCCATCAGCAACCAACACAGCACACTTCTGACACAAATAAACCAGAATATCAGTTACAGAGGAAACCTGCATAGGATGGAAAACTTTTTAACTCCACAATAACAAAAATGCTACAGATTCAAAAACAAGTAGTATGCAACTTAGTAACATCTTACCAATCTTCAGGACCCATAATATGGTAAATATCCATAGCCTTTTGGCTGTACATAGACCATTTTCCTACATAATCAGAATACTTTACTCAATACCTCCCTGCTTTCCAGATTTCAGACTCCAAGACTCTACTGAAAATCAGGACTGGAGAAAAACGTGTGGAATCACCTAGTTCCCTGCCCATTTCCAAAGCTAGAGATGCTTGGAAATTTTAAAAATATAGTGTAAGGGGTAATGCAGATTTCATAACATCTTTAGACAATCTTTCACAGTTTAGCCAGTAGAATTTTTTCCTTTCATTCCACCTTAATCTTTCCTGTTGCAACCTAATCCCATTACTTCCTCCTCAAGCAAAATGAGGGCGTGGGGGAAGGCTCTTTATCATCGTTCTCTCTTTTCAGCTTCCCTTCATGCATTTGAAGCCTGTTATTATGCCTCCATCTTTTCTTTGTCCTTCTGTGAGGTTTGTCACATTTACTAAGCCTGCATCATATCAAGATGCAAAGCAAGTCCTTAGATCTGTTTTAAAGCTATTGAAATGTCAGCAATTACAGTGAGTGAAAATCCAGAAAAGTCAATTTTTTTATCCATTCTTTAATCACAACTATTCAAAACCTTTTGAAACATGAATTATATCTCTCTCCTGTAACAACTGTTACTCATTCCATAGTAATTTGATAGCATAACACTATGTGATAGCACTATGAATGTATCAGTTATCTGATGAGAGTTGTAAAGTCACCATTTTCCATTCCTAGACAAAGGTTAGAATAGAATTGATCACTCAGAGGTGGACAGTCAGCTTCTTTCAGAGCTTTCTGAATGACCTCCTAGTGGTATAAACAGAAAGGATTTAGGATACGACTGGCATAGTAAAGGAAAAAAAAAAAAAGGAAAAAAGTTTTCCAAGGACTGCAAGGCTTGCCACACATCTCCTTCTCCTTCCTTTCAAGATCAGAATCTAAGAAAAAAGAAAGGGTAATCCAGCCTATAAAAAAAAAGGAAGGTTTTCTTGCAAATAATTTTAGTCTGTCTCATCAACAGACGACTAACAGTGAAACTAAGCCAGGGTTCAGATTTCACCTGTAAGTACATATATCGTGACAGCAGAAAACATAATATCTGTACTGAATACGAAAGTACTTTTGTCAGGATGCTGGGAAAAAGTTATTTTATGTTATGACTATGCTAGGAAAATGATGTGCAGTTTTTCCTCCCAGAGGACACCACTTTACCTCTCCACCGTAGAGATCAAGTACAAGCTCTGTTCTCAGCTTTGACTGCTCTCCAATTCACAACAAAGTTATGCCCTTGTAACTATGGCAACTTGATATATGAAGAATATTGCAGTATTACAGATGTACTTTCAGAGTTATAGTCATTATCTTGTCATGCCTTTAAAAAGTTTTCAACCTGGATCCTCAAAGAAATTGCTCAGGAGCTCCAAGGAAGAAATGCACCACGTGCTCAGGCAGCCATGGCACCAAAGGCTGGGTCTTACCAGAAAAGGAAACTTGGTGGAGTCCAGCCAGAAACTCAGCTGGAAGCAGCAAAGTGACACAAGATGCAACCATAAAGATAACTGCTTTGGGCATTTTTTAGTCCTTGGTGTTTTTGTCCTTTGGCTATTTCATATAATTTCTTATTTTCTCTTTACTTCAGTCACGCTTCTGACTGGGTTGCCCTTTCTTCAACTCATATGTTTTCCTGTATGCTTCTATTTTAATTATGGTTTTAAGTTCCAGCCATGTTTAATTTTTTTCTGTGTTACCAATAGCATTACCAGAACAAAGTAGAAAAGAAACAGAACCATCACTTTCTTTATGTTTGCACAGTGCCTGATCCAAGCTATGGTTGCAAAATCCTCTCAGATCCCAGTAACATTGATTTGACTTATCTATGGATCATTGGTATTTTTTCCTGCAGAAATCCCTGGCCCACAATTTGGGCACCTCTATCACAGTAATCATGATACTGAAGAAAATCTAAGAATTCATAATGACTACATCCTTCACAATATCCTAAGGATGTAAACATATTATGGGCTCTATACTACAAAATACAACATACTAATGCAGATAAAGCCTCAAAATAATTATCATTTTTATTTTTTAAAGCATTCTTTAGTTAAAATAGTTCCCGTTAAAATCATGTCTACCAATATAAATATGCACCTTACAGACTAGGTTTGAAAAAACAAGTTGTAAAATTTATA
Source organism: Ptilonorhynchus violaceus (assembly GCA_013397565.1). NCBI lineage: Eukaryota > Metazoa > Chordata > Aves > Passeriformes > Ptilonorhynchidae > Ptilonorhynchus > Ptilonorhynchus violaceus. Next base: position 731,023 of record VZRJ01006864.1, read on the forward strand.
ATTTTAGTGGTCTTATAAATTGATTTTAGCCGTTATTGCACCACGCATATTTCACTAAAGGAGATGGAATGCTTATTTGGTTGATAGCTAATGTATCCCTGAAGAATAAAAGCTCTATGAATACATCATTTTGCCATAAAGGTGATACAGACAGCAAAAGAACATTTTGTCAACTTCGGGAGAAAAAGAGAACTATTAAGAATTATTTAAAGCGTCATAAAGCACCAGCAAAATGTTCAATTGTCAATAAGGGTAGACATTAATCTTTCTATCCCCTTGAACACAATTTTTACATATTGTGCTTGAATTTACCAGATGTGAATCTCTACACATTGCCTACTGCACATTAGAGTGCTGAGGAACAAACAAAGCCTTTAAATGAATAAATATTCCTTGAGAAGCAAAGGTCTGGTTAAAGAAACACCAGTAATGGAGAAGAAAAAGTCATGGCACAAAACTTTTCAGCACCCTCCTAGATTCAAAGTCAACTTACTGAGTTCTCATACTGAATCCATTCCTCCTTCCACCATTTAGTTTTAAGGGAAGGACTTACTGTCAACTTTAAAACCACCCATGCAAGTGAAAAAGCAGCCCTATGGCAATATACAAAAAACATCTGGAGTATTGGACTTCATTCTCTCTTTCACTTCAAGGAGAACCCTCCAATGCAGAATTGAAAAAATAAACATTGAATAGCTATGGGTACCTTGCCATCCTCCGCATGCCAGGCCTTTTTGTTTCAGCTATGCATGAACAAGGCTTTTTGGTCTGCTAAATGCACAATTTTCCCACTAGCATCACATATTTATACAAACCAGTGCTATCAGACATTATGGCAGGTACTGAACTTTATTTATGGGTAACTTCTCACTGCCTCTAACAGGAGGCAGTTTGTTTACAGGGAATTAAATGATGCCTCTGAAATAACAGGATTTAAAGTGTTGTTCCCAACAAGAGAGTTTTTTCTCCTCCCTTAGAGCATCCAGATCAAACAAACCACAAAATGATGACTCTCAATGACTTTCTCTATAAAAATATCAATCTGATTTTGAATCATTAATTTAGCTGATCAACTCACCTGTACTATTAAATAAACTTTTAACCTTTGAAGAAAAGTTAATTTCGCGTTACATTAAATGTTAAACTCACATTACATAAAACGTCATTTAGATATTTTTCTTTTTTCTCCCAGTAGGACTTACCTGTACACTGCCCTCCATTTGTGGGATCCCCATAATATCCTGGCATGCATGTCTCACACTGTTTTCCTGTTGTTAGGTTTTTACACTGATCACAGACATTGCTGTTGATGCAGGTGCTGTGGCCATTGCACTGGCAAGCTGGAATATAATGTTTTAAAAGCTTCATTACTAAATTGCTCTTTGGAACAAAAACATGCCTCTGTGATTAGAAAATTATAGTAGAATGTTATTCTCAGTTTAGTCCTGATGAGCATATATATATTTGCACTTTGACACAGAATCTTTTTAAAACAATGAAATCACACAAAAGATCACAAAAGCTGTCTTAGTAGTGACATGTGAGTTTTAAGGGGGTTTTGGGAGAAAGGCCTTTTTTGCCATTGTGAGTGACTGAATCCAGTTACAGCTTTAAAATGCTGTTCAGGCACTTAAGAAATCTTTTAAGAGGTAGTAAGTGACTAACTGAGACTACATGAAAACCCCATTACCTACATGCAAATGTGAAGCATTTGAAAGGCTACTGTGATGGAGAACGTGAACTCACAGCCAAACTTATATCTACTGGGGAGAGAGAACTTCCAAAACAAATTCACAAAAAAAAAATCATCTTATTTTTAGCAGTTCTGACCCTCATTAACTTTGGCATACAAAGCAATTTTAAGGACATCAGGACCACATCAAACATCTCCAGTTTTACATCTCCCTCACTACAGTCGATTTTGGTGAAAGTAAAAAAAGCTGGATTCCTATTGATATAATTTTGGGTTTTTTTACACCTGACCTTAAAAGTATAAAATTGCTTTCTGTCAAATAACAACACCGTAAACCACTGATCTTGCACCAGAGCTCCACTCCAGAGCTTCACGTTTTGGGGAAACTCAGAAAGCGCCGATCACTACTGCAGCGAAATCACAATGAGAATCCTGCCAGAATCATTGATCCTGCTGCCAGGTTTTGAAGGATGACCTCTCTATAGAGTGGGACTCCAGAGCTCATCGTGCCCAGCAGATTAGTAATCTGTCAATTACAGCAGCTTGTCAGACATCAAACCATGTCAGACCTGTCGATTCCTCAGTGCCAAAGGGGGTGGAAGACTTGGAAGAGGAAAGCTATCACAGTAAGATTGCATTTTTTTTAATTTTTGGGTTTTTAATCTAAATGTCACAGTGATTGGTGTCTTGGTTAGAGGGAAAAAAAATAAGATTCTCAGTGCAGGATTTAGAAGTTTTTAGAGCAGTTTTATAATTTAGTAACTAAATATATTTATAGCCATTGCCAGACTTGGCTCATAAACCATTAAACCTCCCAAGCTGACAATCTCTTCTTTCTTCTGTAACTATGCCTAGAGAATCTTCCATCAAGATCTTGCATCAAGCATTTCTGTACTATTAAGTTTTCACAGTATCTTGACTAAATCTCTTTAGAACTTGCAAGTTTTATTCTTTCTACGAATACTTGAGTTTTAGACACCTTTGTGGTGTCTCCCTGTAGACAGTTTCCCCTCCTGCAGGTTGTTGCCATTCTCAGAAAAAGCTACACAAAAGTACCATGAGTTGCAGCTCCATTTTGGGGGTTTTGTACATGTCTTGCTCATTAAATTACCTAAAGCAAATGTTAAAAAAAATACAGCCCAATAGGCCAAAAGTAAAAACAGAGAGCACATTAAATAGATGTTCTATTAAAGTAAGATTGCCTGATTAAGACTATATCATAGTGTAGGAAAAATGCTTAATATTGATATTCTCCAACTAGCAGGTTATTGATTTATAAATTTTTTATTCTTCCTAACACTTATTTTTGTATTTCCTAATGTTTGTGTTATTTAAAGGATGATGAAAGCAACCTTAATTTTAAATTTTAGTTTTGTGCAAGTCATAATATTATCTGGTCACATATGACAGCTCTGAATTCTTACATTTTGTTGAGTCAAAGAAAATGGAAGAGATTTTTAAAACAAATTCAAAAAAATATATACACAATAAGAAGCAATGCAGTTCACAATTGACATGACAGACCATTGAAAAATGATATTTTATAATTGCTGATTTCCCTAAAAATACGCATCTCAATGAGAAAAGTCAGAAGAAGTGCCCAGTTCAATAAATTTCAAAGCTGTTTCAGTGCAATCAAACTGGAGACATCAGTATTAAATAATTAAAATAGTCATTAAAATAATGAGACACCATAATGACCATTAACTAAGAATTAGGAGTTAAATTTGTAAAAGTTCCTTTTTCTTTAAGTCCTTCTAATGTACATCACTGGCAGCAACAAAGTGATTTTCCTCACACACAAAAATGTACTTTAGCCAAATCCTGAGTGAGGCTGCCCTGGAGAGAAGCAATTTTATGTTTAATTTTCTTTTGACCTCTGTGTTGAAAAGGTTGATGAAGCTGACAATTGTTGATAATTATAGTTTTAAGAAAATATTTCAAACTAGGAAATTTTATGAAAAGGATGTCTGCATTACAACCCGGATCTGGTGTGAAGATACTTCATCAAGTTTTAAACAAACTAGTAAGAATCCATTGACACTGCTTTTCACAGGAGAAATTTAGACTTTGAACAAAAGCTTGGGCTTGCATTCTACCTAAGCCTTTCTTCTCATGGGATGGATGCCAAAGCTATTTTTGTTTTCTTTGTATATACAATATTTGCAATTTTATTTATAACAATAGTTGAGTTAAACTAAGAATCTGATGAAAATAAAATTGTATTCCTATCAAAAGAAATACTATGACAGCTTATTTGAAGACTATTGATCTCAAAGTGACCAGTCACAAAAATAAACATTTTCTATACTTCCTGATGAATTCTAATTTTAAAGTTTTGAACAGACAGAAAATGAGAAGGAATTTAAAATTTTTATCATCAACACACTTGTCCAGAGGCACTAAAAGAAGATGGATATGGACTACAAGGAAAACTAAGTGCATGCCTGAACGAACATGAATGGTTTAGCCAACTATTCATCAATGTGGCAGAATAATCTCCAAACTACATGGTAGAAAGTATTTTTATCTTCATCCTAACTGCAAACTGTTCAGCAGGCTTACATAGATTTAGTCTAATTCTATCTTCTTTCAAGTACATCAAATGATTGTTGTGCTAAGCATAAACTGTGTCAGTATAATCCATTACAGAAAATATTCTATGAAAATGAAAACAAAATCTTAGGAACAAAACCTGCAGCCTAAACCAATCAAAATGAAATTTCACATCAGTTGAAATCTTAATTCTATGACTTCCATAGTATTTGTCCCTTAAACTCATAAAACAAGTGAGTCTTAAACTAAAGTGGAACTTTAGTAAATTTTTGGTCAAAACATACAATGACTACAAAATTTTATCTGTGAAGAATAAATATTCAACACAGCAGTTTAGACAAGCAATATATTTATCCATTACAATTTCACTAGAGGTAGAAATTATGCATTGCACTGAAAGGTTAACAATGCACTTATCAACATACAGACTAAGTAATGAAGTTTCTATACAACAGAGTATCATTCTATTGTTTCCAGAAATGTACTCGAAGCTTCTTTATTCAGGAAATAGTGTTAGATGATGTGGAAGAGGTTTTTTTTAGTTTGAACTCAAAACATTCAACAGTGTTCACTTGGTTTTATATTTCATTTCTTTATTCTACAACTTTTAAAAAATATATATGTATATTTCTCTCAATATATATGCATACCCACAGAGAGAATACACTGACAAAAAAAGCAGCCAGGAAAGCAAGCATAGCTGCATATACCCACAAAAGTATTGATCCTAGAGAAGCTCCAGCTTCCAAAAATATCAGCAGTAGAACATTTCCTGGAAAAATAACTTTAGCACAGTTACACTATTTATTCTAAAAAAAAAAAAGAGGTTTCAAGCTGTCTTTTAACCTGTATTATTTATCGTAAATTACTACTGGAGGGCTGTCAAACTGCCCAGTGTGCTTTTCATTTGCCTGCAGCCCTCCAGTGCTGCTTCCACACACTGCTGTCAGGCTTGGAGGATTTCCACACAGGAAGCTGGACCAGCTCAGCTTCCACTGTCATAAAGCACCTGATGTCTTCCTCACTTTTCCCACGAACTTAAAAATTGAAATGCTGTAATCAGCCTGGTCTGACTTAAATTTAGACTTCAGAGATTCTCTATCAGGCTACACAAGGGGACATTCTATTTACTCTGAATGTCTAAAAGGCTGACTGGAAGCACAGCTCAGGTATTTGGCAGCTCCTCATTCTCACAGCCAGCTGGATTGGGCATGAGCAGCGGGGAAGCCTCTGCCCATCAGCAGTCTCCTATGGATAATTTCTCCCCGGATCCACTCTTTGATTGATACAGAAGCCAGAAGAAAGCAAGAGCTGAAGAAAATTCATATACTTGGATTTTAAAAAATAGAGGGATAAGGTGGTTGAAAACTTATTTACAATTAAATGGCCATTTAGATTAACCTACTTGCATTCCATTTGACATGTGAACCTACACAATAGGAAGCACATTTGTATTCAGTAGACAGAGACTAACAATCGATGTGCTTAGGAAATAGTTTGAAAAAACAAATCTTTCATGAAAATGTTAATTGTAGTACTTAAAACAATTATGTTATTTTGGTGTGTTTGAGCTCTTATTTCATATATAAGAAAGAAGAGAAACAGACCTTACCTGGACACTGGATAAAAGACCACTCATAATTTTTTTCTTTTGGGCAGAGGGTAGCATCAAGCACCATTTCATTGGAGTGCACACTGACCGGCTTCATCGGGCCTCTGGAGGAGCCTTCCAAACATTGTCCTTTACCAGTGTTACTGGGATCGTTGCACCAGCCACATCCAGGCTGTTCCAAACACTGTCCACAGGTCCTCAGTCCAGAGCAGTTTTGAGCTTTAGTACATGGAATACATTATTAATGCAAGGGGTGTGAGGGGGCTTTTTTGTTTGCTTTTTTTTGTTTGTTTTGTGTTTTTTAAATAAGATGCTAGGATTTCACAACAGGTGGTGAACAAACAATTTAGCATTTCTTTTTCCTTGTGCAAATTAAAGAAAAAAATCAGTAATGTAAGTGAGAATATCTCAGTTTTCTTTAAAAGTGTTACTTCCTCAAAGATCACAAATCACACAACAGGTGTTTGTTACACCACAATGCAATTATAAACATTTCAAATAAACAAAAATAATGAAGCAGAAGAATAATATTGCATATCTTCATTAGATCATACAATAAAACATATATATTTTGCTTATTATTAATATATAAAGCATATATTACTAATTTAACTGACATAAACAGCCCTTTCAACAGGAAAACTCTAGAATTCAATATAAGGTCAATAACACAAATAAGAGTAAAAATATAAATTTAAAAAAAAACCAAACAAACAATCGAACAAAAAAACCCAAACCCCATGCACAGGATTATTCAAATTTAAACCAAAAATTTATTTAGGCATAAAGTACCCCTGGATCTCACGTGATTATTCACCTACAAATATGACTCAGTCTCATTATATAAAACTTTTGACACAAGCTAGCATTCTACACATCTCAAGCTACAAGTCATAATTCCATTCCACTTAAATTAACTGTATCTTAAGAGTCTTATCAGTTAATCAGGTTTCACTTCTTAAATTGCACATTAAAAACCAAATCTCCCTCTGGATCTTTTATACTCTATTCTTTAAAATAATTAAACAGTCTTCCTCATACTCTAAATCTGTTTAGAACCAAATAAAATTCCTATTCTGAAGTTCCTGTCATTTCTTATTAATAAGAAATTAACATTTTAGTATCTTCAGGAACACCATTAAAGTTCCCAAGCTTCTTTAAGCTTTTTTTGATACATCTTGGGTTTTTTAATTACTGTTGTAACACCGAATCAAATTAACATCAGACTCATTCAAACGTTGATCACTATGGGTCCCTGTCTCTCCTCACGTTAACTTTATAGGCTTTCAAAATTAAATTTTAAAAGAATACATGAATGTAAGGTCCTGCTGTGAAGCCAGAATTATCTAAGTTTCTTTTTCAAAAGAAGGAAGTAGCTTAAGGATCCATGGAGATTTTTTGAAGGACATTCAAGTGACTTCTACATAAGTGTAACCTCTCAGTTTGGCTCAGCTGCAGCCAGGACACCACACCCAGCTCATGTTCACAGCTACCCGGACCTCTCTGCTCCACAAAGGGAATACCTGAATCCATGTCATAAAGGGTATACCAAGCAGAATCATTTCATTATTAATTAGCTAAACTGGGTGCAGAATAAAGCTAGCAAACCTGACTTCAGCAGCTATTAAAATTGTTTAAAACTAAAGAAAGCTGTCGGAAGAAAAAATATTCCATAGTCTAAAGATACATGCAGATATCAGGAAAACAGGCAGTGAAGAATCTGAGTGAATCTCAAAAGAATTAAAACAGCCCGGAAAGCTGAAGCATGAGCACTTCATTGGACTTCGAAGAATCCAAACAGGAGGAAATGTTTCAAGTTTTCCAAATATGAAAAAGGAGGGGCAGGGGGAGGTGGGGGAGGTGGGAAAAGGCCAACTGCTGTTGCATATTGTCAGAAATGTGACAAATCAGTTTTAAACCCTCAGAGATGAAGCTGAATGATACAAATTTGGGCTTTTGAATACATTAGAAGATCAGCAGAAAAATAAAGACCATCATTCTGCACTGGCTGGCTTGCCCTTTCAGAGAGGCACTGTAAACAATCCAAACAAATCTTATGCTGCTATTTATACTCATGCTGCTATTCATAAAGCTCTGAAGTATCAGCTGCATTATCTTCACAGAAGATAAAACAGAACCAAAAGTGAAAATCCCCAGCTATTCTCTGTAGTGGCATTCAGCTGAAAACTGGAGAGCTGAGAAGCGATTGTTGATGGAAGAAGGGGATATTCAAGCAGCAATTTTGTTTTCTTTGAAATTCTAGAGGTGGTCCAAGATTGTTCAACTGTCAGCTATTCAATCAAAAGTCATAATGGATGGAAGATGGAGGGAAGAGAGGAACTGCAAGTTTTTGGCAAGCAGATATTAAAATGACAATATGTCACCAATAAAACAGCATTCTTCATTTTAAGTCCAAGTTGTGAAAATAAATGTGAAGTTCTCAGTTGCTATATTTTTTTATTTTAAATTGTACATGCTTGTCTGAATTTTTTTTCCAGTTGGAGCAAAACATCCAAAAACTCAGAAATTAGTAATTCAAAATAAAAAATAAAAATTTTAAAATGAGGAGTATTTTTAGAGGTATAATTACCATCCGTTCTTCAAGAAACACTACCCCTTGATAAGAGAATCCACTTAATAGTTCATTACTTCAGCAGCAATAATGATGTATCTACCTAATAAAATTTTGAAGTCATTTAGACTAAAATAATGCCTGAACCACACTTCATTTGGACGTGCATTTTCTTGTTTAAATGCAAAATATCTGATGTTATAAAACTCTGGAAAAACTGCTTACAGACACAGAATCTTGTTTTTTTCTAATTTGTTGAATAGAAAATACATTTTCATACAAAATTGCCTTTACATAATGTTGAACTGGTATACAGCAAATCCCTTTCGCCTTATTTAATATAAACTTTTACAGACCTGACAAAAATGACAATCAAATTAAAAACAATTTCTTATGTACCCCAAACAAATTGAATCAGCGTGATGTGCAAACACTACAAAAAGAGAAAAACTGAACTGAAAGCTCAGGCTGACATAATATCTGCTAGTTTAAAAACATAAGCATCATTCATGTGGTATTCTGTCAATTCTATCTCCAGATTTTCAATCTATTTATGTTCTGCCACAACTCTATCAATATTTTATAAGTTACAAAATTGATTCCTTATAGGAGAGAAAAAAAATGTTCAGTGAATGGTTATGAGAGAGAAACCTTTATATAATTACAGAATTAATACTCCAAACATATTGACAAGAGATTAAGTGTTCCTTTTAGCTATTACACTGAACCTGGACACTAGAACCTGGATTAATATCTGAAAGTTACTAACTAAGCTGAAAAGTTTACTAGAACAGATCAACATGGTACTAGTTCATTATATTCTATGATTATTAAGGATGAAGAAGAAATCTCAATTAGACGAATACAGGCTCTCAGCCAGTTTAGCCTGACAGAAAAGCTTTCCTATGCTTTATTTCCCTTAAACCCAGATATGTAGTGGCCAGGTACATAAACCTTTTTTTTTTCTCCTAAGATTAGAATATATCAATGGTTCCTATTATAGGCACAACAAGAACTTCTTTTACTTCATAATTTCCTGAGGCTTAGGTGAAAGCAAGTAACTGCCTCTTGTGTTCTTGGGGTTTTTTTAATTTGTACTCATAACCTATCAAATGGAATCACGAGCTAATTATGATCCTGAAAGCAAGTTGCTTGTTGTTGTTAAGATGCACCAACCCTGTCACAAAACACCCAGAAATAAAATATTCTAGAGACTTTGCTAACAAAACATCCTTGTGGAGAGAGAAAGGAAGTCAGAAGTAACCAGAGAAACTCTCTGAGAGTAGAGCAATAAGGAGAGTCCAGTGGTACACTTCACAAGTCCTATATATTCAGTTTTGGTCCCACTAGACTGAAATCCTTTACAGGTAGTAAATGTTTTAATCAAATATTGAAGGACAGTAAAATTACTAAGAACCAGCCTTCTGTAGGATGCTGACTGAGGAACTGTTCTAAATAAACCTCAACTAAGACAAGAATCTAAGGCAGCAGGCAGCTCACTCCAGCATCTGCATGAATTATGGCACCAATAAACCCTGGAACTGCTGGAACCACATGGGGCTGACTCCAGTCACTCCCAGCTTGGGAAGGAGCAGCTTTGGCTGATACACTGAAAGGTACTCAGAGGAGATTGCTAATTCTCCTTAAGAGACATTGCATCAAGTTCTGTGCTTCAGAAAGGGACATCCAGGGAATAACTCCGCTCCTTGCCAAAACAAGAAATCACTGGCGTGTTGTCCCCAAAGGATGAAATGAGCAACCTCGAACATTAATGCAGCCTGACCCAGCCTGATCCCATGGGACAAAAGTTTTCTGTACCTGCTTTACCTGCCGGATAGCCTAACAGAATTCCTTCTGCTTCCACAGAGAGGATGAACAGTTTGCAAGGGTTAATAATCAGCATTTGAATGGCAGAATAATCTAACGAAGACCAAGATCATTTGTTTTGCATTTGTGTCACAATATTCTCAAGACTACTACTACCATTATTAAAACTGTTTTTATCTTTGCATGTTAGGAAAATGGTACAGCTTGAATCTGAAAAAAATAAATCAGAACATTTAAATCTTTAAAAATTCAGCACACTTCCCTTTCTTAATAATTTGATGTTGTATAAGTCTAAGTTCTACATACTGTTTATCTAATTTTAACAGTATCCTGTTCCAGCTCATGGCCATTGTTTGGCACACTACCACTGGTAATACAAACAATCACGGTAATTTTTCTTTATCTGAAGGGAATAAATACTTTTTATGGTTTCAAAAGACTAGATATATTTCATCATGAAAGAATTGCCAGCATTTTATCTGTATCTAGGAAATACATATTCAGCATTGACTTCTCACATTAGTAGCTACATAAGGTCTTTCACTTGAAATTCTTTTCATCTCTAGTGAATGTGGTGAATCTCATTCAACTCTTTCGAGTGAAAAAAAAAAAGAACTATAACAGTATATTTAGTAAGATACTCACGGGAGCATGTGGCAGTTTGCCACTCCAGACACTGTCCATATGGGAAGGAGATGATATAGGCATTGGAGTCCACACATCGTTTGGTGCTGCTGCACCACATGCACTCCATGCCATTGCTCGTGCAGTTGGAACAGGTTGTTCTCAGGGAGCATGGCTTTTTGCAGGGCCTGGCATTCTGGTTGGGACTGACTGGAAAAGGACCACAAATATTGATCATTTTGAACACAACGTCAACCTCTTCTTTCTTTCATCATATGTTCCGTGAAAAAAATCCCTGTTGAAATGGTTGCTTCCTTAATTTGCTATAAATAATTTGATCCAAATTTATGTTTCTGTTTATAATCATATTTTACAAAACCCAATATGTAATACTCAGCATGACTCCTACTATAGCTCACAGAGTCCCTTTTAATGTATGTTAACTTGAACAGTAAAGTGACTGTTTGTCACAGTAAACTTTATATACAAACAAACCGAAAAGACAGAAACAAGAATTTTGGATTTGTCAGTCTTTTACACCCTTAAAATATTCACTAATGTTCAGCAAGATCCAGAAAGCATCAGCACAGTTGAACACCTGCACAGGTGGATACAATTACTGTTATCACTGACTATTACTGATTTAGAGGCAAATTATAAGATTTCTGGTGTAACACAAAATAAGCCATGTGAACTAATTCTCAAATAAATATTTGCTGGTTTACGAATATTGTTTGTTTCTAGATTACAGCTATTAAAAAATAATATCTTTTTGTAATTATTTAATCCAAATTGTCCCAAAATCCCTCTTAGGCAAACGAAACCCCAACAGCTTGTTACTCATGACAGCGTCAGTAAGAGGGTGTGAGAGGCTCCTTACCAACAGGTTTTTCACACACAAGACCATCTGCCATGGCAGTGCACGGATTTGCCTTCAGACCTGCCACCTCTGCTCTCTCCAGGTAGGCACAGAAGCCGGAGTCGTTTGGCTCCCCAGGGAGCCACTGCAGAGTGGTGTTGGTGAAAGGAGACATGTCATCCCAGCCCCAGTAGGAGATGTTGATCTTGCGCAAACCTACCCACGGGGAAATTTTCTGTGAATGTGAAGGAAGCAAATGAGAGAGAATTATTTAAAGTGCCTTTTGTTTTGCTAAAACATTTCAAAGAATAGCTCAACAGCAACAACTTCCCATGTTCAGAATTAGCCATGTTTTTATCTCATTTTATCATTGCATCAGTCACTGCCCATACAGTTTTTATCTTAATTTTTCTATCTTGCAGAACATCCCCAAAAAAAAACAACAAAAACTCCACCCACTATATGCTTCTCTTCTACCAAAAATGTGTGTTCTGTTCAAAGACAATTCTGATTACTATTATTTAATTCAGGTCAAATGATCATAATGAAATTGTTTGGGTTTTTTCCCAGTGGCTACTGTACGATTACTAATTGCTAGCCCAAAGTGGATAATAAAATACATGCAAGTTAACAGCAATTCAGAGAAATCAAAGTTCAGGAAAAAAACAGGGTAAATATTCCATCCTCTAAAGTCTGTATTTGCTGATACTGATCAACTTTAGGTAATTCAGAGACAGAAATGACAGCGGCACATCTGCTGCTTCAACGCCATTAAATACACATTGAACATACTTTTGGTATTGATTTATAAGTTATAAAAAATAGTTTAGAAAACATTAAAAGCATTAATTCTTAAAATATATCTAGGATGTATCAGTAAAACTACATCACAAATTCTACTAATTTTCATCATGTCATCTTCATGCACTTGCCAAGAGAAAAAGCAGATTTTAAGGAATAAAGGCCTTAGCTTGTTCCAGGATAAATCTACATGCAATACTTATCACCACCACAGTGAAAATCTCAAGACACCAAAACCAAACACATTTCCTCATGTAATTTCTGTGCGGGCAGTTTTCATCAACCCCAGTTTAAACACACAGAACAGAGACAGAACGGGGCTGTGACAGGTATGTGATGGCAGGTGAATACCAGAACACCAAACACAGCTGCCTGCACCAAGCAGAGGATTCACACTGTCAGCTCCAAAGCAGATATATTGATCTGATTGGCAATTAGGTTCTCCACCGATTTAATTTACAAGGTAAGTAAAGGTAATTTACAAGGTAAGTAAAACAATATAATATACCTAAAGAGAACCTGCCACAGTTAAAGTTTTATGTATTACACATGTGAACCAAGAGTTACTGCCATTCTCTATCAGTGATTTTTCATCTTTGATTTCACATCTTCCTTTGGCCACTCAGGCTGAAAAAGAATCTTTCAGCATGCTTAATTCTACACACAATCAGAACATTCCCTCTTTTTTTTCCTCTTCCTTGTTAGACCAAATTGAATTATGAAGTATTATTAATTTTTTTTCAAAAATAGCAGTGGTCTTTACCAGTGTTACAAGTATTACCAGTGGTAAATACTTTTTTTAAAAAATCAGTAGGTAGATAATCAGTATTCCTGACCTCTCTAAAATGTACTCCCTATGCTCTCTTCTTCTTCTGTACTCTCAGTTGAGATCATGATGAAACAAAAATTGCTACAACGACTAACACTTAGCAATGCAAGAAGAAACTTAAATAAATCAGAAAATTACTGAAGATTAAAGAAATATTCCATTCCATAAGCATTTTGGAAGCATCTTCAAAACTTCACTGCTACCCCAGGTGACCAACCTTCCAGGTGTCTGTAAGGACTCACATATTCTGGATACCACAAAGAAAATGATGCAAACAGTAAAAGTGGAACTTGGGCATCTGGAAAATGGTAGATAGTACATCTGTTGTCTTATTTGTTGTTTAGTTGCCTAGACTGCTGTTTATGTACGTGGTCCAAATGCACCAGAAAATCTCAGATACCTACACATATGTCTGGACATCTCCCTGTAGATGCTGAGTGTGCTCACCAAGCACATACAAAATAATGTCAGGGGCTTAGATAGGAGAAACTGCTGAGAAACACACACATATAAACCAACCCTACATGCCTACTTTGGGATTGAGAGATTCCAGCCAAGAGATCCTTCAACATAGCACTGACTGTTTCAACTGCACTGCCAAATAATTTGGCCTCAGCATCTGTATATAAAAAACAGGGATCCTATTCCAGCTATGGTGAAAAGCATGTTAGCCAATATGAAAACTGACAGTGCAGCAGTGATATTTGGAGATAAATTCTTCCATTTGAGTAGCAGATTGTCTTGGAACCTCTTTAATGATGACAAAGTCCCAGAGAGAACCATGAAAGCCAAAGCAGCCATACAAGATAAAAGCAGCATCCCAGAAATGAAACTGCTAGCAAAAGCAACACATATCATAGTCATAATCACTCTTAATAGGTGTACTATCTGGGCAGCTTATAGTCATCATGTCAGGCATCTCACATTCCATATGTGCTATCCTTGGCTCTTTGCTAGGATAAGACATCAAAATACAGACCCAAAAGCTGACGAGCACATTACCAAATACACGCCATGGAGGCTGTGACATTGCAGGCCCACTTAGGCTGCTCTGGCCCTGCTGTTAGGATGCCAAAGGCAGATTATCCAAGGCCTCCCAAATGCTCCAATGATGTGCTTAACGTGCATATTCAATTATGTGGCATCGGTTCCATCACATGGTGGGCCACAGGTGAAGACTGCTGGCAATAGCAGAGATTGTGTGTGGATATAATCAAAGTTTATCAGCAGAAATGACTGCTGCTGCACTGCATGGAAGCCAACAGGAAAAATCCAGCCATGAAGAGTGTATTCAGGAAATTCCACATGAGACACCTGCAGCCACCAGGGCTCTGTGACTATCAAACTAATTTCTTAAAAAAAAAAATAAATGCATAAATCTATATAAATTATCTCTCAAACTGATGAAAAGTTCATTCATAATAGCTGGGAATATCAAAGTACTTGAAGCCACCGAGGGACTTCAAATGTGTCAAATGAAAATGCCAATCCAGTTTCTTCTCCAGGCTTAAGAAAAAATGAGTTGGACATCCTTCACTTGAACGCTATGGTTGTTTTATTTAATGCAAAATGAATGTAGGAAGCTGATTCCTTTACTTTCAATATCTTGCCAAAGATGCATCTGAAGAGGATCAGACAGGAAGGAAATGAGACTGTCAGTTCTCTGTACCCAGAATTTGCTGATGCAAGATTCCAGCTCCCAGGCCTCTCGAAAAATATTTCTAATCAAACCAGATGAGTGAAAAATACAGTACAAATCAACTCCTTTATTGGAAGTTCAGGTGATCTTTACTCAACATGTAAGTGGAAAGAATGTTACTCCTCAGAGTTCTGAAGACTTGTTTTTTCTATCTATCTGGGTATATCTATAAAAACTCCCTTTTTAGATTATATACAATAAATTTTAAACGAAAATCAACAACAACACAACGAGCTCAAACAATAGCATTCTAGGCAAGTTATTGGTTAAAAAAACCCCAAAACTAAAGGAAAATCCCCAATGCAATATGCGGCAGGTGATCAAATTCATCTTGGGAAAAGTTGTAATGGGCCTTACTAACATTGTAATGAAGAATATAATCAAATATATCTTGAGAAATATTCCATAGCTTTTTCCCACTACATTATTTAAAATTTGGAATCATCTCTAGAATATGTTTGTCCTCTCATCCGTATCTTTCTAGGCTATTTTTTAGAACCCACAGCCCATCTTAGAAGCTGCATATTAGTGCTTGAAATACAGCTACTTACGGTTTATCTGTTTTCATAGAACAATCTATTATAACATTGAAAACAAGTTGCCAAAAAACCTTTTTAAATGAGAAATCAGCCTTTAAGCTAGAAAAGGTTTCAGAATTATTAAATTCTGAGAAAAATTGCTGGGCAAGGCTTTATTTTCATGTGACAGAGGAACAAAATTGCAATCATACAATGCACACCAATTGAACATCATTCTGTAATCTCATCTGCAGTCCTATTTAGCGGAACATAAGGCCACCGTTTTTTAGCCATTACAGAAATCTATTAAACACTGATCATTAATAACTTCAAATATATGTTCTTCTCTTATTCTAATTCACAAAATTTTAATTTTACTTTCAATAGTAATTATGGAACTATGTTAGAAAGAAAAATTGTGTAACCTTAACTAGAAAACTGATACTCCACGTTAAATCCACTGTTTACTCAGAATTTAAATCAGATTAAGCTGCTTTGAGATGTAAAATGAATGGGATCATTTCTACTCATGACACATTTTTTCAGGTATACTGCTGCTTCAGCACTAATCTAATGAGGGCTGAATAATTTGCAGATGAGTGAAGTGAGCAAGTTCACCTTTACTGAATAGCCAATTACCACTGAGGTTCAAAAATCTCCCCTGGTTCTTAATTATGCAAATTACTGAGGAACTATATATCTCTTTCAAAAATTTATCTCCACCTTGATTTAAATTCCTTTTATTTTGAATCTGAAATTTTCCTGAAAGTGTACAATACACTTCTGCCTCATTTTGTATTGTGTGCATCACAACACATTATAAACAAAATGCAACACACTTGTCAAGAATTGTTTGAATTCCTTGATTTCCAGGTAAATAGTTGCTCTAGGATGAAACATACAATAAAGCTTTGAAAATACTGTGCCCATACTTCCACAACATTCACAGTTTGGAGAAGGGCTTGCAGTTAATTTGCCTCTTTTCTGCATCACTATGAACAAAAAACCTGCTTCCTGAAAATAGCAGCCCTATGAACAGAAACCATCATTCTATGCAGACACATTGCTTGGTTTGCCATTCCTTAACTATGCATCAATTCTGACTATAATACCAGCACATTTCCTACTTTGTAAATATTTATCCAGTGAATGACACACTTTAAGCAGTAGAAGCAAACTTCATGATTTTCAAGTGTCTCAGTATCTATAAGACACATATGATGAAATCTAGATGCAATTAGTAGTAGGAGTCATGCATTAGGTCATGAGAACACTTAATTCTCTTACTCTTTTTAAATTTTTCTGTAGTTCCATTGGTTAAAAAAAAAAGTACAATCTGGCAAATTGAAAAACTAGAACTTCCCCAATTTCCACCTACAGAGATTATAGCTAGTATTCCAGTGGCACTTTGCTTTCTTCTTCGATTTTCTTCTTTATGGGGGACAAATTTTTTTGAAATTTGCATGCTCTTCTCACGAATCCAAAGTGAGTTGAGCTCCCCACTTCCTGAATGTAGGAAGACAGTAAAACTAGAGCTGAGCTAATGAACAGTCAATGCAACAACTGTAACATGGAGACAAACTGCTAAAATAATTTATTAGACTTCCAAAACCACAGTAGGAAAGTGAGACTGATAGAAACTGTAGCAAAGAGAGAGTAATTAAAAAAAAAAAAGGTAGATGTCAACTTCACCACAATCACACATTATAAAACCACAAAAACATACAGCCCTCAGAGAATACTTTGAGCTAACAAGGAATAACACTGCTATGCAAAGCTCACTAATTAACTGCAACCTACACTCAAGCATGATTTATAAAAAGATGCTTAGCCTTGAGAGCAGTGAGTCAAAGGAAAAGTTGCACACAGTTTATATAATGAAAGGCATTGTGTAAAACTGTTCTTCTTTGTGCTTACTACACCAAAACTAAATCTACTCAGAATTTATTGCATGCTAACAAGAAAATTATTATTTTTAGTTAAATCCCACAGTTGCAAGCAAACTCCCAAGAGAGCTAATTGCACTTTTAAATGAATATACAACATTTGAATATTAGCAGGAACAGTTAATTAACCTCATATTGCTGTTTAATCTACTTTGCAGAGAAACTCAGATCTTCCCTTTCATAATATTTTGCTTACTAGGTCAATAAAAGCGTGTAAGAAAAAAATATTAAGTGTCATTTTCCTTTAGTGTGGGAACCTGCAGCCTATCCATTCTGTTTACTTTGGCATTCTCTTACTGAATTCAATTTATTTTTAATGAACAATGCAAACTAGACTTTAAAGTACTGGGGATAGTTTAAAAATACATCTGCAAATTCAACAGTGTTTTGAGCTCATACCACACAGATCTTTGTTTTGTCCCTTTCTTTAGTACCAAATGAACCTTCTCCTTATCCTTTAAAAGGATGCAACCTATTGATTTCCAGTTCAGCACTGGGATTAGGAGAAATTACTTATATTCAATGAGAGCTGGACAGGGTATGGAAACAATGGCAGCCTTTTCCCTCTGAACCTTTCCAAGGCATCAGTGTATTGTTCTAAACATGATAAAGAAATTGTCCTAAATTTGTCCCAGGAGAAGGACTTTTTGTATTAGGAAACAATCTACAAAATCACACGATGTTTCTATGAACAATAAGGAATGCTGAAGTCCTTCCAGGCTATAGTATTTACCGACACTATTTTAACAGTTTATAAAATACACAACAGCTACCAAAGTTGTTTTTCCTTTCTCAGTATAAGAATACCAAATATCAAGGAGATAAAATCAGAATCATATTCTTATTTCCAAGTGGTGCTTGGACACATTCATTAATCCTGAAAAGTTGTTTTTTTTTTCTTTTCAGGTGAAACTGAAACGGGTGGGTTTTTTTTGTTTCCAGGCTAAAGATTTTAAAGCCTTCGACATTAACCACAGAAGTCAAACTCCAGCGTAGACAATTGAGATTAAAGCCATGGTGTCTGCCACTGCTCTGACTCCATTTGTGAACTCCACACCATCACCTGTTACAGAAACAAGCCATCTAAAATGAAATCTCGCTCTTTAAATCATTATGATTGCAGTTTGAGAGGAAAAGGCAGACAAAGATGATCAAGAAGTTTCAGAGAGCCTCTGTCACACCTGATAACACATTTAGACTGTCTCAGACTCAATAAATGTAGCTGGACAGACAGATATGAATGAAAAAAATCTTTTTTTTTCCTAAATGCCACTGAGAACACCAGGATAACTCATGGCAGAATTTCATTTGAGGTTCTGATAGCTAAATGATAGTTTAACCCAAGATATACTTTTAAAGTATATACATTTGTCTACAATTGCTTAAACTGTATTTGAGGTAGCTCAAATTTACATCACCACATTGGCTCAGATTATACTTCATTTAAATAAATATATGCTCAGCAGGATGTCACCTTGTAGAAGTTCTAAGCTCTGGAATGTAAGAAAAATCTTGCTTCCGAACACTATAAAAGAGAGCTATTTCTCATCTACACCTCAAGCCAGTCAGGCAAAATCAGTCATATCAATACCCTATCACACATTATTAGATTTGAAGGCATCCTGTGCAGTATATTAATAGGAATCAGGGGAAAGAAACACAAAAAGGAAAAAAGGTGGCAAAATAAATAACTATAGCAATCGTGCTGCCAACATG
Source organism: Ptilonorhynchus violaceus (assembly GCA_013397565.1). Lineage (NCBI taxonomy): Eukaryota > Metazoa > Chordata > Aves > Passeriformes > Ptilonorhynchidae > Ptilonorhynchus > Ptilonorhynchus violaceus. The sequence goes on from VZRJ01006864.1 coordinate 750,275, forward strand.
ATTTTGTTGCTTTGGTTTCAATTACATTTTCAACATTAACTCACATCCAAGAGTGGACAGACAGAATGAGTTTCAAGGCTGCAGTAAGTATAATATTAGGGAAGAACTTCTGACATACAATTATTTCTCCCTCTCCATTATTAGCAAATAATAGAAAATGTGTGTTTTTCTAGTAAAAAATATTTTCTCTGTCTAAGTCCTATATTTATTTGGGAAAACGAAAAAACCTCAAGTACATAACCTATGTTTTCATCTCCTTTTTGAAATGGAATGCTATAAAGGGTAATAGAGACTATTTTTGTTCACAATATACGTCCCTAACCTCTTGATCTCATATTCAGTACAACCTAAAAGCAATCCTTAACTGCTGTTTCTTTTGTATGCATCTCAATTCATCTGCGGCATAACAATTTTGTAAATCACATACTAGTTTGATATAAGCTTTAATTAATATCCACAATTATCTTTCATTTTCCTGTAACTGTAAAATCCTAAGCTACTTAAAAATTTGAGGATTTCATACAAAGTGCTGCATATTCTACAAAACAAAATACATGCTTCTAAAAATGTCCTTTGCTAAGAAGAACTGATTTGCTTGTAATGGAATCTTATTCTGCTAAGACATCCCATCTGAGTGTACATTGTTGGGTTTGACATTTTTGAGCATACTTATATTTCATATACTTGAACCAATGATGTTTTAACAACAGCAACAAGCACTTGAATATTTAACTGCTAAAAAATTGAACCTGACCACTCAGGAACAGGTAATTAAGATTCCATTCTGTCCCACAGTTAACAAAAGTAATATGGATCAGTTTTCTAAGGAGTATTCTGGTGGTAGCTTGCTGGATTTGCCAGAAGCACGGAAAGGTTTTCAGCTCTCCCTCTCCCCCACCATTATTAGAGAAAGCTAATTAGCTCCTGCTAATTCCAGTGCTGCTGTGCAGGGAATTTCTACATGCTTCACATACTAGTGCAGCTTCTCTCTGACCCTTTGATCCCACACACCAGTTACAGAGGAGACCAGGCTGTTCTGGAGAAGTTTACATCTGTACTACTGTGTGGGGTTACTCCTCCCCATTGCTGGACCCTGCCTTTGCCTTCGTTGAATTTCAGAACTAACTCTATCACAGCCAAAACCAGGAAACAAAAATCAGTGTTCCAGCCATTCTCTTCAGCAATTACTCTCTTGCAAGTAAATAGTAAGTTTTAACACTTAAATCTGTAAGGAGAAACCTTGGGAACTGCTGTGTCAGTAGTTTTAAGTAGGAGATTTCCTTAATATCCTACACATGCCTTATACCAGTCTTTAGCACCACGTTACATTTCTTTGAAGGCATGAACTTTCCTCTCTTTGGACAAAACCCTAAAACGGATTTCTCAAAGCAAATTTATTTCACACAAGCATCAATTACAGTTACTCAAGTTACCTGAAGTGTATACTTCTGTATTTCATCCAAAACAAATTCCACTTCTTTTGAGGTTGTTAACGAGGCAAGATTTCCACTTAAATTGTAGCAGTACAGTTTGGCATTGTCATAGCTTTCACGACTAGAATTTATGTGGAGGCAGGCATCTCCAATGTGATTCCATCTTTCTCCACACAGATGAGCTGGTGTAAAAAGCACACGATTAAAGAAAATCTTTTAAAAAACCCAAGGGAGTCTGGCTTTTATCTTCCCATGATCATAAATCAAAATACATCCCACACTCAATTTCCCTTTTCACATCACATAAATTCTGAAATACCAAGCATCATAGAGAATAGTGTATTTTTATGGGAAGAAACTTCTAAAAACTTAAAAAATAATTATAAGATATATGCTAAGTTTCAGCATAACAATACTTTTATGTCACTATTTCTTCTCTGTATTCACAATTGAGTACAACTAAATATTAAGATTAGATTATGTACAAAAATAATAGTTTTAACAATTCCTTCTACTTACATGTTATGTAAATTTCAAAATCTGAAAACAATTGTCCTAGAATTAAGAGATCACAACTTTACACTATCCTTGTTTTATCATATCTTTGCATTTATATTTGCCTAAATATGCAATCCAAATGATAGGAAATTCAGATAACATCTCAGAAAATATTTCCTCTTCAACATTTTAAAGCACTACTCAGACTCAGATAACTATTAAAAGATAAGTAAGAGCAACTGTTATAGTCAATCTTGACAAATATTACACAAATACAGTTCTGAACTGCACAGAATAAATTGACTCAAGTTATTTAATGAATAATCTCTGTGAAAAAAAATGTGTTCATTAACTTCATCTGGACATAAAGATCAAATGGAAAAGGTTCTGACATCTAACTGCATATATGTAGTTATGAATATAAATTACAGAATAACTATTATTTCAGAATGTTAACAGTCATCTTCTGAGAATATTTCATATTAGCATTTTAATATTCACTGCTTTCATGGTAGCACCAACATTAGACAATCAAGAAACTAGATCTTGGGCCCTATCTGCACAGGAAAATTGAAGTATAATTGAATTATAATTTATAAGGTAAAACCCCAGCTAGCAAAAGTAACAGTGAAACACTCAGTATGGCAATTCAGCTCTGTACTCAGTGGTCCCCATAGGTTAGAGCTCCTCGCTGCCTCGTGCAGAGGCACATGTCATTATACCTTCAGTAAAGTTATTATCTCTCCCAACAAGATTAAAGGCAGCATTGATACCCCAATTTGTGGTGTAATCACATCTGTCTTCACCTGGCCAGGCACAGACAGCCTAGACGAGCGAGCACAAATCAAACCAACCCAGGTCTGCCTATTGAACAAACATTCTTCGGCAAGAACAGGGGAGGTTTACTGGGTTTTGAAACCAACTGTGAGGAGCAGCATCACCTGCCCACAGCCCTTACCAGGGAGGGCCTGGCACTCCTGCTGCCGCTGGTCCCACTGGCAGTTGAGGTGCAGGGAGCAGCTCTTGCAGCTGGTCAGTTTGTTGCAGATCTGCTCATTCCTCACGTGACATTTCGTGTAGTTTTTAACCGACTGCAAAAATCAAACAGACAAAGCGACGTCTCACACACGCGTCTAACTATTAAAAAACCTGAAATCAGAAACCACAGTTGGTGGATTCCTCCCAGGAAGACATGGCCACCTGAAAGCTAAGCCGAATTTAAGCTTCTTATCTAGATTCCTTTAGCAGTTGCAGGGAGTAAAAAATGCATCTCTAGAGCACAAATCATCCCACTTGTTCTACACAACTGCGAGTATCAAATTGAAGAGTCCAATTCCCTGTACAGAGAGCAGGAAGACCCCAAACAACTAAACTAAATATGTATTTCTTAGATGGTTAAGGGTTATACTCTCAATAAGATTTCATCCTATGCAGGTTAAAGGAAGCAAAATTGTTAAAGAGAACATTAAAAAAATGGCACAAGGTGTAAAATTATACATAACTGACTGAAGGTGCAAGAATATGCTCTACACGTGACATAAAAATGGGGATAACATTTCTTTTGTACCTTAGTACACAAGAAAAACAGCAAACACTGAAGGAATTATTACTTGAGGGGTTTTATTGGGTTTGGTGGGTGTTTGGTTTTTTCCCTGAAAACTGAGGTCTTCCAAGTTAGGCATTTTGAATACAAATCTTTCTTCCCTCTGCATGGTACTTTTAATTAAGACCTTATATTGATATCTCATTTAATGAACTGCCCTAAATCCTCAGCCAATTTATCAGCTCACCTATAAGGCTTTATCTACCAAGCTAATTTCAAGATAATAATTAAAAGTCCTAATGCACGACAGCTTCGCACCCACAGAACCACAGAGTGATTTAGATTGGAAGGGACCTCTGGAAGTCCCTCTTGTCAAACCCCAACAACTCTTGTGTCTCTTAAACAAGTAAAGAATGTAAACAAGTAAATTCAAACATGGCATATTTTAATTAATTGCACTTGGACAGCAAATGCAGGATTTGCTGACAATTTTGGTTGCTTTCCTTCCTAATAGTCTCCCAAAGTATGATTAAACAACATACAAAGGGACAGCATGACAATAAGATACACAGTGTATGTGTGTTGGTACTGGAATATGGACAGTGATAGGGTGGGGGGAGACAAGCCATCTCCTTTTATTTCTAATTTTTTTTAAAGTCCCAAAATTATGCATTTGTTAAAATGAATTCTCAATCTCACACAGAACCAGCTTCACTTCTGCTGAAGAAAATTGTTGTTGAGGGATTTTATTTTTATTTTTTGCCTTATTGGATCAGATGCCCACCAGTAAACTTACTATAAAGTCACTTTTTTCTGTTCAATAGGAAAGGCCACTGTGAAGCAAAAAAGGACCAGAGAAGCAGATCTAGGAGAAGGCATCTACACCACAGCATGAAACAGGGCCAAAGGCAATGCCATCGGGCAACAGTGTCTATCTAGGCCAATAAATGCATATAAACAGTAAAGCACAAAAAAACTTTGGTACAAACCCACATTTAGTTTCACTCAGTCATGGAGCATATTCGCAAAACTGCCTGAGAGATGCTTTAAAGTGAATTTTAGAGCATAAGTAACCACCATCTGCTCATTTACAATAGCTCAACTAATACTCACTTTTAACACTTCATTTTGACATACCCTTAAGCATTCAGAATTTTTTTTTTAAATTATATACTCTTCAGTGGTATTACATACAGATTACAATTTTCCAACTAAACCAAGATATTTGTTCTATTACTTTCTAATCATGAAGCTTGCTGTGTGCTGGTTATTTAATGTTTAAAATAAAATTCAAAGTACTAGTGACTATTCTATAATAATGTTCTTTGTTGTATTCCCTTATTCCCAGCATTTATTTCCCTTAAATCCAATTTAAACATTGCTTGCCTGAAAATCTCATTAGTTCAATGTAGATGTGAATCCAATAGGTAATTCATATTAACACAATATTAAGGTTATAACTTAAGCTACCAAACCCAATGAAATTCAGAAACATGACAGCCCATCTGTTACAAAAGTTCTGTATTGCTGTAGGATATTTATAATGTTTACACACCAAAGTATGAGTAAATCATGTTATGTATAAAGCCTCCCTCATGTCTGATTTACTTAGATTTTTTTAAGTACTGATCCTGATATGGTAACATATAGACAGACATATAAGCTGCAGTGATTTTCTGAATATTTACTGTAGAATGAAAATACTACAGTAGTTTATCTTAGAATTTCAGATATTGCTATTGAATTACGTACCTCTCTCCTCCTCCTGAATTTTTCAGGTTAACAGTATAACCTTGTCTAGTTTGCCTATTCTAAATGTAAATTATTAATTTATAGATTTGCTACTATTTCTCTGAAGCTACTCCCAAAACTTGCTAGTGGGTACTTCTTAGTCATAAATTTTCCTTTTTTCCTCCAAGATACATTTGATTCTATTCATATTTCCTTCTACTATTATACACACTCCTCTTGACTATTCCTTGAATTCCTCAAAAGCAGGCAGATTACTATGATTATTATTATTGGTATTAGTGTATCACCCAAGGACACTCATCATGAAAGAGGGAGCTTTCTGGAAGCAATGCAAACATCACAAAAAGAAAATAATTCTTGTCTTTAAGGCACTCCATAAAAACATTTAACAAAGTAGGACTATAACTCTCTTTGAAGCATCCTGTAGTATCCCATATCCTCAGCAAAATGCTCTTTATCATCCCCTTCACGGATTTGACAACGTTTGCTCTGTGTTGCCACACTCAGATATACAACACTGTTAAATCACACACCAATTTGGGCTCTATCTGGGTAGCTGCCATCAACTGGGGCTTTATTGCATTGCATGTGTGGGGACCAATACACAAGAAATTCAGAGACTGCTCCTGGCAGTGAGAGGGTGGCTGGTCTCAGAGAGGAAACATGTCCCTGTTGTAGGAACACACCAACCTTGGAGTTTCTGAAAGCAATGAGGTTTTCAAAAATGCAATACAGGGTGCAGAGAGAAATGGAACAATTCAGCTGTGCCTCTTCCCATCACAGTCTCTCCAAACAAGAAAAATCTCATGCATTCCACTTTAAAAGACACATCAGAGACCCTACTATGACAAAAAAATTATGTTTAAGTGTTATTGCCTGGTGTTCTTGACTCCAATTGATTAAGTGTTCTCCTTTTATTCTGCCCTCCCCAAGTCTGCTGTTTGTTGCAGTAAAGGAGTAGATATTTCAACAAACCTAATGCGAAGATTCAGAATAAAAGCTGAAATTTTTAAGTGGAGTTTTTCAATTTATCAAGCACTCCACTGGTTTTGAAATGAAAACATTTTCTCTCAATATTTTCCAAGTAAAGTTTAGTATTATATTACTGCCGTAGTTCAAGTCTTCAAAATACTTTCCTTAAGTAAGAAGGGGATACTTTATGGCTTTATTTGCCATGTTTTAGTGTGGGCAGTTAAGATTCTTATAAACTGAAGGATTATAGGCCAACATTGCAGACAAGCAGTGGAGCATCGTGTTGTAGCTATCCCATGTGCACTGACTACTTCAGATTTTACTGCAGAGGAGTAAGACAATGGAAGGGGAGAAGGAAGCCATTTTTTATTAATTCCTGAACTGCATCTTTCAGGACTACTGTTTGGATCCGCAGTGGAGTTTGGTGTGGAAATGGGAGGAGTTACTTTGAGGATATAAAGAATAGAAACCAATTTGTTTTGATAACTAGTGCAAGCACTTTCAATTGACAAAAAGGTAAAATTAAAAAAAAAAAGGTTAAATAAAAGACAGAAAAGGAAAGGCCTGCAAAGTTCTTTCACATTATAAATCTGAAAAAGTCAAGATATCATCCAGTAACAACCTACAAGTGCACATAAATATTTTTACATTTTTCAGCCTATAATCTATCAGCACTTGAGCCAATCACAACTCTAAGGGGCCAGGTACATGTCCAAACCCAGCTCACCCTCTCCTGCTCAAGCACATTGCTTAAAGAAGGCTGGCAAGCAAAAGGCATTCCTGTGCTTTCAGGGCTTCAATGCAATCATAATTTTAAATATGCCTACACATGACTGAAAATAATAAAACAGCTTTATGGCCAGAATGGGGACTTGATTTATCACTCTTCTTAGAAAAGATTACTCAATATATTAAGCCTCTCTGTCACTTTATCAATTTTGCTCCATTTTTGAAGAGAAAAAAAAGAACTGATAAAGTAAATGGTTTTAGTCTAAAATTCAATCTCTCTCTGGTCTTCCTCAGTAAAAAAATTTTGCATTCTGTTGCAATTGGTCAGCACTCGCCAGTAATTTACCATTTTTTTTGTCATAAGGTACAAAAAGATTTTGCTTTCATGGGATGGCCGCTCCCTGAGGAGCTGACCAATTCTTTGCTTACTCTTCAATGGTACAACCTCATGAAAAATGACACCTTGTAAAAGTGCAACAATCTAAAATGAAATTAAATTTCTCTCTCCCACAAAGCCTGTCTTTTTTTTTTTTTTTTGGTTAAGACTTGTGAGAATATTTCTATCACAAAATATAAATATAGTCAATTTTCTGCCCAACATGATCAGCAAGGGAATATCATGTTCACAGGATGCAAGATAAAGCTTTTTATGTGCAGACATACAGAGGGAATACAGTTTCATAAACATATAAAGCAAATCCAGATGGGCCAGGCATTGCAAGCCTCTGCTTGCAATGACATCAGACAAGAGTATGATATATATGACATATATGCTCTATACCTTAATGATCCATGAGTCTGCACAATAGTGGGATATGGTGTCCTGTTAATGTCCTGGCACACATCGCAGGTATATCTGCATCATCAATGCATTAGCACTACTTACAAGTCCATCGTTCAAATAGAGTTATTTCAGGGAAATTTTCATATTTCTCAGGCCTTCCAGTCAGCAGAGCAGTCTCTGCTTTGCAGATATCTGTGACCATGAAGCCAATGCCAAACTGGTTGACAGTATAGTTTCAGTAAACTGGCCGGCTTACACGAGGAGAAAGCAGCAGATTCTAAAACATTATTGTGTGCCTCATCTGGAGTTCTATGATCTAAGTCATAAATCAAGGCCTTTGTACAGCTGCAAAAATGGGGCTCCTTGTGATGTTTCTAAGTCTACAGCTTGTTATCCCATATTACCATCACAGTGCTGTCACAACATTTTCATTTGTGGGCCTAGTCCAGAAGTAGCAGTCTATGAAAATGGATAATCAGCCTGATCCACTCTGTTTCTCCACATGGTGCCATTCTGTTGATGCTGTTTTGGTGGGTTTATATGGAAGCTGCAAAATTCTGCCTCCATCATCTCACAGCCAATAGACTAATTTTGCAACAGCCACATTCCATTTACGATAGCACCTCTTTTCAGAAATCATTTTGATGAATTTTCACCCATTCTTCAGTAACTAGACTAACAGCCTTTGCTATCCACTCCAAACCCCGAACAAAAGACAGGAAATTATATAGAGAAGACTGCAACATCGTTTGCTAATTAAGCCAACAATCTTAGTCATGACAGGTTATCAAAGAAGGACACTGAACCGAGAAGCTTGTGCTAAAATACCCAGTGCTCCACATTTATTAGGGATCATTTATTAGGAATGAAGATGGTCTGCTCCTTAGCAACTATTCCTCGCTCAAGAGTTGAAAATCAAGGTTAGAAAATTAGCACCTAATATAGTACAATGTGTCAGGAAAAGAAGAGCCCTTGGAGATCACAAAGGAAACCAACCATTAGTGCCTGGAATGTGAAATCCCTCTGACAGACTTATAACATGGCTGCTGATGAATTTGTGTCTGCATTGCTTTTATTAGCAGTGACTAGCTACAAATGCCAGTGATTACAGCTGGCTGTGCTCACTCTGAATGGGCAAGATTTGAGTCAGAGTCAATCCAACTCACACCTTAATTTGTCTGTCTGGAGAACAAGATTGATTTGCATCAGGTTCAAGCCAGAGAGCAAGATACTTTTACTAATGGAAGTGTGTAAAGAAAGGGTTTTGAACTCAAGTACAGCCAGGTGTCTGTGGATAGCTGAGAAGTATAAGGAGGCAAAATGTATAAAGCTAAAATACTGTTATAAGCTTGTCAAAAATGAAATGAACAAGCAAGAGATGCAGCAGCTGGTGAACAACAACATAAAGTATAAAACATGGCACTAAGCAATATTAAAAGGAGAAAACTACAAACTTGGATGAATCTATGTGATCTGATTGCTTGTACTTAAAAAGATCAGAACCAAACCATCACAAGCCAGTTAAACTCATGGTTACAGAAGCTCGTATTCCTTTAATGAGATGAGAAGTGACTCTATGACAAAGAAAAACATTTCTGTGATGATCAGTGATCAGAAAACCATTACTAATGAGACTGATCTTGTCCTGTTTGAAAAGGAAAAAAATGAACAGCCATCCTTCATGGGAGTCCATGGTTTCTGCCCGTGCACATCACATATGCACAAAATCCAAGTTAATAATGACTCTGTGACTTTTGAAATGTCATTAATTAGGGGATAATAGTATTTGTCCTGAGAAATATACAGTAGGCAAACACAACCTTAAGGAACATATTTTTTACCCTAAACTAGATATTTTTGGCTGCAGCCCAACTGTGCTTTCTGCAACATTCTCACTGCAAAATCCCAGGAAACCAGTTCGTTTATGTTGAAAACAAGCACTTATTAATCTACTAAACCTAGCAAAGGAACCGCAGCGGTGCCACGCTGGGATCTGCAGAGACTCACCATGCTGCAGTTGCTGTTTGCTGAGATGCACTTCTTGTCGTCGCACCACTGGCAGCCGTTGGTGTTGGCGGTGCAGCTGGCGCAATCCGCGTACCGGTAACAGCGGTCGTCCGCGGCAGCTGCCACGCAAACCACGGTCAGACAGAAACAGAAGAAGAACAGAAGAATAAAGCCACGTTTTAAACACTTCCTCAGAGCTTTTCCCGTTACACTCTTCATCTGAACTCCAGCCATTCATAAAGGTTTCAGTTACTGTAGGAAATTAATTCTATTCGGTTAATGAGATTTACTCCTTAAAAATTCCTTTAGTAACAACTATATTTGAAGGTTCATAAGTTTTGTATCAACTCAAGGAATATTCACTGACTTACAGCATGCAAGCTCTCTTAGCACAATGCATGAATTAAGACTATGAAAAAGTTTTTTCAACTATTCTTTCCTTACTCCTTTAACAGAGAATAAAGATTCTCTTCAGGTGCAGAATTATGATAAAAATATTAGATGGCTATGCAAGAAGACAAGATAAAAGTAGTAAATAAAAAAAAAATCTAAGACAGATACTAGCAACACATGGACATTTTAAATCTTTATAAATTAATTTATAAACTTAATAATGATTGGTGCATTACAGTTCTGTCCTTTATCTACAAAAAGTATTTGGGAAAGAGCTAATGCTAAATCCTTAATACTGGAACTTGGACTAAAATTTAGATTATTTAAAATAATTTGGGACACAAATTATTACTTCTGTTTAAAGGAAGCAAAAGTTTTTAAAATCCCTATGACCCAAAATAGGAGAATGTGTACCATCTCTTACACTGATTACTGTGCTTAATTCCTGTTCGGTTTGGCTCCTTTAGTTTCAGGTTCATGCAAGTTTAAGAGATTCTCTTGCCAGGGACACCTTGTCATCCAAGAATTGATCTCTTGAAAACCACTAAAATTTCTGCTTATCCTTTAATATTGACCATCAGCAGTTTCTCAGATAATACTTTCAACCAGGTAACAATTGAGCCAAGTAATGTAAAAGAAAAATTGGCTTTTGGCAAGAAATTATCACTTAAAACTGGAAGAATTTGACAGCAGTGAAACAGTGCCATTCATACAACTTCTTTGGAACTGGAATTCTACAGACTTCATCTCCTGCAAGTTGAGTTGCAGTTTATTTCCACTGCAGGAGCTGTACTTTAGAAACTGTTCTTTTTTATCTTCCTTCAGCCTGTCTGTGCTTTGTTTAGTTTGGCTTTTTTAAACACCTGTTGATATGACCAGCTTTTTATAAGATCCACTTTCATCTGCACTACTTTTGAATTTAATGCCACAAGATTTTTCTCTTTATATATAGAAGAAACTTTCTAGCCTGTAGATCTCTAAACGTTATGAAACTGTAAAAAAGCTGTTTTCCAGAAAACTGTACCTGGATAACATTTTTGTTATACCATGTACCTTTTTTTTTTGAGTTTGCAACTTTATAGTCAGTCCAGAAATAAGCAAAAGCTATCTGAAAAATAAAATGTCTTGAAGTGTTGATTAATAGCTGTGCTAGTAACTTTTCAAACATTAAACATAGACTGGCAGTTAAATTGTATGGCAGTTTGTACACACAGCACACAGCCAAAGTTTGGGAAGCAATTTTACACTGTGCTGAAAGGAAAGATGAACAGAAAAAATAGTAGGTGCATGTAGCAGGGACCAATATTTTGTTCATGTGACATATAAGAACAACACTTTCACAAGCAATTTATTTGTGACAAGCCAAAATGCTTAGGAATAGGTTGGAACAGTCATTCATAAGACCAAATTGCTGTTTCAAACAATACAGCCATCACAATGCCATGGAAAAATTCATATGACAAACTTGAACCCATTTGACACACTGCAAAGGGCTTGTTTGCCTAAGGTTTTTTTTTCCAGCTGTGCCTGTGCTATGTTTTTCTGTACAAACACTCCTGTTTGATAGGTAATCTACTTGAAACAGTGATGTTTTCCTCTCTTATTGGTACATACAGGTATGAGAGTGCCATATGCCCGTAATACCAGGTATCACTTGCAGTGCCCATTTGTGTTCTGACTGCTGTTGTGCTTTTCCTTAGCACCTTGAACTTGTGCTCTTTTGGACCTACTTCTCTGTATTTAAAATACACAAAGATTCCACAACTGAATGATTTCAAAAAATAGTCTGTAAATCTCTTGCACTGGGTATTCCCAGAGAGGAATAGCTTTAACATTCCAATCACTAGTTCCTGGTTACTTCTTTGGGGGTCATCTGGGGGGCTGCACACTCCCCTCTCCTACATTGCATTGAAAACCTGACGTTACCAGACTAGAATTCACTCACCTGTTTTCTTAGGACATTTTGCTCTAAGGATGTTATTGGCATGTCCAGATTCCCAAGATTCACAGTGTTTCTTGTTCCACAGACACCTTATTCCTGGGCGAGCATTTTTACACAGCTCTTCATCTCTGAATGCTTCACAGTTTGGAGGCTTGTACACGAGGATGTCATTCAATAGAACACTTGAAAAACCCCCAAATATATACATGGACCTATCAGGAAAAAGCAAGTGAATACAACTGCTATTATAGACATATTTTCTTGATTTCTTACGTGTCTTGATATACAATTAAAAACCCACATAGTATTATAAAAGAAATCTTCATCTTTCTCTAAGAAAGACACTTCAGTGATTCCTTTACTGTTTAGTTTTTCAATTTATTTCTCCATGGAAGTTAAGATTAACAAAAAAATTGCTGAAATCTCACTGTGCTGTATGTATTAGGGAGAGGCATATACCAAATGTCTGGAAAGAATGAAGAGCTTTGGAAGAATGCACTCATTTTTACAGTTAGATAATGAGAACAGAGCATGAAATACTGGCCTGCAGAAAACAAGAACAAGATTTCAAAGACAGCCAGCAACAATTGGCAAGATGGATATTTCTTTTTGGTAACATTTCTGGTGCAGTAGCTGCTGACATCAGAACCAAAATACTAGACCTTGCCCTTTTCATTTAAAATTCAGAACAGTCTCGGGTAAAAGATAGTAATAGATAGTCTATATATCTGTTGTATTGTATACTCTTAAAGCAGAATTGCTTACAGAGTTACCAATAGGAGAAATCTGGAGAGTATTTTGTATTGCACTTTTTTGGTACATAAAACCCTACCAAAAATACCATTAAGTTCTGCAAAAAAAAATAGGCATTTTCACCTTGAATACAATTAATTGCAAGTGACAGCTCTCAAAGTATCAGACATGGCTTCGTCATAAAACACACAAATCATAATGAAAAACTATCAGTTGCTGAATTCATTAATTCCAAGCAATTTTCTCTTAATAAATAAATCTGTTCATTGATTAATGTCAAGTGCTCTGTGTACACACTTCCAATTTAGTGCTATTTTTGTTAAAAGCAGTCACAGTCTTATTTGTAGTATTATTCACTACCTCTTATTTCTGACCTATAAAAGATCCTTATGTAGAGGGTCCATAAGTTGCCCACAAACACTTAAGTATTTAAGAGTTTATTAGTTTAAGAGTTTATTACATGAATAATGTAGAAGAGGTACAATGACCTATAGTACTGCAGCTTCAGATATTAGGCCAGATGGCAGAGAGAGTAAACCAGCAAGAGTAAAACTGACACAAGCAAACACGTTTCTTTACCCATTTTTTTTAACCTGACTACTGTTTTCTACAACTTTTCTAACTCAATATCATTTAGTTGCTGGCAGGCTTTTCCTCCTTCAAGGAGTTAAAGATGATAACTGTGTCAGTATCATCAAAATCTTCCCTTTTTCCCAGCAAATTTTAGTGACATGGTTGGTTTACGACTGTAGAATAACAAGGACTTACAGCATGCTGCAAAGAGAAAAAGATTTCTCCCATCACACCTAAGTGAGGATTATAGTTGGTACCAAATATCAAATTCATTGCAGCTCACAATACTGGAAAAACACCTCAGTACACTGGAATGTTCATCTAAAGTGCCATTGAGCAGATCCTACAGCATGGCAGATGGGTGATTACCTGTACTGATCACCTAAGACAAATAAAGACCCTGACGAGCACTACTTTTCCTTTTAATAAATTACATCAGCTCCATGTTATTGAACCATACTACACATGTGTAAGTGTATCTGCTACAGCTTTTTCTTTCAGAAAAATGGCAAGGAAAATCTAAGAGACGCTTCATTTACCCATTACTGACAACAGCAGTGTGACCAAATCTGTTGACATCTCGATGCAGATTAGGTTTTGGTAAGATCTTCCATTCATCGCAAGCTGAAAGACAAAAAACCCAAGCATTTTAAAACATGTCAAATAATTTGAAACATTTTCAGCAAAATACATGTGAACTATAGTTTAACTGCTCAAGGATAAATCAACAGGTACTCCTTTTAGATGCATTTGTGAGTAGATGCTTCAAGAACCTGTCAGCAACACTGATCTATCCTGACATTTATCAAGACCACAGGACATGCATAGAAGTGTCATTTTATTACACATACAGTTGTCTGCCTTCAGAGCCAGTTTCAACACCCACAGCCACAAGCACTGCCACTGTTGTTATGAAGTGATCAGTAATATTGCCCTAATGTTTACAGGCTCTCAAATTAGCCAAAGGATTTCAATTCATATGTATTTCATGCAACACCTATGGCAGTGAACTTAGTTCTTTTCAGAAGTGTTTTAAGATAAACTACCACTCCTCCAGCTGTGCAGCCCACCTCATTATTGTCTTCCTTTTGATATCTTGATTTAAGTATAGTACTAATTACTTTCCACATATTTGAGACGAATGTTTTATCAGTATCTACATGACAAATTAACTATTCAAGCATGTTTCCTTTAGCACTACTGTAGGAGCATTTACAAATGTGACTTTGGTGTGGTTTCGTTTTTCTTTCCTGACTGAGGTTTTAGTTCTTTAGAACAATTAGTCCTTTCTTCATTATTTCCTATTTGAACTTTACTGACTTCTAACATACAAATTTCACAGTAATAGAAATAGTGAGCACCTACAGATTCAAATGTCAAGGAAATCCCTTTAAAATGGACTAAGGAAAGTACTTTTCTACAGAGCAGGCAAAACATTTCTAGAATTTTTCATCATAACAGGTTTTGGAGACAGGTAGAGCAAAGTTTCAGGAAAACTTTTATATTGGGGTTACAGTTTTCCCATTTAAAAAAAACAAACTCTGCTATACACACAAAGATAAGGATTAAATCCAAAACTGAAAAGGAGTTAAAGGGAGAGAGACATCTCCAATTTAATCCAAATAAAAGCATGGCTTTATTTATATATATAGACACTTTATTTTAAACCAGTGGCAAAGCTATCAACTTGGACACTAAGACCAAAGAAAAGACTATTTGTTCAGCACACTTTCCATAAGACAGAGAAGTGGATAGAGCACATGCTGTAGAAGCTGCAGAGTTAGAGTTAGTAACACAAAGAAGCAGAAGTGTCCTACAGAGATCAACAATCAGAAAAGGTTGCTAGCAGAGAGTAAGACTGTTGAGAACACATCTGAAACCTGTTTCCAGGGTCTTAATGCAAGAGAGATTTTACCTAATATTGCTGAATTCATTTACCTGTAAGATTCTAATGACAGTCACATCTAAAGAAGGTATACTTAATTTTAGAATTCGGAATAATTTATGCACATTATCGATATGGTAAAAAAATAAAGAAATATCACCATCAGATCACATATTTCAAAAAATATTTTAAAATAAAAAATTATGACATCAGATGGTGGACTCAGAATAAATTTAACATTTTTGAAGTATAATAAGTTTAATTCACTGTCTTACAGGATCAACACATACCAAAATTCTTACTTCTTTCTCAACTTCTATCTTCTGTCACTATCATTGTTAACATTATGTTATCATAACACTATGGAAATATTAATACACTTCATCTTTCACAATTGTTCTTTTCTTTTTTTTTCTACTTCAAGAGAATGGTGAAAGTATGTACATGCCAGAGAGATGATCTTCCTGAAACAGTTTCAGCCAAAGAGATCACAGCACTAGGGCACCAACTACCTACTTATGATCATATAAAGTTAGGAGTGGTCTTAAATATAGAAGTTGTGTATTCCCCATATCCATATAACACTGGCATTTGATGCCCCCATAGTATCTGACATGAAAAATTCAGACTAAGAGCAATATTATTTATTGGAAATAAGGGATCAATGATCCAATCATTAATTCAATTTCTAACTCAAGAAAATATTTTTATTTTAAAAGCTATAAAAAGCAAATACTTTAACACTGACCAGCTACGTCTTGCTGTTATACTTTAAAAGCAAGTTCTTGCTGCTAAGTCACTGCACATTAACAGAAACGGCACGTGTGCCTTTGATGGTAAAGGAAACAATTTTAAAAACCCACACTAAATTTCCATCTGATTTTAAAACTCACACTAAATTTTCATCTGATCTTGGCAAGTGTTGACATTAATTTTTGTATTTTTACAAACATAAACTTTACAAACATATAGTCTTTCCTGTACTTAGAAATTTATTTAAGAAAAAGTGGGATTTAATGCCAAAGGAAGACCATAAAAATATAATAAAGGCTGGTTTTGAGATGAGGAACCCCTGAGGACTGGAGATATAATAATTCCTTTCTTACTGATAGTATTTTTCAAACTGGCAGGTCTTTTCAATAGAGTACAAGAAAAAAAGAGGGAGGGAAGCTTATTACAAATAGCCTCCCCTCTTATCTCCTCCTGGTCTTCTCAATGACTACTGAACACTGAACAGAGCACTGTGCAAGAATAATACTTCTGCTCAGCTTTCAATTCCTGATGCGAGTTTCTCTGTACAATTGGTTAATACAAAATACAGATAGTTAGCCAACAGATTCTTGGTGGTTTTTGGTAAAGAATCAAACAGAATTCATCCCTGCTTGCCATCCTCAAACTTCATTTCAATGTCCCTAAGCACCCAAATTTCCAGTCTTACCTGTACCTTTCCAAGAAAAAAATAGCAAATGCAGTATGATTTACAACATTATTTATCAATATTACAGCATTCTGTGTTTTGCATTAAGTCTAATAATGACAGCAAGCTCTACGCAGTAAATATAATACTTTCCACCATAAAATGTTATCCCTCTTAAGCCATTATACAGATAGTAAGTGCAAGATGCAGTATTAGTCCTATCTGCCAATGTCTCTGTATGTAACCAGGTACAGCACACAGCACATGGAAGCACATTCTGCTTTTAATAGAACCAGTTACTAAGCAGACAAAGAAACAACACTATTCATTCCAAACTGATTAGCAGAATTTTTAGTCACTGAAAAGTACAAGGAGAAATACAGGGTTTTTCTTTCTATTACTAAGGCTTCTGCTTTAAGAACAAGCTGTACCACTTTATAAAATTAAAGGAAAAAAGGTTCATACTCCCCTGTGGTGTAGATTAAATGGTTACCAGATGAAACAGAAGTGCCTCTGAGAGTGAATTGCCAGTCACACACATTTATGTGATGAAACACCACGGAAAGGCACTGGATTTGAAGCCATCCAGCTGATGCTGGCAGAGAAAATCCCCAGTTGAACTTTGCACAGGGTATTGCCCTCAAGGGTCCACAATCCAACAGGTCAGGCCTCAACACATCTCATCTACAACCTACTGGCAATATTGCATTGCTGATATCAGAGAGGCTGACCAAGACATTTCATAGGAAAGTTCTCAATGTTGCCACAGTATTCATACATTATAGAAGGTTTCCCATTATGATTTTATAGAAAAAAAAAAAACCGACCACAAATAATTTCTAATCAACATTGTCATATCAGTAAAATACTCGAACATAGATTTTAAATGAGATCAGATTTACCAGAATGTGACTGAAAGAAAAAGAAGGAAAATATAACATCCAACTTATCCTATTAGTCATGCAAGTCTTTTTCTGAGTGTCTTTTGCTCCTCACACATACAGATGAACATAACATTTAAAACTTGCTTAGGAGCAGAGGGCAGTCTAAAGTTTGCACTTGCCATTCACATGTGATTTCAAACAATGTATAATGTAACACTAGGGCAGAACTGGAGGAGAACCAAGTTAACACAGCTCCATTGAATTCATGTCTGAAATAAGTTAATAATACAGTTCCAAAAATTATACAAGATGAGCATTCAACTATCTCTAGTTTAAATTTTGATTGAGGAAAATTTAGGAAAACTGCACATCTACAAGCTGTTTTAAAGGTGCTTACTGTCCCCTTTCTTCATCTATTAAGTGCATTAAAGACATCTCAATTATTTTCAACAACTAAAGAGCCTATTAGAATAATCCTGAAAATCTTGACAACTCACTTCAGAATCTACAACATTTTCTAAAGAATATAAAAGAACATCAAGGACCTGAAAAATTCCCCTTGCAGAAAACACTATAGAAACTCAGATGAAAAATGGTAAGCATTGAAAAAAAACTCATTTACAACTCATCTTCAATTCTGACCCTACAACACCCAATTCTGCACTCAAGCCTGAACAGAAGCACCATGGCCACTCAGAACTTGCAGTGGAACTCTCTCAAAGTTACTCTCACAAAGATACTCTCACTGATCCCTTTAAATAATGGAAAGGCTTCATACTTCCAAAGTATGATCAAAGAAAAAAGACTTGTTTTATATAGTATAATAGTAGTTAGAGTAATGGTCCAAGATGTAGGAGAAAAAGGTTGATTTCCTACCAAATGGGGTTTAAACCTACAGCTTTCCTCTCTGAGGAAAGTGCTCTCTCTAACTGTTCTAGGTAGGTAATTTTTCACTATTCCAAGTTAATGCTGTTCCACTGAACAGATAGGAAAAAAAAAGAAAAGAAAAAATAATATTGTTAAAAATAGGAAGCAAAAGTTGTTAGGATGGTGTCTAAAAGGGGGGCAACCAATGTTCTTCTATACTTTACCTCCAGGATCACATTTGTATTTCTGCACTGCCAGTCTGATTTAGTGACAACCTCCTACTGCATTTGGAGCATTGTTTTAAGAGAAGGTGTATGAAACTACCTACTCTATGCTTACATTTGTCAAATAATTTCTTAATTTCAAAATATTTAAATAGATTTGAAATGACAACGTATTTATTCTGCTGTATCACACTCTGCAACACTGGCAGTGCAGCCTTACAAGCTCCATAGAATCCAGTGCCAGGTTATGCTTCTATTTTCTTTTTACATATTTCTAATAATTGCTCCGTTATTTTTTCTCCGGTAAAAGAAGTAATATGAGTTCACAATGTAGGGACACCATTATCCTTCTGCCTGGTTCTCTTTCATGAGTCTGGATGACTAAACATAAACAACTAAAACATCATGAAAGTTATGTACTATCAAAAAAACTTATTTTCTGATTCTTTCCACACTGCATAAATATTTTTCTTTAATCAGATAATAAAAATCTCCTTACTCTCAGTAAAACACAGAGGCAAGTATGTTCAAAACAGCATGAATTGAATTTAAACTATAGAACTAACAACTACAACAGAGGCTATACACATAACAGTGACTCCCTAAGCAATATAAAGAAATCAACAACCTTAAGCTTTGCTATTAAATGAAGCAATTAGTGCATTATATTATTACGGTTTTGCTCTTCTAATAGCACAGCAATATGGAGGTAATTGCTATCATAGACTGCACCAGAACTACATTTATAACTTAAGTGCTCAGGAACGCATAAAACTTAATCTTTCACAGCCACTGCTTTACATTTTCTTCGTGATGGTACATTTGATAAACCATTTGTAACTCCTGAAAGAGGGAGAATTGCAAAAAGAGATGTGTTCATATCAGGGAAAAAAATAAATTTACAGACATTTAAACTTGTTCATTTTGTTGATGGTGAAGACTTGAGATGAAACAATTTATTTTACAAGCAACAAATTTATGAATAAACAATTCATTTTATTACAAAATAAAAGAAATATGTTTGATTACCACTGGAACTAAAGTCAATCTCATGAGATAATTTTGAAATTTTTTTCCAAAAACGAATTTGTTTTTAAGCTTTGTTTGAATACGCTAGAAGAAACCTAATACTTCACATGCAATATCATCTTTCAGAAGCAATTGAATTTGCATACTATTTAATCCATACCAATAAACTGAAATCCAGATAGTAATGAGACCTACAAAATAAACATTGTGGAGTATATTATCAGTGTAAATATATGGGTTACTGTATTTCTCCCATAGATACAAACAATGCTGAACTACAACCACCACCAGGAGAGAGCACAGAAAAAGCTGCCATGTTCCCACGACTTCAGGTTTTGGCTTTTATAGAGATTCCCTGGCAGTAATTCTCCATACACATCTAGGGTATCCAGACACCTTAGCAATGGCAAACGTGGAACAAAAGGACAGAGACTGAATACTTCACAAACTGAAAATTAAGGAACTTAGGCATGCAGAGATATATTTACTAACTGTACCATTTGACCAGAAACTAAAATAAATATCCTTACTCTTTAAAAACAGCTTTTACTTAATTATATTTGAATATCGGTCTAAGTAGTTAAAATCCTTTTTAAACTCTGATTCTGTGTGTCTAATTAATATATTTTTATCTGCCAATTTTGCATCTGAATACTCATAAAATATAATCTAAATTACTTTTCTAAGCTCTGACTGGAATAGAAATGCAAGTTTTGAGCACATGGGGACCCTTGTAAAGAAAAGGCATAACCAACATCAGTTAGAAAACTGCAGGTCAACCACAGCATTCAAGACTGTCCCCATTGCCAAGGTTCCTTTTTCAGATTAATGTAAGCAATAACAGCACAGTTGGAAAATACCTCACCCTTACAAGAATGACCCTTTGTGGATCTTTAAGGAGCTGCCAGAGCAATCCAGGGGCAGCCTGGTGGTAAAATGTCAAAGGAGGACAAAAGTATACCAAGGCCAAGATTTCTAAAGCTCATTTTTTTCATGCAGCAGTCTTCTCATCATATATTTACTGCTATACAAGTAAATACATCAAGCAATATTAAATGATGAAAATTATGTCACCATAGCAGTTTTTATAACATCTCCACATCTCTGTGTCTTCAGCTTTAACAAATACACAGTAAGCATTTCAAATTACTGAATTGAGCTCTTGGCTCATGACACATTTAAATGTCTAAAACTTGGGCATATAGACTCAGCTCAAAACTTAGAGAGCAACGACTGACTCGGAAAAGCAGGGAAAAAAATAGGCAACTCTGTCCTAAGCTCAGTAAAATTAATTGCTCTCTGGAGATACTTATCTCTATCCCTGGACTAGAGGAGGAGTGTGGATTACCAAATTGCATTAGAAACCAACCTTTTAGAAAGCTGAGCTTAACTGAGATGAAGCCACCCAAGCAGTTATTTCGCATTAATATGAAAAACAGTGTTTTCATGGATAATAAAAAGCTGAAGCAATCTATCCAGAAGACTATGTCACATATAATAAGAGAGATAATCAAAAGTACTCTATAGCCCCACTTGAACATAAATAGCATAGGCTCTATCTCCAGGATTCAGCTGGTTTCCAGACAGCACCCATTTTTTACAAGACAGGGCATAACACTCCATCACTTGCAAGGTATCTAGGAAATGTGATGCTGATAGCATCATATATTTTTTCTTCCATGCATTGTTCAAAAACTCATGATACAAAGGAAATAAAATTCTGAAATACATCCATTCCATAATTATTTAATTCTTAGTAAAATATGTAAAGTTTTCAGAAAAAGTATGTCTTTATCTAATGTGTGCTGGAAGATTGTGTTTTTAAGTTGGTGAAATGAATATTACAGAAGATTAAGTCTGAACCAAATCAATCTTCATAGATTTCATTTTTTAAGAGTAATTACTACGTCCAAAAAGTAATTACTACATCCACTTCTTTTGTACTTCATCAGTTTGATAACACACAGAGAATGTGACTTGCAGCAGAATACAAATACCATATTAAACATTATAATCAACTAGACACACCAAAACATTGTTCCACTTATAAAAAAAAAGCATAAAACATTTTCATGAAGGATGATAAAAAACTACTGGTATGTGAAAGTCAGAAAGTTACACTTATTCAGATCCTGGGAGTCATACTATTGATTTGCAAGTGCACATTCAACAAATAAACATAGACCAATAGATATTATGCTCCAAAATGAGGAAGGAGCTCAGTTTCATTAAAAATTAAAACCACATGTAAACTGAAGTGAGAACAAAATCAATAGCTCACACCATCAGATGCCTACAAAAGCTAAGGAATATGCAAAACAGGGATACAGTAAAAACTAAATTCAACTGTTTTGCAGATATTATTTGCACACCCATTAGAACTGGCAGGAAATAACCCATATATGTTCTATGTAATTAATTTAATCATTATTTTTGTATTAAAGCAAACACATTGCATTGATATCTATACAGAATGCCATAAAGAGCCATTAACTAGTCCTAAAAGAAGGATCATGTCTCAGCCTCTTCTACTACTGTAGGCAGCTGATAAACGCCTGCCAAAAACAGATCCAGGCAATATCCACAGGCTATTCTCACCAGGATCATGCATGAGTCCATTTCCCAGACTGCTCTGACACATTTCCCATTTTTTGGCTCCCAGGACAAGTGACTGTGCTTTTTGGCCCAAATATGAGCTATATGATTACATTTAAAGCCCAAATATGATCTGTATGTTTATATTTAAAGTCTCTGCATAAAATATGGACATGAACATCAGGGAAGGCAAAAACTATTTATGGTAAGAACAGCAGCGCACAAGATAGATTATGGACACATTAAATTCTCTTAGCTTTACAGCCTCCACAATCCTATAGGGAGGCTTTTCCATAAGTGTGCAGCTCAAAGGGTTGGAACCACTCTACACAATGAAAGCTGACACCCAGCTAGTCTTGTCTTATCTGAAACAGTTTTCCTCCAAACTGTCTTCTTATCATATATTTACAAACAACAATCTTTTCTGCTCTCAGCCACTCTCCTGTGAAATTAAATACACCACATCCTTTTATCATCTCCTAAAGGCTCCCCATGCTTCACTCAGTCTTAATACCACTTGCCATGCACAGGTTTTTTTGAGTTTGTCTTTCTTAAATGCGTGTTGCCAAATTACCACAAAAATATCCAGGGCCTTGAGAATGGCATGAATGCTACTATGCTTTGTCCCACCAATGAAAATCTTTAGACAAAATAGAACAAAAATCTGTATAATTTACAAATAAGTTGAAGGTGTTTGGGATCAAAACTTTAAAGAATCACATTAGTTGGACTTGAGAAAGCAACATTGTGGTATTTAAAGCTCAAATGAGAAAAATACAGTACAATACTTACCTATATCATATGCAAGAAAGTCAGCAGAAAAACACTTGGCACCATTGCTCAGGGAAGTATCATTATGAGTATTTCCACCAAAAATGAGCATAGCTCCATTAATTAAGACGGCTGAATGAAGGTATCTTGCAAAACCACTCTCTTTCAAAATAGTCCTACAAAACATAAGAATTTATTAATTAAGTATGTATAAATTAATACATAATAACATGTGAAAACCTGTATATGCACACCAAGAACATTTATAGATGAAAACAATATAAAACACAAGGAAACTACTAAACTATAGCTATTACTCAGTAAATACAATGAAATTTAATCAGATTGTTTCTAGGATTATCAATTTTCTCATGGTACATTCATAACGTTAATTCCTATTCTTATATATCCTTAGCCATGTTGTTCTTTTAATGTAATTAAAAATTATTTAGAAGGCTACAAGAATCTTTAGACCATGCTAAGTATTGTAAAAGGAAAACCTTCTATTATTTTCTTTAATTAATTGAACACTCAGACCTGGAAAAGAAACGGTAGAAATCATCTTAAGGTATGATAAAAACACTTGCACTGCTTTATTGACCTTATTCAGACTGGTAAACTCAAACATAGAGAACTTCAGTACTGAAAAACAAAATTGTCCACGCACATTGAGCCTTTGATCTCCCTTCATTCACTTTACCCCTGTGTGTGTGTGGTCTACTTTGTGCCAGAGCAGTAACACGGCCCCAGCAGTAGCCAAGAGCTATCAATGCCACCGTCTGCAAGTGGCAGGTGTGGGGCCAGTAGAAAGAACAGAATACAAACTTGATTCAATCGCAGCAAATAAATCTTACCAAGGAAGAGAGGAACCATTTGTGGGGTTTGCCAGCTTGAATTAGTTAAGTAGACCAGCTGTAGACATGTTTGTGAAGAGCTGATTACATCACCAGTACAAAATACCTCGTACATTCTCCTAATAACCTTTCATTGTCTCAGTAATCTAAGCTTACAAGTTTAGACTCTCATTTTCATTTATGTTACTGCACGCTGCTCACATCTATAATTAAACTGTTTGTCATTTGTTTCCTGTAACAAACTGACTCAACAATCTATCCTTCTGATGCAATAACACTGTCTTTCTTGAATCACACTCATAATATGTGTCCAATATTTTTACATCATCATCATGTTTGGGGGAGAGGGTTTAAAGTACTTCTCATTGTTTTGCTATAATGACATAAATCAACCAATAAACTTGAGATATTTTTAAGTGATAAAAGATTGCATGTTTAAACAAGTTGAATGGAAGGCATTGAACCTAAATTCTCATATTATTATTTAAATTAATTCCCCCCTAGCCCTGGAAGGTAACATCAAAAGAAATATCAAAGACTAAACGAAAATAAATGAGCTTTGTAATTGCTTAAAAAAGTGACAATTCCTCCAATCCACTTGCATGCCCACGCAAGTGCTTCTTTTTTTCACCCCTCCTTTTTTTGTTCTATTAAGCGACTTGCTTTTCTCTGGCATATTTCTGATTAACATACTTTTAAAACAGAGCACCACAGAAGTGTGTTTCTCTAACTAGGAATTGGCTTGATTCAGGATATTTGCAGTACTCACCCAGAAAAATGTGATTTTTGGTTTCCAACTCATCAATTAGCAACATAGAAAATTAGGCATGACAAGGAAATAGAATAAAACATTATCTTTAAATTATTTTCAACTGGCAATGGAGGAATACCGCTGCTATGACTTGAAAGAATGATAATATACTAAGAACATGTTCTCCTTATCCATTCAGACTACAGATACCTTTCTGTCTTTTGCTTTTCCAGTTTTCTAGAGCCCCTATTGCCTAATTTACACTAATTGCTATACACTAGGCTCTGCCTTGATTATCCTGCCTTGCAGCTGTCTACAAATAGTTGTGTTGATCACTATAGGCCTAAAGAGACATACACTGTTCTGGGGAAAACTAAGGACTCCTCTCCACTGTGGATATAATAGCAATCTCCCTAAGTTTTCTTTTTTGGGCCACTCACTTTTCTACTGACGACCAACTGCATTGTCCCAGTCCTGGTCCCCATCATAAATTAGGGGGTTTTTTCCCCTTATATTTGCATATTGTAAGGTGAGTTTCATCCCTCCTGGTAACAGTAACTTTTCCTCAAGATTCAGCAGAGCTGGAAGTTTGTTAATTTGGCCATGATTTTCACTATTCATTAGCACCACTAATGAGGGCAATCTTGAGAACTCTCCAATACATATCAACCCCATGCAAATTCTGTGAGAGTCTCAGCACGCTTTACCCTGAATTCATTACTTATGCACATATTTTTGTATCTGCAAACATCAATCCGTGTTAACTATCCCGATGCCAAGTGCTGCACACAGCAGCAGGGCTCTGTAATGGTAACAGGAATACCCAAGAGCCAGCAGGTGCTTCCACTGCTTCAGGCCATTATCCAAGCCCAGCTCCACATTGCTCCCCAATTGCCAACCGCAGCAGCAGGTAAATAATGCAGAGCAATGCAGGTATTACCAACACTGTAATTCCCCATCGCGTATCAGGAATACAGTTCACACCAGGAATTAAAATATTTCCCCCTCACATTCCAGGAAACATAAAGCTTGTTTAATTGATATTAAGAAATGAAAACCTGCATGCAACTGAGTAAAAAAGGTAATCAGCTTTGTATACCAAAACCTGGTGGAGCATGTGAACCTCTGCCAGATCAGCCAGAGAAATGGAATGAGTGCAAGAGAAAAACAGTGAGGACCAGCAAATTCCATGTACATGGGCATGAGAGAGCCAGCAAAGTTCCAACTCTTCCTCATACCATACTTATCCAGTGGCACATTCAGTCTGTTACCTCACTGAGTGCTTTGAATTCTGATTGTAAGGTGTCCCAGATACAGTAAACAAAGATTCAAAGATTTTATTACTATCTGTCATTACCCCATCCACCACGCTAGTTTTCACTCTGATAGTAAAATTCACTCCCAGTGTAAAACTCTCAAACCAAATAAAAGATTTGAGTTCTCTACAAGCCGCAGAGAATGCTACATTAGTATACAGTAGATCGAAGCATTCTTTATTAGTTTTTATATGAATAATTCATAAAAATATTCCAACAATTATTATTATTTTATTGTTGAACAGACCTTCAAAGGATAAAATATCACTTTGTTCCAAAAATAGAGTATAATAAGAAAGCATTAAAATTCCAGGAATTTAAAAATACATTAAAAGGAACAAAAAATTCATGTAATAATGTTTCCAAATGCCATGAGTTAATGGTATTAAGAGCTTCAGTGAAATCAAACCCACATTTCCAACATCTGAAAGCAAGTTTTGGGTGCTTAAAGTTAAGCCATTAGTGCTCAACACAAATATTAAATTGCAAGAATAAAATGTTCCAAGAAGTAGTTCTTGATCTCAAATTATCTCTAAGGTAAGAGAAAACATTTAAGGTCACTTTCTGTCCATAACATGTAAGTAGCCTTCCTAAGTTACAATAAACTTGAGGAAGAAGGAACTGACAGAAATGGAAACACTGAAAACATTCATAACTAAGGATTCCTACACAATACCAGAACTTTTCTCTCATTTCTGATAGTTTTGTGAAAAATAACCTTCCATAGTTCTTAGTGGTTTCTACGTATTTAAATAACAGCCACGTTAATGTACACTGGCAGCATATTCATACCATGAGGAAACAGTACAGATGTACTATTTCTGCACAGTGGTTGTGTCTGGATAGGAGAACCTTTTCTCAATTTGTAGAACATGCACAAAGCTTCCTCCCTGCCATCCTTTCAGTGTGTAACTCCATTAATCCCTTGACTCAAGTCTAGTCCCTCACCACAATTCTTCCATTTCGTTGCAGAGAATGTGCTGTTCTGCAACATGCAAAGGATATGGAGGCACCTCCATGACTTTACTGGAACCTTACTGTACCTTACTCCACACTTATATTTTCTTTCCTGGTAACCTACAACTTAAGTCTCCTACATTATCAATCCAACTTACCACGTCCGAGTATTAACTTCATATCTGTAGAGATCATCCACCAATCCATATTTATTGCCAGGTAATGCTTTGTATCCACCATGGACATAAATGGATTTTGTCAGTTCATCATAGACACTGGTGTGGCCATACCCACCCTGAACAATCGCTCCTTTTGTTTCTGGTACAAGCCAAGAGTTAGACCCTGGAACAGACAAACAAAAACGTGAGTTTAATGTTTACTATTGCTAGCACACAGTACTAGGAGTTTTAAGTATATAAAATAATTACCACTGTAATTCTAAACACAGCAATAACTAGGGATTTGTTTTAAGAAGTAATTTTATACCAACGTATCAAAATATCTGCAATTAGATAATGTTGTCAGGCTATTATCTGCTATTCTTAATTAAATCACAAATCCATCATTGTTACAGCTGCCAGGCAGTATCTCATCCTCTCTCACGTGTGATTTCAGCACTCACACTAAACAAACAAAAAAAAAAGCCCAAACCTTTTTGAAAATATGAAATTAGGAGTTATGATTAATTCTCACCAGAGATGGCTGATGAGAATTCAGTGCTCCAGCTCCTTCAGATTCATTAGGAACACCTGTGCTCAGTCATGGGGAGTCTGGAGAAGCCTGGCAGAAACTGAACTGCAGCGAGTCATGAGACACACGTAACATAAGGCAACTCCAAGTGTGCATGGATGTGGGCAGACACTTTGGGAGTAACTGCAAAATTATTGAGCTAAAATCCAGGTCTAAGTACTGTTTCTTAGTTATTTAACTGTAAATATACCCATTCAGTTGCTGAAAACTCACAAAAGAATAATCTGATAGCAGCTCATTAAATTGGCATTTAAATCCACATTTTACATAACATCACTAATAACTGCAAAGAAACACCAAATGAAACCAGCCGCGATAGCTACTTATGACTGAAGAATAAAACACAATCAGAAAATATTTTACCATAGCAAAAAAAAGGACAGAGATGTGTAAGTGAGTTCTTGCTGCCTGTAGCCCCAAAATATCCCTTTTTTCCTCCCTCGCCTCCATCTTCCCAGGTGATGGAGCTTATAAAGTTATTTATCCAAGGGTAGAAAACAACAGCATGTACCTTGCTTCATGTGAAAGTTAGGTTAAATTCCACTCCAATTTTCATTTGATATTATGGAGGTAGCTTAGATTAATTCATTTTCCTCTGGATACTTCTGTTCATGAAGAGGCTCATGATGTTCAGCTATTACTGTTGCTATTGTAGTTTCATTAAATAGTTTTCAGGCACTGCCTCTATAAGTTGCATTTTTGTTCAGTAACAAGTGCTTATAGCAAGTTATGAAGTAGAGATTCTATGGAAGAACTGTGCTGATTTTTGTGTGTATGAATGTAGATATTTGTGTAATACACTATTTATATCTGACACGGTATATTTACATTATTTATGTGTAGTTTAATGTAACTAGTATTTTGTTCCAATCCCTATGTTGGATATTATCAAGCTATTAAGAAGTGCAACTCTGAACACAAATATCAAATTTGTACCAACAATACTGGTTTTTACATATATATTACTGTGATAACATAGATTTACTTGATACACTTTATGTAAGAGGGCTGGTGAGGAGTCTGTATCAACCAGATACACCTTTCTATTACCAATATCATTTTCATTTATTCATTTAACGATCAGTCCTAAAGATTAGCAAATACGATTTTCAGTGAAAAAGAGCTATTTCTCCACATAAATTTACACAATGTTATTGGTATGTATAATAGAATATTTTGCATTTATATCTGACTGGCTCATGGAGCATTTATGGAGCATTATTGTTTACGTAGCAATGGTCAGACTCGATGATCTTAGTTTTTTCCAACATAAATGAGTCTACGATTCTATGTAGCACTTAGAACACTGTCAGAGTAACAGTGCATAACTTTACATGACTTGGGCAGAAATACGAAAAGCTGTTCCTTCTTGAATAATAAAAAACATATGAACAAGTACCTAAATTTGAGAAAAGAGGTCCAGCAACATCTTTCTGAAATAAAAGTCAAAAGCAGTATTACAATTTCTCTTTCTATTTGCCATTCTAAAATTTAGTTGACTTGCCTGAATTTTGAATGCCAAAATGTGTACATACTTCCACACTTCAGCATCTTGAATATTGCATCATTCAAAAAAAATACACTTCTGCCTGTATTTAAAGAAATTACTGTGCATATGATCTGCTTTTTTTAAGCAACTTTTTGATATGAATCTTCACTTATCTTTTTTTTAAAGCAAAAATTCAATTTTTATTGAAGGTGTTTATATAACCCTTCTCATACTCAGAGATCCCACTCTTTCTATCATTGTATCATAAGAAGTACTTGATTGACTAAATCAGTCATGTGAAACTGCATTCTCAAGAGCTTAAGAAGTCAAATACAGAAAGAGCTTCATGAATAAACAAGCCAGAAATAAGGAAAGAGGATTTTTTTTAAAAATTTTTCCAGATTTAAATTTCAAGTCTAGTACACAGTGCAAAAATAAGGAAGATACATTGGCCTGATCTGTCCTTACCACAACACAACCCTCAGATAGATCAGGTAAAAAGAACAAAATGTCCAAGAAGTACCTGGGTGTGCCATCTTCACTTCATCACAGTGACAAATTAAAATTTTTCAAGCAAACATGAAGCTTATGCTAACTTTAATAAAAAAGAGAAGACACTGCATTATGGGGCCATTTCTTTTTACATTATTTCAAAGAAAAATTTTTAGTCAAAAGTAACCTATAACCTACTTCTAAAGTCACAAAAAAATTCAGTCTAAAAAACAGTGATATTCTGCTAATCCAAAGAAATCTGTGTCTTGTAAAGGAATAAAATAAAATCACAGAAAACTTATTCAGAAGTTTCTTAATATATAAGGAACTTTCATAAACCTCAGGTAAAACAAAACACCGTTATATTCACCTTGAGACTCACATGGAGGTTCTTAGAAGGTTTATGAGGTATTGCTAACCTAAAGGGAAATAAATTTCCCTGGGGAGTAACCCAGAAAAGCTTTATGGTTCAAGTTAGTAAAATCATTCTCGTAATTCCCACATCAGGATTTACTGGTTCCTCAAAAGTCATAAGTCTGGGCACAGCAAGAAAGGACAACAGGGAAGCTCTTTTGTTCCTGCAGCAACCACCACACCTCTGGATTGGAAATAAATTCATGAGCTTTTGCATGGTCAAAATCTGCCTGCAAATCCCACCCAATTATTCCAGAATTTATTTTACTTTGATAGAAATTACTTTCTTCCCTAATCCGACAATGCCAAAGACATTTTCAGATCACGGACACCTTTGATTGACATGTTTTATTACCAAGAACTACATCCCTACGTGAAAAGCTAGGGATTCCACAATTATTTAAAATTTCTTCAGATGTTCCTTAACCCAGACCCCACAGAAATCAGGGTCACAGCAACTAAAGAAGGCTTTAGCACCAGAATTCCGTGTATCAAGTTCATCAAAGTTCATGAACAGAACTGGATCCAAGAGCCTTCACTTCCTATGAACCAAAGGATAAGGTGCCTTTTTCTATGTCTCTTTCTTTCAGTAGGCATGTGGTAAATGCTTGAAAAATAGCCTTTATTAGGACTAAAAGCCATGACTGATAACATTTAGAAAGAATAAAGCAGTACAATTTGAAATGTTAAAGTAACGTACGTTTTTAAAGAAAGCAGAGAAAGAGAAAATTGGGTTCTTTTTCTTTCCATACATCAGAATGCCTTATTTTTAAGAAATTTTTTTTTCCTATTCAGGTGAGTTCATAGCAATACTTCTGTCACTTCCTATGTCTTTTAAGTTTGGATTCTGAACTGCTAAAGTCTCCCCCAAAAATAGTCGTTTTTAGCTCAAACCACCATCTGGAATTTTATGGTTAAAAATGTTCCTACAGCTGCAAAACTGCAGATAAACACTACAGCTGGCACAGAATACAGGAAAATTTACCACAAAATTCATTTAACTTAGAGGGGAGGGAAAGGAGGGAGATGCAATGAGGTAAAATGAAACATGAGAATTCTTCCGTGGCAGAAAAGGTTCAGTTACCCCATTTTCTGCAAAGCCCTGCAAGCCCCAATAATCAATCCTTTATCAGATGAGGAGACTCACTGAAATCAATGGATTTCCACAGTAATTCCCTATATTGTTACAAGCTTCCTTTATATTTGATGCAAGCAAAGCACATTGTGTCTAATAAACTAAATTTCTCACTAGAATATGATAAAAATATAATCTCAAAAAGGAGACATAAAAACTTTAGAATAATTGACACAACTGACAGAGAAGTGCCTTCTCTTACTCAAAGTTTATCACCATTGTAGGAAAGGTTTGGGGTTTTTCTTTGTTTGTTTGTGTTACATATGCTTAGCTATAGTCTGTTTTATTAATCCTCCACAAAGGTAGCTGTAACATTTACCAAAAAAACTAAAATAGGAACAAGCTGTCCCTTTCAACCATAAGGCCATCAATAAAATCAGCCAGGCAGAAAATTTTACACTACAAATCATGTTCCCTTCTTCATAATTAAACTAACCACAATAATAGGTGAGAATAAAATTGGTACTTCTACTCCATACTAAATTAGCAGCATGCAAAGATGCAAATAATTTAAAGTTCCAACAGACATTACAGTGAATGAGAATGCAGAAAACTATAACAACATATTGTCTCCACAGAAAAAAAAAATTATCCCTAGTAGGTTAAAAAAACAACTTTCTGAAATTAAGTTTTTTCCCAAAAATGGTCTTTAATGCTTAACAAATCTTAGAATACTGTTGTGAAACATCATTCTAAGACCAGAGTTTTATAGTAGTTTTTATGCAGTTAAATTGGAATTTTTCAGTGTGGATAGAGCACATAATGGTGCTCTTCCTCTTATTGCCATTCACTTTTATCC
This sequence comes from Ptilonorhynchus violaceus, assembly GCA_013397565.1. NCBI lineage: Eukaryota > Metazoa > Chordata > Aves > Passeriformes > Ptilonorhynchidae > Ptilonorhynchus > Ptilonorhynchus violaceus. The sequence goes on from VZRJ01006864.1 coordinate 782,283, forward strand.
TTTTTCAACATTGTTATATAATTTTGACACTGCCATCAGAGATAACGTCAGGGAGAACAAGTTCTGAAGGGATTTCCCCAACCTATAAATCTGCTTAAACAGTGTTTATATGAAAAAAAAAAGTCAAATGGAATAATTAAAAACAATTATGATTTAACATGAAGGTGTTACTTTGAAATTTTGTATTATGCCTTCTGCAATTGCATAAATAACTGAGAGACTCAGATCAATTCTATAGAAAAAAGGAATCTAAAAAAAGTAAAACACTGTCATTTGAACTAGCAGGCATATAAATATTCCTATGAATTTATCAGAAGGTGTAGATTTTCAATATTATTCCGTTGAAATAATATCTTAGATGTACCATGTATATGAAAAAAAGATTTGTCTTGGTTTATGTAATTTTAGCATTTAAAATCACCCCTAGGAACAGCTTGCAGTTCACAAGGGGAAACCCAGAGAGACATGGTAGGTTATCTATAGAAAATTAGTGTTCATTTTCAATTACTTCCTCCAACAGCAAGATGCATACGTTTTAGAGAGAATCCTATATATAACAATGAACTAAGTTATTTCATTTAAAAAACCACAACAGAATGAAAATAATAAACCAGCATTAAAGAGCCTCCAAAATAACTAAATGATTGTTGGTTTTGCTCTTGTACTCAGTGGTAAAAACAGTAAGTTTGTGTTAAAAAACTACTTTTCATCACAACAATAACCACTGTGTGGAATTTCTGGTTTCAGTTTTTATCCCCTTTAGGGTACCACAACCATGTACACAATAGAAAAAAGTCATGGTGCTCCAAACACCATGAAATGCTATCCCTTAACAAGAAATCTGATCTACATAATTTGAAGGAAAAAAAGAGGAGGCTTTAGTTATTTTAGATAATACTTTTTTTTTCCTGAAAACAGGAGTGATAGTCACTTTTAAAAAAGCTCGCTTTTTGTACCAGTATATGATAAAAAGTATTTGAAAGTGACTTACGGATGTAGTATTCCTGCACAATGCTTGTGTAACCATATATGGAAGAATATCCAAAAATGACAATCATAACCACATCTCTGCTGTCCAGCTCTACTATGTGTGCTGAATGACCTTCCACAGCATATTGCTGGCCATGGACAAGGACTGCAGGAATTCTGGTACTCCACGTTTGACTGTGTATGTTGAAAACCCACAGTTCATCAGTAACATTGCCATTATTTGTTTCAATTTTGCCTCCATACATGTAGATGTCTTCCTGTAAAAATGGGAAGGGAGAGAGGAGAAAGCAAATAATGGATTACAGAGAGATAACATCTGAACAGCACACTCCTCTGCTGAGCAATATTTCATAACTGAGCAATCTGATTTAAATCTTCACATTTAATCTTACATTAACCAGCTCAATATCAGACACTAATCCCAGACAATGATATTTAAACTAAACCAACAATGATAAGGAGTCTATTTCTCTGAAAAATAAACCTAGCTATGAAAATGACACCAAAATGAATCTCAAACAGATTATTTCAACCAGAAAACCTTTAATTACATGGCTCTTCTAATCCATACTGTAGCATTCTATTTTTGAAAAAGCTAAAGAGAAAGGATATTATATTGTTTTCTTAAGGAACAGTTCACAGAATTAAAATGTGATTTTCCACACAGTCTATGGGGATCTCATTCAGCACGTGCACAAGAGATCACTTTCTCTCTTAATCGCAATGTAATTTTAGTTCTGAGAAAATTCAGTCACCAGAACCCAAAGAAAATGGACAATGTGTGTATGGAATCATAGAACGGTCTGGTTTGGAAGATGCCTTTAAGGTCATCTCGTTCCACCCCCACCACCATGGGCAGGGACACTCTCCACTACACCAGGGTTCTCCAAGCCCTGTCCAGCCTGGCCTTGGAATGCTTCCAGGGATGGCACATCCACAGCTTCTCCGGCCAATCTGTGCCAGGGCCTCGCCACCCTCACAGTAAAGAATTTCTTACTAATACCTAAACCAAACCTGCCTTCAGACGGTTTGAAGCCATTCCTCCTCATCCTACCACTTCATGCCCTTGTAAAACACCACTCTCCAGCTCTCTTGCCTCCCCTTTACGTACAGGAAGGTACTATGAGCTCTCCCCAGAGCCTTTTCTTCTCCAGGCTGAACACCACCAACTCTCCCAGCCTGTCCTCTTGGAGAGGTGCTTCAGACACCTGATCACCTCGGTGGCCCCTCCTCAGGACTTGCTCCAACAGTGGTTCTCATCCTGGGGGTCCCAGAGCTGGATGCAGGGCTCCAGGTGAGTCTCATGAGAGCAGAGCAGAGGAGCAGAACCACCTCCCTCTACGTGCTGGTTGTGCTGCTTTTGCTGCAGCCGAGCATGTGGTTGGATCCTCTTGAGCACATTTGCAAAAATCAAGTCCCACAGGGGAGTACTTTGAGTTCTTTTTAAGGGATGCAAAACAGATTTTCCAGTCATCATGAACCACGTACCTCAAACAGCAACGCCATCTGTTCCGATAAGTAATGGGTGATTTACTTAAATATTGACTGAAAGCAAATCCTACTGAATTTCACTTCATCTGGATTTGCAAGCCAAGGTATGCAAAGTCACAGAACAAATTCCAGATTGTTGGCTTCACAGACTTGCTTGACAAGGACAGTTTATATTGGGTAGAAAAAACTTCCTCTGGTTCTGAGATTGATACTCAGTCTTTGCTAGGACATAGCACCACATACACTCTGCATCCCATTTGCACCCTGCACAGTTGGCAGGTCTCTTCTGCACACTGCAATGTGATATTCTGGGGCTTACCCCAAATTCAGTCTCACCAGGTTTAAATAAAGGAAAAAAAAGAAAAAGGACACTGCAGGTTTAGCACATTTGGCAAAGTTTGACTTGGCATGAAATACTGAGCCTCAGAAAAAGAGGCTGGAAGATAAGGAAACTCCCTAAGAAGTTTGTATCAATCATGCAGAAATTTCAGACTTACTGTACAAAGAGCTGATGGGTCTACATAGAAATGTAAACTTCAGGTTATTATCATTGTACACATCAAGAAAGGTGAACCCTTGACTTCAGAAATGGGCAGGCATGGCAAATATAGGCCATCAGTGGAATGACAGGTCTTTTTAGTTCAGCAAAACAAGGGCTTAGGAGGATCATAATGCTGTCCATATGCCTGTGGTTGATGGTAAGGAACAGAGTCCACAACAGCAGGAAAAACGTCCTCATTACTCAGAGAGATTAGTCAGCAAATGAATGACCAAACTGTCTGACATGTCTCCAACAGTATACTTGACATTTCTGCAAAATTTTCAACTATTTTTTTCATTTGTGGCAGGAGAACATTTCTCGATTTGGAATTTAAATCATTCCTATGCAGGGATACTCTGTGCTACTGGTGGTGTTTGAACAAGGGATGTTCACAGTAGGAATTTGTAGTGGGATTAGAGAGATGTATATCTGAACCCATTCTTTTCCTATGAGATAAAACATTTCAAAGAGCTCGGTAAAGACCCACAAAAACTGAAGAAGGATGTGCACTGATCCAAAGGAATGGCTTGAACAAATATTCTTCATGAAAGGATCCTACATGGCTCACTCACTACCCTACCACGTAGACCTCAAAAGTCAAATCAGCATCACTAAAATTGTGGACTACTTATTTTTAGGTATCAGCAGGTAACTGACCATGGCATAAAGAGGGAGCTAATTAGGGAGCTGTAGGGGCTGTATAACAGTTTTTTTAAAAAATAAGTATTTCTGACACTGAGGAAAAACACTTTAAAAAAGAAAAAAAGGTGACCTAAAGAGGTGCATGAACTTTGAAATTATTACTCAGACAGCTGACAATAGGAAAGTCCTCCTCGCAGTTCTGCCTAAATGATTCAAAGCTCAGATAAAAGGACACTTCTGAGAAGAACAATCTTTTAGGTGACACAGCAGATCCTGTATACAAGAATATTCACAGCAAAAAAGACAAGAAGGTCGTTACAACTGCTTTACCAGCCACAAAAAGAGATTTAACTAAGCTTTGCTAAGGCCTATTTCTGGGATTAAGAAGCTCCCAGTGCTGGTGAAAAACACTTTAAAAGTTAGTGATGATCAGCTGAACATGGAGAAAGTCAGGCTGAGAGACCAAAGTCAGTAGAAGAAACAGAATTGAAATTTAAATATGTAATGTGCATACTTATACAGGGCAAAAAGAAGTATCCTAAGCACATAAATATAGATATTAATTTTGAAAGCCTTATCAGGAAGAGATTGAAAGGATACAAGCACAAATGGTACTAAGCAAATAAAAATTGTGATAGAAAAGAAGGAACTGCCTTACAAAATTATACTACCTTTATAAATTACTTGTATACTAAGTACAAACCAAGGTATATGCTAAAGATGAGGCTTTCTGGCAGACACAACACACAAGATACAGAGTTTAAAGTGTGCTAGTACACAAGCACTGTTGACCTTTAAATTAATTAAGCACAGTAGACATTTGTTTATAATAAGACAGCAAACCACAACAGGCCTGCAAAATAAAATTAGAAAACAAACCAAAAAAAGGCAACAAAGTATGAAGCATCTGGCCCAGATGAAAGATCTTAAAAATTGTACTCCTCAGTCTAGAGAAGAGAGTAGGCCAAGAGGCAGACTTTTCTAAGGAAGAGATAACAAAACAGTCAGATAAGCACCAAGAAGATGCAAGGCCTCCAACACATTCATATTTTAAAGTTTGGTACCAAGTATCAAAAGCAATACCTTCAATCACAGTGTGAGATCACAAAGTTGAGCATTTACTCAATAAATTAACCTTGGTCATATTAAATATGTTACATCACATCAATAACGTTCTCTAAGAAGTTACAGAAACCTTGAAAGACCTTGTGGTTTTTAAATGGAAATTTCATATAAATATTACTATATGCAAATTGAAGCATATAAAAGTACACTCTTTATTGAACTTCAGAGCTCCTGCTCAGTAGGGAATTGCAGCAAAAAAGGGAAATTTCTTCCTGTAAACTGAGCAGGATGACAGCTCTCTCAATCATGACATTCCCACCTACAAATCACATCAGTTGGTTTCTTGGCAGCTGCTCAGGTCCAAGTCAACAAAATAGCCACTGTAGCTCCTGTTTGCTTCAACGGAACCAAAACTTTCCAATAAATGTTCCCATTTTCTCAAATCACATTTTTTCCCTGAGAAAACTACTTCAGTGGAAATTTTTGATGAACCATAATGATAAAGAAAGATGACAAAAGGTATATGAGCTGTAAGTATTTGACTGTGCATACTGGGCAGAGAGGATGACAGGAGAAGGCAGGAATGATAAGACCAAAGCCAGGATTTGAACAAAATAGTTAAATCACATTTGTCAAGACAAGAAGAAAACATCCATTTGATCTAGGATTTCTCTTACAGAGTAATGATTGACATACATATTTCAACTAGCCAAAAGAAGACCAAGAGAATAACTCAAATACAGGAGAAAAAGTAACTGTCACAACTTGAATGTTGGAAGAATTAAGAAAATTTACAGCAGTAAAATTCCTCTTAATTTCTTCATCTTATTGATACCATCATCATCTTTGGAGAACATGTTTGTTAAATAACCAAATAATCCAAATAAATTAAATTCCTGGTGGGAGAAGGTAAAAAAGAAGGAGCCAGACTCTTCGTAGGGTAATCCCAGTAAACAAAGCAGAGGTGATGGGCACAATTTGGATTACAAGAAATTCAATTTAAATGTAAGAATAAATATTCCTCTTTTTTAATTGAGAATGGTCAAGACTGGAACAGGTTGCTCAGAGATCCTTAACAGAGGAGCATTTTACAGTGAGAAAAAATGAAATAGAGCAAGGAAGATACTCAAAAAGATCACCAAAAGACCAAGTAAGAGCAGCCACTTGTCTGTTAAGTTCCAATCAATAGACTGTACACTGGACCAGAGGAATTCTTCTACACACTTCACATTGAATCCTGAACAGACAGCCAAAATCATTAGTTCCTTTGACCTTGGGCATGTTCTTCTCCCTGCACCTTATCTCAGTGTTAATATTGATTTTATATTTCATATAAATGCAGTAATTCAAGACTTCTAAAACTGATCATATTTTTATTCCTTAGACTTTACAATTTTTCTTTTTTCCTAAAGGAACAATACTGAGCTGCTCAGACTGTACCTGGGAATGACACACTGTTATGCAAATCCTGCCTGCATTCCAATAGAATCTTATCTGGTAGTTACCACTAAAAAAAGTGTAAAGAAAATGCAACAAAGGGGTAATTTATAATCCATTTCTAATGAATTGGAAGCAAGTTAATCCCATTAAAATAACCACATAATTTTCATTTTGTATTTCTTAACTATATCATGGCTACACAGAAAAGTTTCTCTCTCAGAAATGAGTTTCCTGTCTTAATTCTTATATAAATCCAACCTGTTCCTAAAGAACGGGACAAAGAAATGCTACTCCCAAACCACATGAACAGTCATTCTCCATTTTCTTGAAACAAGATCATCAATCTTTTTTCTCCCATAGACTGCATCCATGCATTTGTATAGAAATTAACTTTATGTAAACTAACAGGACTTTAAATTGTATTAGGATTTTTGTTCCCTATACTTTTACCTGAAATTTCTAAAAATTCAGTCAAATCTGTACATCATTTTAAAAAAAATCTCAATTTTTTTTTCCAAGCAAAATAGAAGCAAGTCTCAAAAAATGTCATCTGGCAATCACTCATCCATTACAAGCCTGTTTTCTGCATTCAACATGTACCACCTGGTTTAGGACTGTCTAATGCCTCCTCTTTCTTTCCCCAAAGTGTTCTCTCCTTTAGTATGGATAACAGTATCAAGAACATTTTATGTGTTACATCAAAACTAAAAATTAATTAGGTTTCTACTTGAACCAGTAATCCTCCCATTAGATCAGGGCTAACAGATTGGAAAGCAGTCTTCACTTCACTCTTCCTCCTGCAGCCTGATTTATTAATTCTTAGCTTATTGTAGGACTATATCCTCACTGAATAAGAACCTGAATAAGTTACATGAGAGGCACATTATAACCCAAGTTCCCAATAGGACCAAATTCAAGGTCAAGACATTACTGCACCACATTGTATGTCAAGAGGTCAACCTAATCAAGAGTGCTGTCACTTTATTTCTTCATTATTTGCAGTTCTCCACATGGTTGCTGGGTATAGTTAAAGGTATTAATTAAGATGACCTTACTTGGACTTCACTTTCAAACCAATTGGAAAATAATGTGGAACAACTAATGAAAAATATTATATTACACTTCTACATTAAAAAAAAAATCTCTTGATCAGTTAGGTCCACTTAATTGAAGGGAAACCTGAATAGGCTTTTCTCTGGACTACATGCAAAAAGTGTGTGACAGCTCATGTCACCTACTTCTCATACTTTCGAGATCTGCAAATCAGAATTAGAAAGCAATTTGTGCATAGGATGTAATTCAAAGTAATAGAACAATAAAACTATGCAAATTGTTGGTACGACCTACTAATAGCTACTAATAGAATAGTTAAAAAATATTTTTACATTCCTAGTGCTATTCAAGTTAAACTACAATAGCCAACAAAAATAGGCATTAAAAGAATAACAATAAACCAATTGGTGAAAGATTTTATCTTGCTCATATTAAAGTAGGAAAAGTTTTCACACTTTTTTGCTTTGTTAGTGCTAGCTTTTGATTAGACAAATAAAAAATACCAGCAGATATATACAGACTCAACGTCAATAACAATTAATTTGTAAAAGGAATCAAAACAATTACCGTTTTTAATAAAGTTTTAAAAGTGGAAGTAACATTCACAAAACTCAAATGAGTTAAATTAAATTTGACTGTGTATCAAATGGTCTGTATGCTGTAAAACATCTTTATGATTACTACTACATCAGCCAGCCTGCTTCATTTCTATGGCCAATCTCAAAGGAAACAAATCTCAAAGCCCAGCCGGCCTTCCACTGTCAGGGGACCAGCAGCATCAGTTCAAGGCCAAATTCAACCAATTCTGGTGACACAACCAAAAACTGACTACTGAGTAAAGCCCCAGCAGTGACCATATATACACCTTGTAGGCAACTCCCTTTCCACTTAATTCCAGGGATCTAATATTTACAATTTACTCTTTAACCCCCCAGCAGCCACTGTTTATCAAAGCTATATGCACCTGCTCTGAAAACCTCACAAGTCATCTCCTCCAGTCTCTTTATAATCCTACTTCTTATATAAATTATTTCAAAGTGTGTTGATATTTTCAGTATCAATTCTCCAGGAGCTACATGGGGTTTCTGAGATGCAGTAGAACCAATTGCTAACAGAGATAGATAGCAGCTTTCCAGTAACCAGCCTGAAGAGGCACTGAAGGTAACACCATCAACAGTTTAGTTGGTCTAAAAGCAAGAGCATTTTATACTCGCCTCTATAAATGCATAAAAAGTCTCAGGCATTTGTTATAACTATACATCAGTGGGAGTCTTCTGATCCTTTTTTTCTTCAGAATAAAGAAGAACAGTACTTCAGTTTTAACTAAAGAAGCTTTCTGAGGGAAATGGGCACAGGAACTTATTTCATTCTCCACAGAGTCAATCACACAACTTCAATTTACCTTGCACCACGATCAGGCAACGCTGGCTCTGCACTCTCACTACAGCCTAGCACTAGGCTTTGAAATCTCAGGAGCTCAAGTCAAAAACTTAATCTAATTTCTTCTCTGTGGATATTTTTTTTCTCTCAACCATAAAGGAAACATTACACAATTACAAGTACACAGCAGAAAACACAGCTCAAAGCTGCCATCTCTAGGTATTACATTCTACTACTCTTCACTCTAAATTCTTTTCTGTTTTTTTCAAGAGACTGAAAATCTGAAAGGAAAAATATCAGAACTTTACACTAACAAGTAAGAACTTATTGCAGAAGGATGTACTTTTTCCACTTGAAATTTCTTTGACTTGCATGATCAGCTCCTTTTGGCCCACGTAATTTTTGACATTTGACATAATCACTAGTACGAGCAGCATATTAGTTAATTATTTCATATGAGTTCATTATTAGTCAATACTAACTGCTAATTAACATGTCTTCAACAACAGCCACAGCTTCTTCACTATACCTTTGCTTGTAGCTTTCATTATTATTAACACAAGTTGCTCTTCCTCACGGAGACCCAAAGAGATGTCTGAATTAACACAGGTCTATTATGTTTAATATTTGCTGGTTAAAGCATTTCTGAAATGGTTACCCTTTAGTCTGGAATGTCTCAAGAAAACATTAGCACTGTCAAATAAAAAGGTTAAATTATATTTTAAGCCTTTATTCTGAACTGCTAAATGATACACTACTCAAATGTTTCTCGACTAAAAGGTCCACATTCTACAAGAGTTGTAATAACCAAAGATACTGGTCAAAAATATCTGACCTTTCAAAGAACAGTTAATACATTAGTAATGAATCAGGGAACCAACAGGAGGAAAAGCAGCAAGTTTTGAGTTGATGTTAGGGCATGCACAGAATCTACTTCGTATTACCACAAAAAACGCCTCTACAGTATTCACCATGCCGCACACACATTCAACACCTCTGTAAGAACAGATGCCAGGAAAAACAAAACAAAATATCCACCCATGCCTACAATTTCTCTTAACTTACAGGAAGCACTTTATAAAAGAAGACCAACAGAAAAAGAAACTAAAGTGTACAACTAAAAGGGTAAAATCTTTAGTGACAACGGTAAAATCTTTAGTGATGGTACGAAGACATTCTAAGGACATCTGCTCACGTCACACAAATGCTTCCTATTCAAAACAGAAAGCAAACTTTCCATTACTAATAAAATAAACAAATAAATTGTAACTTAACAGAGGGATATGGAGACTTAGAAGAAAAGGCAAACTTGAAAATAAAGGTTCAGAAACTCCAGCACAGACACATAAAGGCAAGCCATGGAACACCCTAATGAGATACCTGCAAAATTTATATATAAAGTACTAATACATCATTTTAAAAACGTATTAGCAATACAGCTAACTAGATAGTTTGTGGTGTCAACAGACAGTCTGAAGGACTATTCTGAAAAAAAAAAAAACATGGCAATAAAATGAGGTTAACTCTCCCACATGAGTAGACTTCATGGTAGACTTTACAGGTATTTCCATAGCAAAAAATTAAAAACAGGTTATAGCAGAAAAAGAAAAGCTGGCAAAGAAAGTCACTGAAATCAGTTCTGAAGAAATTAGAGAGCTAAACCTTGTCTGTAGTATGTAAATTCCTGCTTAAAAATGTGTCTGTACCAACAGACTAAGTGAGAAGCAGAAAGGACAGAATTCGAGTAAAACAGACAAACAGATGAAGGAAAATTCTATGAACTTTTGAAAAGGGAAGTTATATCTTTCAAATAAAGCACTGGCTTTTCCTGAAGAAATAAAAGGGTAAATAAACGTTTACATGCGTAAGCATGAAAAGATACATATGTGTAAAAACCAATTTTAAGTCTGTACATACAGGGATGGGTTTTGAATTTACTAGAATGAGGTCATGAAGTTATAACTGACAGTTCTGTGAAAATACAAGTTCAAAGCCAACAGCAGATTTTCAAAAACCTAAATCATCCTAAAGAATTAATAGGAAAAAAATTGGACTGTTAATTCCCTGACATGAATCCCTGAGGTAAGAACCTACCAAAGACTATGATTCCCCCATCCCTGAAGGGATACAACAGAATTAGAAGAGGTAAAGACAATGAAACAGCATTATCCAAGGTATGAAATACCTTTCTTATAAAACATTATTAAAAACACAAGTGATGTGATTGGACTTTGAGAAAAACATGAGTAGTGTGGAGAAAATAAATGCAGAGTAAGAAGTAGAGATTATCAAAATTAAAACAGCTAGTACCAGTTTCTCAAAAGGTGATATTTCTTAAAAAAAAATACACTGGAATTCTTAGGATGATATCTATGTTAAAATAAATATATGATCAAAAAATTGGAAAAAAATAAAAAACATGCATTCATTTTTCCACAACAACACTATCCTATTTTAGGAAATCCCAGCTGTAAAGTAGGGCAGTGTTCTGAGGAAGCTTCTATAAGTTCCTGTCATTTTTTCTTATATTCTTCCCTAGGCATTCACCATTACCCATTATTCAAGACATGTTACCAGGAGAGATGAACGCTCTGGTCTGACTCGATAGAATCTTTTTTGTCCTTCCCTGCTGGTGGTGCCTTATGCAAACAAATGAAAATTTGCGATACAAATTCTGTATTTCCCTGTCACAGTTACCGAGTTTGTCATCATCTGTAGCTTGTCTCCCCGATAGACCCCTCAGGCACTCCAGACCTGTCTCCTCATGCTCCTGACTGGATTCCCTGAATAGTACCCAGACCTGGGCCATCACTTGCCATATTTTGTACCTCTGCTTGAGGGGCTCAGCCCCTGGGGATGGTGGCTGGTGAGCAAGACCACTGCCCACAACCCCAATTACATCACACACACACACACATCCCTGCCTTTTCTTGGCAGGTTTAACTCTAAAGGTTTATGGTCAGCAAAGTGACTTAGATCTATTGCACAACCTCTGTTCCAAAAATTGTGCAATATTAAGCACAGAAGAAGACACTAATACAAAATATTTAGGGACTAGAAATTAAATTATCCTCAAAAGTCTATGTTCATGGTGGCTCATTTTAAGATCACTAACAGCACACTCTAAGAAATTAATTATATAGATCACTGAAGAGTCCAAACCTGATACAAAGCAAGAGTGTGTCCATATCTCTGGAGTGGCCCTTTGGATACAGGTACTACATTCCATATACTGCTTTCCAAATTGTAGCTAGAAGAGAAACAGAAAAGTGAATGTTTTCAACCTGCAGAGAAATAGAGGGGTTTGCATGTTCAAACTAACTCCTGTTTGGCAGACTTGATCAGTCCCTGTTTATCTGACACAGTAATTTGTTAGCAGCAGTAACACGATTGCTTCGAACTTTTACAGCAGTGTACTAACTTGTGATAGTGCACTAAATATTCATCAAGCAAAACAGGAGCAACTCTTTAAGGGACCCATCAGCAATCTCAGAAAATAAGGAGTAATTAACAAAAATCATCAGACTTGTTCTGTTATCAGCCATGAAAAAAACCCCACCCCAACAAACTGCTCATGCCACATTCTTTTGCACTACTTTGAAGATTTACTGTTGGGCACTCTCTTGACTATATGGTCGATTTTAATTTCCATTATATTTTAATTAACAAGTAATCAACACAAAACATTAGGGAAGAGAGGTAAAAAAATTAATTACAGAGGTAGAAAAGAAAAACACCAAAGATGATGGGATTCGTTGTGGATGACTGCAAATGTGTGGAGGAAAGCAAGCGGTAGACAAAAACAAGAGAAGTAAACATGCTAATAAACATAACCTAACGCTTCATTTGCCACATTTAGGGCCTCTACGTATAAAGTTACCATCCAAATCAGCTGTTTCAACTTTGTTTTCAATGGGTGGTCAGATAAACATACATACAAACTGGCATAAATATAAAAGAATGGAATTCAGGTGACCTGCCTGACCCTACTGCAATGGCACCAGCAAGCTGAGTGCAAGCACTAAATACAAGTCTCCTATAATCATAAATTAACATCAATAACACAGCTTCAAGGTGTTCCATGTGAAAATATCAGCACACAAATTTCTTTCACTGTTTTATCACCACAAACCCTTTTATGTTTTGCTGTTTTTAACAAAACTGAAGAAAGCACGTATTAGTATCACACACATTTTAATGTTGCCCATATTTTCACTTTCTATAATCATAAGAAAACTACAAGCATAAAACAAGACCATTAATAATGAATCTAAAAACGATACAGAACTTTGAGTTAAACTACAAGATAGAAGCTTCCTCCCTGGTGAGATCTGCTTTCCCTAAGCCACATCAGAAGGGATATGACAAAGGAGGAATCACTTACTTCAGCACCATTTGGAACGAGCTGTAGTTGAAGGTGTATCCGCCAATCACCCACATAAACTTCCCGTGCAGGACGGCCTTGTGGGAAGCACGGCCCACGGAGGGGCTGAAGGGCTTCACATTGGGCAGAATCCAGTAGGACTCCGTGGAAGGGACGTTCAAAGAACAATCTGGACCTGTTTTGTAAACAAATGTGCAATTTGTACAATCTGTTAGACGGGAATGTTAAAGCCAATAAAGCAGAAACAGGGGAGGCTTAATTACAGATGTCAGGATTGCTCATTCTGATAAAATATGGTGTACACTTTTATGTTTAGCAGATGCTCAATGAAAAAATTGACAACATGGGATGTCAGTCAAATTGAAAGCATTAGATTAGCTCAAATAATAACAATTCATTTCGGCATTCTTCTCAGGGAACAGACTGTATGAGTCACTAATTGAAAGAAAGGCACAAAGCATCACATTTTTAAATGACCTATCATTTAGGTCTAAAACTTGTAGCACTGTATGTCACTTCTGGAGAAAAACTATACTGTATTTGAACCAGAAGAACTGTATATCACAGCACATAACATCACAGCAAACTAAGTTACAATATATATGATACTATATTAAATCTTAGAAGTAAAAATTTGCCCTCTGCCAATGGCATTCTGCATTGCTTTTCAAGAGGAAAATACACTGCCAAGTGTTTTATCAAAAGAATGATTTCTTTAAATTATATAATACTTTATAGACCATTCTACAAAGCCACCCAACCCACAACTACACATTATTTTCAAATATATTTCAGACAATCACTTTTGTCAAATAAAGTCAACAAAATGCATATTTTTTTCAGTTATAGGACTATTACAATCATGAACAGCAAAATTTATTTTTTTATTTGTTCTGTAATAACAAAAACATGATCTCTTCATCACCATTTTATGCTCTAGATCTTGTTATTTAAAACCTCAATATGTACATATATATTGTTCATAAAGGCAATTACTGGAGAGCCTTTGAAGAATCACAGAACAAGTTCTTGTTCGACCATGTGACTGAACAATAAAATAATACACAAAATTTAACATAGTTAGATTGAAAACTAAGTAAGCTACATTTTAGGATCATCTCAGGATAGCACATGAAAATATTACATCACCACTCAACAATGGTCAAAATAAAGAATTCTGTCAGAACAGAGAATACTGTTACCCCACTGCATAAATCTGTGGTTTGTGTAGCCTTAGAAAACTGTGTCCTACTGAAAAAAAGGAGATTAGTGCTGGAGACTGTTTATGGGAGGGTAATAAGGAAGTTCCAGTTACAGAAACCATGAATTCCTCTGAAGTACTTTTTTTCAGCTGGAAAAAAAGAATATTTGGAAGTGAAAAATAAATGCCTATAAAGTAAGTGAAGAGACCACAGTCTCTCTGAATATAAAGAGTTGAGATTTATCAAATGCAGCTTGAAGAAGCCATGTTCAAAACAAACAAGAAGAGACAGCTCTTCATGCAAAAAGTATCAGAGCTCTTTGGGAAGGATACCCCCCAGGCAAAGGAGGCTCTGGATGCAAAGATTTACACTCTGCCAAGGAGAGACCAGACGTACTTTTAGAAGAGAGAGCTGCTGAAGTTTACTAAGTAAGCTAAATAAATAATGCACATCAAGTTTATAATTTCAAAACATATCTTGGGGGAATGGGAGCGTGGGGAGATTATGTTTTTCCAATGTCTATTGTAATTTTGGGGGCAACTTGTTACAATTACTTCCTATACACAACAATGAGGCATCCAATCTGTACCTAACCAGCTGTTAACTTTTCCCGGTACACCACAGAAGAATGATGTCCACTTGTATCCAAATTACCTCCCATTCCCTAAATGATGGAGACACTCAATTCCCATAGTTCATTACACCTTCTACTCAGAAAAGATTAATGGTATTTGAATGAGGTCTAATGAGAGTATGAACAATTCAGTATATTATTTCTTAAGCATTAATAATTGATACTGTAATAGAGCTGTAACCTCAGCAAAATTGTGATTTGGTAAATCACTGGAGGAAACACTTAATTTGAATATAAAAGGGCTTTAAAACAAACAATTGATTAAGTATTCTTTGATCAGGGAAGAGCTTAAAATGATGGAAACGGCGCCCGCAGTCAGCGGGAGAAGCCGCGTCCCTGCCGTTGTCATCACGGTCCTTCGGGCACTGCGATGCCGCGGCCAACAGTGACGCCCGGTGGCGAGGATGAGCAAAGCAGGAATTCCTGCGGCAAATCCAGCGTTTCCTGGCACTCACGGTAATAAAATGAACACAAGGAAAACCTTTATACTAAGTTAACAACGCAAAAATCCCAACAATACTGTTAACCGGAGCAGTGATTGAAGGAATGCCACAGATAACCTTCTTCCAGCCTCAGTGCTTGGTCAAAACTGAACAACAGGAAGGATGGGATAAAAAGCAGGAACACCAACGTGTCATGGAGTCATAAAAAGCCCTGGGTTGGGCCTTAAAGAACATCCAGTTCCAACCCCACTTACCACATGATGTATCAATCGGTACAAAAATGGAATATATAGCTGCAAAAATGCAAAACTATAGAATAATACTGGTCTCTAACAAAACACCATTTAAAAAGCAAATGCTTTTGTATGGCTAATGCTTTATAAAAGCCAGGTAAATGCAGGACTTAGAAATATCATTTACAGATTTTCTTACTTGAATATATATACCATTATTTCAGCAAAAATACATTTTCTCTTCAGAAACATCACATTCACTAAGTATGTGCCTTTTGTCAACAGAGAGCACTACAGCTGCAGAACAAAGATAATGAAAAATATGTTTTGTTATGTTTTATGCAAATATGATTTTTCTCCATCATTTAAAATTGAATTTCTTTCTTATCTTCCTAATGTGTCAGTCAATCCACTGGGAGGCAAAAAAAAAGCAGTTTTAAAAACAGCAAACAACTTTATAAACCTGAACTGGAAGTCAATTATGTTATCCTCTAAGGTAGGAAAAAATTCTATAGGTTTAAAAAAGTGATTTATCCACACTACACAAGAGAAAGAATCTAATTTCTATTTATTGAAGACTTTCATGAAAAGCCAAAGTAACAATCTGTTCCAGTAGTTTAAGTCATAAGATCAATTTCCACCTAATGACTAAACATCATCTACTGTCTTCAAACCGAATCTTTTCCTTTGGGATCACAGGGGAAAAAAAAGAAAGTATGGATCTGTTGAATACAAATTTCACAGTCCTCTTTGTACAATCTAATAAAAGCAATTTAAAAAGTATTTGCTGTTTATTCTGTTTTTGTTTGATCATTTGAGCTGAGAATTATTACTTTAACATAATTTTGCAACCACTGCAAATACAAGCCCAACATCACTTTTCTCAACTACTCAATAAAATCTTCATATGATAATAAACGTGAGATTATAAAAAATATTTTTGAGATAAGAGAATATATATGAATATACTTCCAATAAAAATTTTATAAGAAGTTTTATCAAGTGGTATGTTACAGAAACTTTCCAGTCTGACCAGTCACAAGACTCTCCCTGCCACATTCCCAAGCCAGAGGCTTTCACTGCTGGACTGATGCCCCTTCAAGGTGGGCGTGTCCAGTTCCCCACACACCCAACTCACAGTCAGACCAGTTGTTCTGGAATGGCTCAGTAATTCCTTCCAGGCATTCTAATAGTAGGTGTATCCACATATCCCTACACTGCCACTGCACAGCTCCACAACATCCATTCTGGTTGTAATTTTTTCTCCCATCCTGCAAACAGTCTTGCTGAAAACAAGACTCAGTGGCAGGCAGAGAGATCCTGGTGAGGTCCCCAGCTAAAGCAGCACGGCAGGACTGTGCCAGGACTCAGGCTCTTCCAGGAATGTACCAGAAATCCTAATGCACACAAGCTGATGCAGTTCTTGAAATGCCATCCAGCTGCTGCTATTCAGCCCCGTTTGTTTCCTCAGCCAGGAGGAGTGGATCATCCAAGGGCGATCTGACCGTGGGGAATGTGCAGGGTCAGTCCAAGCAGGGAAGCCAGAAGGGCTGCACTCGCTGCCATCACTGTGCAGTGCTCCACTGCACCCCTTAACTGCTCCACTCCAGATCAACAAGGTTGATACAGAATAAGGCCAGATGTCACAGCATTGTTTCCTAGAAGCAAGGAAGGCGTTCCTAGTCTTTTGTGACTGAGAACAAGTATAGTCTCTGGCAGATGCTGCATGAGATTTGCCATCTTAAACAAAAACATGTTTTGCTTCTTACTCTAAAAGAAAGAGGGACTTTTCAGATGAACAGCAGCTGACAATACCCATTGTACGTGAGATTTTGAGACTCCATCCTAATGGCAGCAAGGTAACAAGCTCTAATATCTCTGCTAACAACTTCTAGAAAACTTCACAGCTCTAAGGCAAAAGCCTCCTTCTAATTCCCAAATGACACATCAATGGCCAGTTTATTCCAATTTTTCTTCTACCACTGTTGGTATCACTGAAGACCTGGTCTGTCTATACACCCCACAAACAGCAACACCCTCCCCTCACAGCCTTCCTTTTACTTGTTTAAACAAACCATGCCCTGTTAGTACCTTCCACAGCCCCAACCATCCTAATGATTCTCCTTCTATGTCTATTTCTATTTGTCTTCATAAAGCTGTAGTAACAAAGCATGAAGCATACTACTAATGCTTTCTTATATTTAACTGGAGTTTCTGTGACTGATCATCCTACTAGTGCACTTGGCACTTTACAGCCTAGAGTTTGCAGTGTTGTGTAAAATTAATAATGTTAATTAGTTCATGTTCTAATTGAGATAGACAACCAAGTTTTCTCCCATGTCACCTTCTACGCTTCAATCCAAGATTATAAAACAAATTCTGAACGCTCTTAGTCTCTAAATGTATTAATTTACAATTTATGCTGAAGTAATTACATCCTACACATTACTCAAAGTTTTTTGCAGGATATTCTGGGTCTCCCACATATTTAAAGTAGCTTCCACCTTTGTATTACCAGATTTCATTAGCAGCCTTATAGGCAGATTATAAAAATTATGTAACAGTATCAGTCCCAAGATCAGCCTTTAAGGAGCACTGGTATCTTTCCATCCTAAGTTACTTGTTCAGCACACCCACTCACACTTCATGATGAAGCTGCTGAGTTCCCCTTACTGTTTCCCTACATATGCCCTGCACTCCTCAGTTACAATGAGTTTCTGTCATCAAATGCTGAGGTTCAGATAAAATATAGTGCATTTTAATGTCAATTTTCTTAGAGTATCTTCACATGAACTGCACTGATAAATCCAGATTTCAACTGTTTTGTAATTCAATCACAATATATGTTTAATTATTTCTTTCCTCAAGTTATGGTCTAGAACTCTACACAGTGCTGAAATGAAGCTAACAAGTTTTGAGCTGCAAGAATCACTTTCTTCCTATTCTTAAATGAAGGTGCTACAGATAATAAACTAAATTTAGTATCTTCCCTTATTGGGGAGATCAGCACTATCTATCTCCTTGTATTCAGGACAGACTATTGCACGGGAGCATTAGTTTAATCCAAGTGTTTGCATGGTCTATCTTATTACATTTAAGTGTATACCTTTTAAATAAATATTTAGAAGGTCATAGATTTACTTTAAATGGATTATATTACTCATTAAAACCCACAAATAGCAGGGGACTCCCTTCCTAAATCTCATCCTAATTAGACACACAGAGCATTATCAACCCCTTTAATGCAGCCATTTAGTGAAACGAATCAAATAAATTCTGCTAAACTTGCTCTCACTAATTGTCAAATGACACCATAAAGGTATTTAAAACTGAAGCTGGCTCTTCATTTACCTGTGATGTTCTTTCTCTAGCAACAAAAACACTTGATTTTTCTCACAGAATTTACAGACACTAAATTTCTAATTGTGATAGCTACACTTTGTTTACAAATTGCACAAAGCCCTCCACAGATGTTAGACAAATTCTTAATTCCATCTGAAGATAAAACTGAAGAACATTTCCAGTATATACAAAATAACCATTCATTGCAAGACAATTCCTTCTGACCAATTCTATATATTTAAATTTCCTTAGACAACTCTCATTTCTATGATAAACATTAAAAAAAAAAAATCTACAAATATGAAGTACAGGAACTGGATTTTAACTTAAAATTGGGGGAGGAAAGGATTCCTTGGGTATGTGTTTTTATGTGCATACATAGCATAAATGCACATATATTTAAAAGGACATCTCTCAGACTGTAAGCTGCAGTTCCTCCTTTCTGAATTGATACTTGGCTGGGAGACAACCTGAAAAGTCAAACTGAGACAAAGAGGGTGTTATCATAGGGCAGAACAGTTATAAAAAACCTGCTTACTTTCTTTTTCCTTCCCAAAACAGGTCTGTCCAATTACATCCCAGGTCCTCATCTCTGACAACACACACTTGTATGCTCTCTGCCCAAGAACATCCAGGGACAACAGGCCAAAATCTCAGATTTCAGACCTCTAAGCACTTGGTACAAGCTCTTTCCAGTGCTGCATTTCAAATGCTGCTGCCTAAGCCCCCATCTCAAACCTTCTCCCTGAGTTTCAATAAAACAGCTCCACATGAGCCCAGCTTTGCTAAATCTCAACACTGAGGAAAATAAGGCAGGCCAAACAAGAGAGTATCACATCAAAGCCTTCCACTGAAGCAGTGGGAACAGACTCAACTCCAGTGAGTCCTTTCAGGATAACCTGAGTACAGACACACATTGACAGAGCAGTTCTGGCCATACTCAGGATGCTGGTAGAATAAATGCCATAGTATCAAGCAAGGCAAAATGCTGATTTTACACTGCAGTAGTCATAGCTCCATTTATACTTTCATTGTTTACTCTTCTCCTTATATAAAGGCTCATTTTTCCCCAGAGAGATGTTATAAAATTCAAGCTGCCTGAATTGCTAATGGACTTATTTCGAAGTTAATTAGTTTAATTTCAGAATCTGGTCTTTGCTACATCTCTATCTGCTAGGAGCAGATCTGTAAGGAGAACCAAGTAACTATACACATTCCAGAAATTTCATTGGTGTTTTAACTTTGGAGCAGAGCCGAACATCCGTCTGTGGCTGGTGTGCTCTATGTGCAACCCTAGAGATCATCTTTTGGTGGAGTTTCTTCTAAAAGAAATGCAGTTCCTCTGTTTTCAAGCCATCTCACAATGCAATCCAAAACACATGAAGGATCAGATTTGCTTTGAAGGTACCCTACTGACTCTCTTAAAGACTAATGTAAACACACTCTGTAATTCCTCCCTCATACATTCCCCTTTTGATTGCAGTACTGATGTTCAATAATTAAAGTATCAATAAAGTTTCTCTTAAATTCAAGAGAGCCTTCAACTCTTTTTTCCTGCCTACACCCAGTAGTTAGCAATGTTTTCAGCATGTTCAAAGATAGTCCACTCAGCCCTCTTAAAAATGTGGAACTGTTTGCTATCCTCCCAGTCATCCTGAATTTTTACACCTGTCGGAGAAGTTTTAACTGTTTGGAAATCTCTCTGCTCCTTTACACGCTGAGACAATCCAAGACATGGTGTTCCTGATATCAAAGAGAATTTGCTGGCAGTGAACACATATTCAGCAAAAGCATCTTTTTATAAACTTTTAAAATAGGTCAAATTGTGCAAGAGCACAATTTTGTCTCAGCCAAGTCCCCATTTCTCTTTTACACGTGCCTAGCAAAGAAAGAGAGAGCATGTCAGTAGTTTTAAGGCATATTTTTTTCCTTCCTGAATTACATTCACAGCCTTTACCAGCAGCCATCAACACACTCTGCTAGATAATATCAAGACAAATTAACCAGTAATGGGACAGTGTAATAATGGTGCAGAACTCAAAGGAATCACTCCTTAGGAAAAACTTCAGTCTCCTTTATGCTGCCTGAATATTTTAAATTAATCAGATTTCATGTAAATACTAAATATTGTTCTTATATGACACAAACCACTTCAGCAACATTTAAGATTACTAGCATTATTAAAAAATACTTTGATTTTTAAAACCCATCACATTTAACTAGTGCATGTTTTGTTAAATGCAATGTCTGTTAAAAATAAAAAATATGTCAAAATTATGTATTTGCTTTCCAAGTCCAAAAGTTTTTATTGTCATGGTGTTATTCTATATTTCTACATCTAGCAGCTAGCCGCAATTATCTACAAGATCCTCGTGTTACATTCCACAAGATGTATCTACTAACGAGAGGATCCTACTTTTTACTCAAAAAAATTATTCTATCCCAAAGAATACAGTTTTCTTCAAAGCTGCTCCTTCCACAATAACCACAAGATGTCCCCATTGTAAAAGAAAAACTCCATGCTGTAAAAGGAGATTCTGAGGTTTATGTTCCGAATCATGGGTTCTAATTATTGTACATCTAAATCAATGCAGTACAATGATTTTTTTTAATATAGGCACTAAAGTTACTCAAAAAAAAAATAAAAATAAAATGGGAATAAAAAACAAAACATAAAATTCTCTCCAAAAACATATAGATCAAGACACTTCAGCTACTTGGTTTGAATTATCAAACATGAGAAAAACTTGTCAGACAGCAAGAGAAAAGTTTATGATTCCAGCATTGCAAATAAACTACACAGAAGATACTATCAGTGTAGAAACTACAGAGAGTAGAGGTATAAATAAAGAAATAAATAGAACAGAGAAGCAAGTAGTCTCCTACAGACCTTCAGGAAAGTTTGGTATTTAGTAAGGGAAAACAACTATGTATCCAAGCTAGCTCATCTGTGACAGAATTTAACAAAAAAAAAAGAAAAAGTTAATTGAAATCCTAGTAGGTTCAGACAAAATCCAAGAAACAATGAAGCAAATTATCTTTGTATAATCCTTTATACTGCAGGAAAGAGTGGGAAGCTGGTATGTACAGAAATGTGAGGTGAAAGGAAGGTACTAACAGTGGAAGTTAGATTTATAATTTAATTTTGTGCTCAAAACTTCAAATTATAGCACTGTAACTGAAGATATAGCCTAAAAAGCATTTCCAAAGATTTGTGACATTTCCCCATTTTGTACACAGCAATCTGAAATTGCAAGGAATCCCTGCACAAATAAAAGGATGATACTCTTGCTGCAAATTTTATTCACAGCCTCTGGACAGAGATTAAGCTTTCAGGATCTTCTTGTACACCACAGTCCTGGAAGGTTCTAAAGCACTCAATAATAAGTCTACACTATTTCCATTCAATGACCATACTGCTAAACCACTTCCTTTCTTGGGTGCACCGACTGCCTTTTAATGAGCAACTCATTAATTATTAAGAAGAGAAATGTATTAAATCTCATCATGACTTTGGAGTAATAGGTGTGACAGCTAATAGGAGTTAAAGTCATTTCCTTTGACATGCCAAAAGAAACAGCAATAAAACAAAAGTAGAGGCAGGAAGTCATGGGAAGAAGGCCTATCAACTAAGTAATCTGCAGGTATTTTAATATTTCTGTTAAGAGAAGAACAGCAATTTCAATGCATAGCAAACTAATCCAATTGAGACTTGTAATAGAAGTGGTAAACGATAAAAACAGAAATTCACAAGCATCTAGCATAATTATAGTAAGTGAATTAAACATTTAGCATCTTAAATAATTTATCTGTAATGAGAAACAATTATTTACGGTACTGGGAGTAAAACTACAGCACATACTTACATCCATTAGTCTGCACAGACACTCTTGTACCATTATAACAACACAGTTTACTTTCCTTTTTCATTGAGAGGCTGACACAAATACCCAACCAAAAACCAGTGGATACTTACTTCAGGTAGCACTAAAGATATGATGCAAGGATGTGACATAAAAAGGTGGGGAAGAAAATCAAATCTAACTGGACACTAAACTAACAAAACCTTACCTTGCCAGCTATCGTTGCAAACACAGAGCTTCTCGCCTGTCAAGTCACAGTAGCCATGATCCGGGCTCCCACAGTTGGCTTTACAGTATGGAATGTCACAGGCCTCTCCTTTCCAGTACTTGTCACACTCACAGTACACTCGGCTTGGCACTGACAGACTGGTTGTACACTTTCCATGTTCTGAGCAGTTATTAGGGCAAGAATTAATTCTGAAAAAAGAAATAAATATGTGAAATAAGGGAAATAATGAGACATGAGCTGATGGGAGTGGTTTTATCTGGCAGTGCTCCAACAATATTTGTTAGGTAAAGTATTTTTCACCCTAAAAATTTCTTAACCCTCCACCACAGGCATACAGGTAAAGGGTTTTGCTGCGTAGCTTTGGTCCATACTATAAAGAGTATGCCTAACATCTGGGGAGAATAAAAGAGGAAAAAACAAGTAAGGGAATATACAAGAGGGCTAATATCCCAAAACTACTTACAGGTAGCACTTCATGCTTTAAATCCTTAGTAATAGAGCCACCTTAACTTTCCCTCTGTAACTCTGTAGTCCGAGATGCAAAACCAGGAGAGACTGGGCTGAAAGAAATCTGAGCTGTTATGGGATTTAGCATTTCTGTGATACACCCTACCAAACACTGAGATCACAGGCAACTGGGCGGCAAAATTAAGCAAAGTGGTTCCAGAAACACAGGCAGCTCCTTGGAGATGAGGGGAGATGGAGGACATGGAAGCATGTGGGTCCAAGAGTTTCCATGAACTCAGGCAGTATGTGCCTGATGAAGTCCAAAAAGGATTTGAAACTTTTTTTGATGGCTCACAGCAAAGGGTTGGGTTGAAACTCAGAATAAACTGTTACTACAAATCTCTGATGATAATACAGACCACTCCCTGTAGATGTGAGAGATGGATGCTGTTCCCAGCCTTCCTTGCTCTTACAGAATGAAGGAAGAACAGTTAAAAGTTAGCAAAGAATTGTTCAAGGCTGGCCTTTGACAAAATGTAGTTGAGGTAGGACAGTCAGGAGACAACTTTTTGTTTTCTAGAGACTCACATCTCGAAGGACTGATTCTGTTACACTACTAAAATAGAAAATTCCACATCTGACCTGCAAACATCATGGGGGTTCTGCCTGGTAACAGACATGGTATTAAAACCATTGATGGCATTAACAGCTACAGCCCTGAGGAACCTCTCCCCCAGCCTCACAGGGAGAGTGTTCTGCAGGAAGGTGACCAGTTAAGTTTTTCCAGCAGGAGAGATATTAGTTTGAAAGTAGACAATTTCCCACTCCAACTGGTTCATTAAGGATTCAAACAAAACAAAAACTAGATCAGCAGAATTGGAGGCAAGTTGTCTGACTCCAAGGAACACAAAATTTAGTCAGACTGTTCTGGAATAATTACTGTTGTTTGCAACTGGCATGGCACCTTAGTCTCGGATTTTGTGGTTCTGTCTTCCCCTAAATAACGGAATACAAGTGGTCCATCAAGATGAAGTCAAAAAATAAGGAAGAGGGTAACTGAAGCAGAGTGCAATAGACCAGTGATAGAAATAAAGTTAATCCATAAAAAGTAATTGCAGGTACTTCTTTATCATAAAAAGTGTTACTGTTGGTTCGTTAAAAAAAAAAATTTTAAAAGTATCCATTGCCATAAAAGACACAGAAGAACAGAGTACATAGAATTTCATGAGTTATATATGCAATGGAATTAAAAACTGGCAAGTTTATTCATTTATTTTAAATCTACAAAAAAAAAATTAGGTAATAATATGCAGCATGCACCACATTACCAAGTAATGAAAGAATGCAGAGCACATACACTCATTTCTTAAGAATGCCAAGTCTTATTGCCATTTGCTCCCAAGACAAATAAAAAAGTGTAATAAAAGCTTCAGGGATAACTGAAAAATGTATCTAATTACAATAGAAAGTCTGCCAGGTGATTGCATTTTAGTGATGTCAACTGACAAAAATTAAAAATACCCAGTCTTCTAGGCTGCCATTTCCAATGCAATATATTTAGTGAGGTTTCCCAAACTTTGAATAGCTATTTATTATCTGGTCAAAGGTAGGCAATCTGCTGCAAATTACAGGAACAATCTTTCCACAGACAATTTAGGAAGTACCGTGCGAAGAGCAAAGCCACGCACAGAAACACAAATACGAATTTTAAACTAATAAAGAATATGACAAAAGTATTACATGTACTTCCACATAAGAAATGCAGTGCCGGCCACCACATCCCATTCACTGGTATTTCACAATCTGAAGGGACTGAGAGAAAGGACCAGGCATATCTTCAACCATGGAAGAACTATCACATGAAGAAACAGGTCCAATAGGACCAAGGCAGCCAATATGAAGAGTTGTTGCAGTGTGTCACAAGCACGTCCCAAACAAGACACAAGTTGGGATCAACAACTGCTGCACATAACAAGGAAAAGGCTCAGGTGTGTTGGATGCATCTTTAGAGCTGCTGACACAGAAAAGGAGGCTGGACAAAAGCAAGCAAGGTTATATCAGATTAGACTTTGCCATCAGAGAAACTAAAAGGCAGACAGTGCGGATAAGACCTACGAAGGCAGAATGCAGACTGAGATGGAAAATAGGAGGGGAAAAATACCTGAGAAGAAGAAAAGAAATGGAATAAAATCTTTTTGGCTGGCAGAAAAATCCAAGTGAAACTGCAGGGAAGGTTTCAAAAGCCATAGTATATTCAGCAAGAAAAATCAAGCAACAGATGATCCTAGTTCAAGAGAAGGGAATTGACAAGACAGCAGATATAATCTCCCTTCTAGTCCATATGACAACTGTATGTGTTGGATAAATACTGCAGGGGATACATTCTAGTTCCATATGGCATAGGAAAAACATACTCTTGGAATGGCCATGTGACTTCACTCAAAAAAACCCATACTCTATCTCTGGGAGTGTTTTCCCCTAACTCATACCTTAATAATTTATGATAATCCCAGCTCCCTGATTTTAGAAACATACCACTAAAACTCTACTGCTATTGAAAAAAACAAAGGCAATTACTTTCTAAAAAAGCACTTACGAATAAAAAATGTTAAATCCCGTTAGGTTATAAGCAGCATCACTAAAAAAGTGTAGCAACGCATAGCCAGACGTAGTAACCACTTCAGGAACAGTTTCATTTCCACGCACTTCAGGGACTATTAGACCACTGGGAAAGAAAAGGAGAAAAATGTTTTTTAAGCAACCTTTGGCATAATTGGGAAAAAAAAGGAGAGGGAGTAAGCTATTCTGCTGCCTAAATATATAAACAAGATAACTCATAAATATAATTTAAAGACTTATTTTTTGAAAAACAAGTCATCAAATGTGTATTAAACTTGCCCACGCCTCTGCCAGGTAAGGCAGGGGTCTCCAGGAATAATGCCTGGGGATAAGCATTAACACTCCAGGCAATGTCAGCAGCAAGTATCCACATAATGGATTTATACTACAGTTATCTAAGCACAAATACAATGTTTTGGAATGCATTCCAATACAACTTTACATACATTTTCCCACAATACCAACAAAAGAAAGCAAGCTAGTTAAGATATTAAAGCCTCTAACATTACTTTCCCCTGATAACTAAAAATGTCCATACATGACTACTTGGACTAAAAGATTAATAAATACACTCACCTGAATACAGCTATTAAAGGTGCATATATTGAATCTCCATCATATACATACATATGGTCCCAACTACATTCTGTGGCAAAGTGATTAAATCTTAATCTTAGTATCGCATTTGGGCTGAAAAAAAAGAACATTGATGTAAAACATTATTTACAGAATTATTGAGCTCACAAGATAACTGCCAGTAGAATTGATCATGCCAACATAACTCTATTAAAATATTTTGAGTAGTAACTAAACATTTCAAAGTGTTAAATAACAAAAGCCAGGGCAAGCAAATATTTCACTTTATCTAAGAAAATTTAAAAATAACATTTTCAGTCCAAGACTAATAATGCCTAAAGTTAATAAGAGACTTTATCAGATTTTATCAGTATTCAGAACCACAAACTAAAATATCTCATTTTAATACACTAGCTTTACTTTGCAATGTCAGGACTATGAACTTTAAAGAATCTTTCAAGATAAAATCACCTATACATCCTCTTTCCAGTATTACACTAATAATTGAAAATACAAATCTTAAAACACAAATCTAAAATTGCAAGCAATATTAGTGCAAGTGCCTGCTCCCTCCCCTCTCCCAGCCTGTGGGAGTCAAATTTCACCAGGTTTTGGCTGAGATCCAAATGGATCTGTAAACTTTCTGAAAGGGGAATTTTCACATATCACAAAATTACCAGGGTCCTATGCATATACATATATATATATATATATTCTATGAAACATAATGATTATTTTGTTTTAGTTCTCCTCACTTCTGACAGGCTTGAGCACAATTCGTCAGTTTGGAAAACGTGGGGTTTTGAGACAGATCCTTTGGAGAGAGCTCTTTGTTCATTTTTTAAGCTGGAATATTTGTGACTTCCTCGTGCGTTGACACTTTGCACGGCGTCACTGGGTTGCTTTACCCCTCCCCATACCGTGCAGCACATCGGTTCCTCCAGCTACCCACTCTGGCATCTCCTGAGAACAGGAGGAACGGAGTGAGGACCAGCTTCAAAGCAGTTTGCCTGCTTCCTGAGGCGTGTTCCCACTTTAGGGAAGTGCAGTGCAAATATTCCTGAGCTGGCTTGAGCAAAAAGGGGAATCTAGCTAGGTCAGAAAGATATTCAGCTATAGCCCGGCTTTCTAGGCATTAAAGCTTCCTTTTAAATGAACTTCACTGCTGTTTTGTTTAAATTACCATCTGTATCTAAGCAGACCAAAATTAGATCAGATACATCATTTCTGAACTGCAGCAACGGAGCAGATATCTCAGGTAATGGAGATTATGACAACATGGAAATACAGAAGGGGTTAATTTTCTTCTAGAATGTTAATAGAACTCAGAACTAGAGTCAGCAAAATCCTGATCCATACCCTGTAGGGGAAAAACATCCCACTGAAATGTAACCAGTCTGTGCCATTAACATTTAGCCATACTAATGCATGTCTCTCATTATTTCTTTGGGCAATGTCTGTGTGTTTCTGTGCTGCATAAACTGAAAAATTACCAACAGGCACGAGACATCTCAACTGGGCACAAAATTATTTGAAAATTAACTATATGAGGAATAGTAGAATGCAAAAGAAAATACTTTATAGAAGCACTAACTTTTGAGCACCATGTAACAGAATAAGCATTCTGTGCTTGAAGCCATTCCTCATCTATCACTGATATGAGTTAAATCAGATACCTTGGGTAATGAGTTAAATAATGGAATTCTGTAACTACTTTTGGAACTTATGTAAAGGTACTCAAACACACAACAAATTTATCATCAGTTTTTGAGAGCCTGCAGCACTGGCCAAATACCAATGTCAGCCTAATTTTTGCCAGCAATTTGAATGAGAATGGAATTAGGCCAACTCTGAGTAATCCTGAAAATCCTAATACTTTTTTTTAAAATTCTATATAATATCTAAACAAAAACAAAACAAACTAACAAAAGACCAAAACTGTTCATATTGTATGCAGATGCAGTCTCTACTCGAGGAGTTCTTTTCATCTCTAGAACACACAGTACAAAAGTGTCAGAAAATTTAAGCTATGAAAAGAAATACTTACTATCCTTCAATTAACCATGTACACTTAGTTTTATATTTATAATTTATAGGTCCATCTGTTAAATATCCAGAAGGTTCTGTTAACCTACAAGAGGAAAAACAGTCCTGTAATAAACCAGAGACAACACAACAGAACACACATCATCAACATGCCAACAGAATCTTTCTGGATGGAAGGAAAATTGGGGGTAGGGAAAACAGTCAAATCTCTCTTCATATTTCTCGTCACACTGTTTGTACTCATAAAAACTTTAATTCTGATTATTCTATATCATTGATTTGCTTTCTTCCCCCAGGCATTCACTTGTATTTTTTCTAGTTCAGTAGCAAATAATTTAAATTATCTTTCACACAAAATGGATCCAAGCCAATGTAAAGGGGATTTTGTTTAAGAGTATTTTGGTTTGGTTTACTTATTTACTTTGTCTTTGCCTTACAACTTACTTCTGAAATTAGACAACACCAGCCATGGGAAAACTCTTCTAGATCAAGACAAATTAAGACATAAATTTAACTAAGCATATCTATCAGCCTGTTCCTCTCTCACTCCTAGTTAGTACCCAGTCTCTTCACAGTGGTCTACAGTGAATATCCAGGAAAGAATTTAAATCCCTGCAGATACTCCACAAAGCATTACACCACCTTCAATGACTTGCAGCTCAGGGACACTTTCAGTCAGGTTCATGTTTTATACCACTTAAAATGTAATTATCTGTGTTATTTCCCTTCTTTCCCTCCTCTGCCCCTTTTCCAG
Organism: Ptilonorhynchus violaceus; assembly: GCA_013397565.1. Taxonomy (NCBI): domain Eukaryota; kingdom Metazoa; phylum Chordata; class Aves; order Passeriformes; family Ptilonorhynchidae; genus Ptilonorhynchus; species Ptilonorhynchus violaceus. The sequence continues at coordinate 811,657 of VZRJ01006864.1, forward strand.
CCTGAGAAATCCTTGCTCACTGCTTTTAATATCCCTTTTGGATTCTCCTAGAGCCTGCTGAGATGCAACACAGAGATCAGCATATTGTATTCAAGTGAACCATGAATCTGTATAGTGGCAATATTATTTCCATTTTATTCTCTATTCCCATTTAAGATTTTATTTGCTCTTTCAACAACTACTATTCTGACATTTTAAACAGAAATAGCTGCTATAACTTTTTTTTTGAGTGATAATAGATAGCTCAATATTCATCACATATAGAAATTCATTTAATGTAGAAAGAGAACCTTTTTCATCCATTCATATATATTACTTTGTATTAATCTATGCAGTGATAAAACAGCAGACGAAATTCAATAATCTATTAACATAAAAGCTTTCTGAAAGAGCCTGCTATCTTCAGCACACTTTAACTTCACTAATCCACTCCATTTTCTGCATCCTTTATGATTATGTTCAGGTCTTAACACACATCTCTAGTGGCCTTGCTCCATTGGGGAAACAGATCATCCTACTCTTTAGAATGTTACAACAATAATAACAAATATAAATACATTCTCAGAAATGCTCATTTCTTTCACTATATTGTTGAAATCATTAAGAATGAGTATCATTGAATAAGAAAAAAGACTTTTTTGTCTGTTTTGTTTGTGTGCATTTCTTTTTAATAAAAGGCAGTAATGCATGAGATTCCAATCAAAATCATTTCAGTGCTGTCATATGATTTATATAGAGAAGTAAAGTCTTATTTAGCAAGCCACAGAGCATTTATTTTCCTGGAAGAAGTGTGAAATATTGCAAGTATACATTTGCAGTCATGACCATTGCCTTCTTAGTAGTTGTATAGTGCAATGGAGGTAACTTACAAGAGCTGCTTTTATTAGATCAGCCCTTTGGTACTGGCAAAGTACAAACAATTTCCCTTGTCTCCAAGGCTGATAATGTTTTGATAAATTGTTTCTTTTGGAAGAGCAGATAGGCTTTGAATCAGCAGTTTCAGTTTGTTGAGAAAAAAGGTAAATAAATAAGAGCACAACATAGCTTTGCAATAATGGTGGTAGAAAATGGTAAGATAAGGGGTTGTACTATTTAAATTAAATACATAGCAAGACAGATGGGAATTACTTTAAGTTTCTTGAGTCATACCAAGAACTTTTCTGTATTATTTTTCTTTCCAAGTGTTATCAAATCCCAAATCCCTTAAATAACAACGATAAGCAGTACCACTTTCATGCAACCCCTTACCAAATGAAGGGCAATATTTTCTTTCATAAAAAGCCAGGTATTTATCAGCATAGTTTTCCTCTGTAACTAACAGTGATTCTGTCAAATAACTAAAATCCACATAAGTCAACCTGACCATACTCTCATTAATCACAGAAGTGCCTGCAGGTTGTACCCCACTCCTTGCTCACCGCTGAGAAAGCCTCAGGGATGAGAGGAAGCCAGAACAATCTGTGTGGCCTCCTCAGGCACCACAAGTTTATCACACCTAGACTCCAACTTTCTAAACAGAGCACACAGGGGAGCAGCTGATGTTGTCTATTGTCATTTTAAATTGCACACCAGCTTTCATAAGCAAAACAATATTTTTTCTAGTTGGCAGGTTTATAATCAAAACCTATAAAGAATCAGAGGGTGTGTGCCAAGAGAACATTTCCCATCTCTGTACACTGTAAAACAGATCTACCAAATAATAGAAGGAAGTCAGAATGCTGCACATTTAAAGGCATTCAGAAGCACCAGTGACAGGTCAGTCACTCACCAAGGTAATCACTCAGCAACAGCTTATGTGACACTACAGGGTGTTTCATTTAGCAGACAGATACACCAGAAATGCAAGGGCTAAAGCCAACACAGGGCAACCAAAACACACAACAAATGGATATCTACATTCACCTCAAATATTGCCACTGGTATAAAATAAAGGCAAATATAATTGAGTTAGAATGTGCAGTGGTAATGTTTATATTTACCACTGCAGAGACTTTAAACCAAGACTGACGCATTTCAGGAAAGGAGAAAAGCATGTTCTAGTTCAGTCAGAAATTACTGGTCCAAAATGAAGCAGTAGTCAGATGAAATCTATGCCCTGCAATACATAAGACGTCAGAGCAGGTTATTAAAATGGCCTTTCCTGCTGCAATATTTATAGATCTGTGAAAAACGCAGTCTTGTCATCTCCTGTATCTTCCTGCAAAAAATAATATCATCAAATCTTTCAGAAAGGGGCACTAATTTAAACCAGAAAAGTCACTGGGTATTTTCTGTCATCAGCAGAACATGAAGATCCATGAAACTGCTGGTAGATGGACAGAGGTCTGATTCATAATACAGATGCATCAGGAGAGACAAAGCCTAAGGTACATTCATAATATTACAAATATTCACTATTGAATAAAAGAAAGAGTTAGGAAGAAATTCATTTATCTCTATATTACTTAGTGTCATATTTCTACTGATAATTTTATGAAATGTTGGATTACTTTGCAATTCCTACAGTTATATCTGAATATATAAAATAGAGCATATTTTGCTGTATGGGTTCATCTCAACATCAGTATTTGTGTGTCAGTCAAGAGCTGTTCTCTCCATTGCTGAAAAATTTTACTTCATCTCCTTTTCATCTTTTATGAAAATATGTTTTATTAAAAAGAAATAAAAATCAATAACTGTGCTTCAAAGTTATAAGATCAAGTTCTTCATAAATAGAAGTACTGGCAACCCTTCTAGCTTGAGACCTTGTGTCTAACATTTACAGCAGGGAAAGAGACTGCACCAATCCAAGATCAGCTGAATATATTCATAAAGAAGGGGAAAAAAATCTCAGTCCACCTGACAGCACAAATCCAAACCAGTGAGAAAGAAATGCAGAAGTGATCAAGAGGCCATTTCTCATACCATAATATTAAGTGACAGACTAAGAAGGCTTTCTAGTATTTTTTTCAAAGGAAGGTCTAAAAACAATATGTTCTGAAAAACCCCCAAAGCCAGATTTTTCTTTTCCAGGCATACAGCATTGACTAGCACCTCACAAAAATGCAAGGAATTTGCATCTGATTTTCCTGTATTTTTACATTTATTGTATAACTTCCCGGTGGTTAATATTTTTTTCACAGCACATATGAAAACAGGAGATACTGAACACACTGTAGCTCTAATTTTTCTTCAGTGACTAATCAAGAGGAATAAATATTTAATACATTAAGAAAATATTTGCATATGCCAATCACACTCCTCTACTTGTTACATACTGCCTTGCACTAATAGAAGAAGGTATATTTAGAAACACGATAAGGACATTCATGACAACTTCTCACATGCCAAGTAATCACAGGCCTGCTCTTAAATAGGTTTCAGTTTTTTCATTGACAAAGTAGCAGTCTCTTTTGCAAAGTGTCCCTAGCGATTAATTCCTTCATCCTGAGTTCATCCTTCTAAATTATTTTAAACAAAACCATGCTCCAAAACAATCCAAAAATCCCAGAAAAGTAAAATCAAGATTAGAATACAAAAACAATTTTTTCCCCGTAAGACTATATCCTCTATTTCACTTGTGTTAAAACAACTAAGTTAGCTGGGATATAAACTCTGATTGGTGCAAACCATTAATTTCAGGTTTACTCTGACATGTGTTCTGTTTCTGAAAAGGGGTGTTATCCTACGGCATATTTTTGTAATAGTCCCCAAAACAACTGAAAGGATGCTGCATAGAAGTAGATGTTGCTTGCAAAGTACAAACTTACATGGCATCTTACTTATGCAATGTATTTTCACTTACATAAAAGAAATCTGTTCCCTTCCTTAGGCTGCACAGCATTATATAAATTCACAGAACATAGACCAGGACAGGTTGTTTAGAATAGGATATCTGAATGTGTGACTGTGAGGGAATCTACAAAGTGAGTTAAAGTAAGAAAGTGTGGGCACAGTCTTACGAAGACCTGTAAACAAACCAGATAAAGAAGATAAAAGTAGCGTAATAATACTAAAAGCAATCAAAATATTTATTATATTGTAAATTACTGTGTGAACTACTCAAGGATTTTCTTCTATCTCCTCACAAGGTGGTAACTTAACTTTCTTTTTACTCAAAACCCCTTAAATTGCCATTTCAGTTACAACATGCCCTAAAACACCTATCCCCACCATACTGAAATCTTTCCCCACAGTTATTTGTCTGATCTGATTTTAATAATTCCAATGACAGAACTCTACAATCATCTTAGGCACTCTATTTTAGCAGTGACTTATTATTAGAAAGTATTTTTAAATGTCTAACTCCACTTTTTTTCTTACTCAAATAGATTATTTCCTGAACACAGACTTGGAAATCAGGTAATATTCTCCCTCTTTCTGCTCATCTTTTACAACCATCTACCTCCAGGCTTTTCTTCTCTGAATAAAGCAACTGAATCTAGCATCCCCCATGAGTCATTTTCTAGACTTCCCTCCTCTAGAACTCCTACAATTCATCTGCATCTCAAAATCGTACCTACTACTCCAGCTGTAGCCTGACCTGCATAGCAACCAGAGAATTATTTAATATACATAATGTGGCCAGTTCTCCTGAATAAAAGTAGCAGAATAACTACTTTTATGCTGATTTGTGTACAACCTGTAATTCCCCAAGACTGCCAACTTCCTCCACAGGAGGAACTAAATGGTATTACTCTAGTTCATCTTCCTGAGGTTAATCAGACCTACCCAAGTGCAGAAATTCAAATCCAATTCTGCCAGTATCAGGCAGTACTATATGGGATCAATGCAGTTCACATGAGCTGGAACTTGCTGCATAGAAAGTTTCATTTATAATTGCTCTCTCAATAGGAAAACCTATTTTTGTTTGTCTGATATAACCATTCACTTAAAAGATAGCAACTTCTGGTCACAGTGCCTAGTGAGGAACCCTACTTAAAAAGCAACGAACTCCACAAGAAAAGAAGAAATTCTATTTATACATACTTACGATAAAGTTTTTCAAAAAAACTCCTGCATTTCTCGTAACAGCCATTTTTCTATTACTCAACCATGTCAACAGTTTCTGAGTATTATTCATATCCATTATTCACCTACCTTACAAAGCACTAACATAAAGGCAGTACTAGGAAAAATTAAAACTCCAGTGCCCCATCACGACACTGGCATTAATTTGGTATCCTATAATGCAAGTCATTCAAGCAATTGCAACATGGCACCATTCTTTGTGTTGGTTAAAACTAAGCAGTTGCCAGACATCAGCACTGCGAATTAGAGGCACTAAAATAAGAGGTTTTCTTCCTCCTCATGGTTCTAAATATTAAGGCCAAAGAAAAGTGCTGACATGCAAAAAAAAAAGAGCTTTCTACTTTTCCTTTGTGTAAAGAAATTTTCCCATTAGTTTCCAGGAACAGCACATGTCAAAATGATCTATTTCAAGGTTTTTTTGACAAAATGATTCACAGAATTATAGATGAATAGAGTCCAAGAGATAAGGTGAATAACAGGCACAGTAATCTCTCCCACTGTACAAATGATTGGAGTCTTTTCATTCAAAAGCTTGATACATAAATGGAGGAAATAACACTATTGAAAGTGTAGCCACATAGCATGGATCTTGAAACAAGCCATCCTGACTTTTGTCTTCAGATTTTTCTTCAGAGTACATATATACTCCTCAAAATGTGTGAGTATAAACCAGAACTATCTAAAAAAACCAATCCAAACGCTGATTGCCTTGAATCTAAGCAAAGAAATACACCACTACTAAGCACAGTATCTCCCCCAAACATTCAGAAGTTATCAACAACTAAAAAAGTTTTTATGCTACCTCGTTTTACACAGATGGATTTACACGTAATATTTATGAAAACTTCCTATAAAATCGAGTGGAGTTGAGTCAACCTACAGAGTTCAACAGTGAACTCCATATTTCCTACAGAATCGCTGCACCAATTAACAGTTCAAATCTTGCCAATATTTTCCAGGTGGCAGTGGTTCCCTCCATCTCAGCTTGGAAATCACTGCCTTTTAAAAGATACTGCAAATAACACAATATCCTCTACTGACCTGGAAAAAACTTAGTGAAAAGAAATGAAGTGAAAGAAATGTAGCTTCACCTCTCTTATCTGGAATACTACAGACATTTGATATTTCCTATTTTAATATCATGTTTGGACAAAATCATATGAGACAGGCATGTACTCTACTAGAAATGCCCAGGTTAGTTCACAGATGGCATCCAAAATAGTGCCTATAAATAGATGTCTGCCCACCACACCTAAAATTAAGAACTGATAGAAAATCAAGTTGGTATTTGATACAAACATGATGTATTTCCCTGTATCACCATCTCATCTAAGTATGGCTGTAAATGCTACTCTGGATATAAAATCCAAAAGGTCAAAAAGCTGTATAAAAATAATTCCAGTCTGGAGTAAGACACAGACCATCTACCTGATCCACTGACTGAACTTCTTGCACTCAGTTTCATGTCATGGTTACTCATTTTCTCAGAAAAAGAGCAAGGTTTGAAATATTTGAAACATTCAAAGACTGACAATTCAATCTCAATTCAGAAAAATATTAACAGTAATCCCAAAGTTTTCTCATGTATTCAGATAGCTACTATTTGAAGCAGAAAGGAATTAGAAAACAATCTGCCAGGAAGCAAGAAGACACCCCATTGCTCTAACATTTTACAACGTTCACTTCAGCCAAGAGTTATTTTTATGGCCAAATGTTGCCAAGATAATGAAGAAATTAATTAAAAGGAAAAAAAAAAAAAAGACACATTCCACCACACTGAAGTGGTCCTGTTACTTACTTTTTCCTACCACATTAACACTGTTCTTACTTCATTTAGAAAAGTTCTGTACCTTCATGGATTATGTTACTTAAAGTAACATAAGGGTGATCTTAAAGATCACTCAGAGTAACACATTATCCTTATGTTATTCCTAGTGTTGAAAACAAACAAAAAACTTATAGCTTAGGTTTCCTTAACATCAAAAAGTTCCTTTTCCTAGGCTTTATTTTCCACAAGGCAGCCCGCCATTTCCAAAAGTAATGTGGTTAAGTGTATATTCTAGCATTGCTTTGTTAACATCTCTTAAGCTCTGTCAGGGTACACTTGATCCCATCTTCCAGATCACTTGTGAAGAAACAGCATCGGGCACGATGTTGATCCTTGGGGATCCCACTTGTGAGAGGAGCTGTTTTCACACAACCAGTCAGCCAGTTCCCCACCCACTGCACAGATCCCTTGTTTAGACCACAACACATCCATTTCTGTACCACATGGGGAATAGGAAATCATGTGGAAAGCCTTGGAGAAATTCAGGTAGACAATGTCTCACCCCACATCAACAAGCAGATAACTCTGTCATAGAAGGCAATCAGGTTTGTCAAGCACATTTTGCCCTTCATGAATCTCTGCTGACTTTTCCCACTCATGTGCTTCATCTGACTTGCGACAGCCCACAGGAGAATTCATTCTATAATTTGCCCAGAGACAGAATAAGATTGATGGTCCTATAATTTCCTAGATCCTCCTTTAAGCTCTTTTTTGTAGATGGAGTTGTCATTAGCTTTCTTCCACTCTTCTGGAACATCCCCCAATCTCCACAACTTGTCAAAGATTACGGAGTGCGGCCTCACAACGTGAACCAGCACTCTTAAACCCTTGAGTGGATTTTGTCAGGGCTCACTGATTTGTAGGGGTCAAGCTCCTGTAATAGTTCCCACACCAATTCTTCCCATGCTGATGGTGAGCCTGTATTTGCAACAACCTGGATTTTTGTTCCCAAGGCCTGGGGCCCAAGAGCACCAGTAAAGACAGACGTGAACCAAGTGTTGAGAACCTCTGTCTTTCCACATTGTTGGTGACTAATTCACCTCTCCTGTTTAACAGCAGGCAATGTTTTGTTCTGTTTCTGTGTTTACATACCTGAAGAACATTTTTCTTGTAGTTTTTGATACCTCTGGCCAATTTCAATTCAAGCTGAGCTTCTGCTTTTCTAACTGCATCTCTGCACAATCCCGGAAATGCCCTTGTAGCTCTCCCCAGGTATTTGTCTGCTTTTCCATCCCTGGTCCAGTTCTCTTTTCAGCAGACTCAGAAGTAGTTAAGACAAGGGGCTCCCTTGCTCCACCTGCTTTCCTTACCTTTAAATAGAATTCAATCTCAGTCATTTCTACACTAAAGTAAGATTGTCTACAGGTTTTGATCTAATCACAGGATTAACATGAGTGAAGGATAAAGTTATTTATGAATTGTTATGTATTCATATATACTTTAATCATATGTATGTATATATTTATATACTGAGCCATATATATGTATTTTATAAGACTTCTAGAATTAATCAAACATGCTACAGTATCTTAAAATGTGGAGCAAAAAGCATATAGGCAATGCAAGCTGAGGAACTTGGCAACAAAGTAATGTACTGTGCCAATTTTTCACTGTACATCACCATAAATCTCATTTTCACTTGTGACCTAGTTCAGGGTTTTAACTTAAGCTTCCTGAGGTAACAGGCAAATGCTCTAAATCCAGTGTGTCACCAACTCCTAAATTGCTCCTCGACTATTTAAATCAAGTTTCTGATAAAAACCTACACTCACCAAGAAGCACCTACTTCTGCCTTTCTGTTATTTAGATTGATTGATATCGAACCATCAGATTTTATGTTGGTTAAGAAAAGAGTTCTAATGGCAAGAAAGTACTTCATACCAGAAGGCTGAAAGCACCAGCTCCCACCAGCTATATTAGTTATCCAAATGCAGTAAACTTTGACACACACACACTTTCCAAAGGAAAAAAAAATTATCATTATCCCTTCCTAACACCACAGAACCAGAAATTTTTTGCATTTTATATTATTTATTATTTGTTTGGTTCTCAAGACTTTAAAATTCAGCATTCTCATTCTATTTTATATATGTGTGTGTGTATATATATATATATATANNNNTATATATATATATATAGACTCAGCAACTCCTCCTTCCTCTCTCCCCCTCCCCTCAGCACACATGCAGCTTCATAAGAGGTTTCCAGTCTCTGAACACAACCTCAGTACAAATGTTGAGATAAGAAGAGATAATAGTTCTTATAAAAACTTAATTGATTAATAAATTCAGAGGGCTGGTTACTGAGTAGGTTTCAAGTACTGTCTTTCAGATAATTATATAGATAATCACTTGCTTCCAACTCCTCTGGCTGCAGCAATTACCAGGACATTACACATTTGGCTTAAATACAAAGCACATCCCTCTGTTTGCTGTAAAGAAATGGAATAATGACATTCATATCTCTAGGGTATTAGGAAGCAATCTAGTTTGGGAATATGATAGATTCTTACCAGTAATAAAAAAGCATCATTTCAGAACACATTTCACTCATATGGCAGGTGTCATTTCACTCATATTTTCTGCTTGACTTTTATAATTTATAGGGTAAGTCATAACACTGTTAGCAACTTCCAATACGCCCTCTAGAAGTGGATGAAGAGGTATAACAAAGAAAGACTATTACATTTTGAGTTTTAACTATTCCAGCTGCCAGCTCCACAGAATCAATCACTTCATATATTGGTGTTTTCATTTGTGTGGGTGCGTGTTTTGGGGTTTCTGGGGGGCAGGGAGAGGATATTTCTAGCCTGTAATTTGTTCTGTATTTAAATGCAAAACCAAAATTAAAGAAATACTGAAGTTTAAAACAAGAAACGAAAGTTTTTAGCAATTTTAGTTAAATTTAGGAACGGGCAAAGAGAACATATGAAAATTTATCATGAGACTGTTATACCCCCATCTCCCACAAAAGGAGAATACAGGTCACGGGAACATTGTTTGGAATTACCCACTTTACCTTTAACAGAGTACAACAGCAAAACACACCCACAAGACCAGAACTCCGAGCCTGTTCATACTGTCCCTACAGGAACACAGCAAGGCACGTGAGACACACAGCCAAGCTGCCTTGTCTGATCAGTGAGAGGCTACAAAAGTGTAGGACCATCACTGATGAGCAGAAATCCTCACGAGTGCTCCCAGGACAACAGGCTCTCAGAGGCTGATGATCTATCTTCTGTTATGGAAAGCTCTCAAAGCTGCTACTGATCTGTTCCCCCTCATTCAAACATAAAGCAGAATGGATTGGAAACAAGGACCCACCCTTCATCAAGGGAACCACAACAACATCAACAGAAATTACACCTTACACAGAGAGGGGCTCGAACTGGTACACAGCTTAGTAGTGCTTGAAAGCCAGCACGAATCAACAAGCCAAACACTGAAGTCTAAAGCCAGTAAATTGGGCTGTTGGAAACACATAGAGGAAAAGAAATGAGAAGGCAAGCAATCACTCTGGTACAGGGTCAGGGAAAAGCAGTGACCCTAAGGCTTAGAGAAGTGGTGATTCAGGTAGCAAAATGCATCACGGCAGGGAATTGTTTCAATGCAGCAGCACGGAGAATGAGAAGGATGGGTTGGTGCTGCCCCTTCTCAAATTTTATGCATCATATGCCAAAAAAGTACAAGCAGCACACCCTCCGTGGGCCATGCTGTGGGATAAGCTTTCTTGGCAACCACAGACCGAAACAGAATCATTCAAATAGATACTTTTATTATTTAATGTGCCAGTTCACAAACATGCCATCAAGTATTCCTGTCAGCATTTCACTGCTTCAACTATCATTTAGTTGTTTCTTGGAATCTATCAAACCAGAAATCTAAATGGCTCTGGTCACCTCACTCAACAAGGAATCTAACAGTTCAATGCAGAATAAATTTCCTGGCAGTGGTGGAATTCCTACAAAATGGCCTTTGAAAGATAAAACAGATATAGACTAATTATTACTTTATTTGATCGGCTTAAGCAAAACCAGAATACATAGCAAATTCAGAAGGAAGTGCACTGGTTTGCACACAGAAGAGACAGACATCTGAAAGGATATTATTCAGCAGAAGGAAGGTTATTTATTGCAAGGATGCCATTTAAAACTAATCCCATTTAAATAAAATTTACTTTCCTTGCCTACATGACCTTATCTGCTCTACTAGAGCAGTCCACTACTCCAAACAACAGGCATGCACTGACATAAGCAGTACTGTCTACATCATCAATAATTCAATCATAACAAACATTTTTGCTTGTTTGTTTTTAATTGGGAGCAAAGATAATTTATTTTTAAATGTTTTGGATGCCTGGTTTTGCTTTTCAGAAAGTTTCACTACAGGTAAAATAAGTGAGTATATATGAAAACCAATTTTCCTTCTAAATCCTAGAAAACTACACAAACTGCAATGAATTCTTAATTTTAATTGGCGAAGACTCATCGAATATTCCTTGAAAGATTCTGTGTTATCAACATTGTTTGAAAGCAGTATTCATCAAGAATTTCAAAACCGGTTTAGAATCCAGATCAAAAGAAATCCCTCACAACAACTAAAGTCTTAATACAACTTTTATGCAGTTCCTGGTTTGTCCACTAGCATTTGGCACTTGTGTTACTATCTCAGATAACTTGTGACTCTCAATTTCCCATCACATCAATGTTAGATGATCAAAAATTATTCTATTTGTATCAGTGCAAAAATAATTTCTCTTGTAAAGAAAATGTTTGCAAAGATAAATTCCTGCAACATTAACAGTGACAAGTTACAGGAAAGGAAACAAATTTCCTTACACTTTCAGTTGACCTTAAAGACTTTCAACAATTTTGCAATATATAACAGTCTTCTTTCAACACGTGACTATTTCTAGACCAAGGTCTTGCTAGAATCAAAGATGTCAGAAATCAAAACAAGTGCAAGTGGAGTTATGGACAAAAGAACATTCAATACTGTTTCAGGAAAAATTTGCATTACCTAGGACCACAGTTGAGGCTCAGTTTCTAACAGAGTTTCTGATTGTTGCTACTCTTTTGTTAGATCTTATCCTGCACAAGCATCTGTTCAGCAATGCTTAAAAACAGAAGAGATTAAGAGGGGGG
>VZRJ01006864.1:823679-849687 GCA_013397565.1 Ptilonorhynchus violaceus
AGGTTCAAGAGCAGAAAGCCTAATATTCTTTAATATTCAGCTGTAAAATGAATCAAATCTGTTTTCAGATATACTTCTAGATACATCTCTAAACATTCACTCCACAGTCAAAACAAGCATTATTTTTGGCCTTTGATTAGTCACCAGAAGGTGCTCTTAAGTCATTAATCTGAGCTGCAATCACTCCTGACCCCAGCTCTCTGAGGACAGCGTTGTGCACAGGACTCTTAGTAGGTCATTAAACTGGAACCTACTACAGTTAAAGCAAAATTCAAACTGGCATGGCTTGTTTTTCAGTAAGGAAGCTGAGGGTTATCATCAGCCTAAAAAGAGGGCTTGAATCATCCCCAAAATAAGCTTTTATTCAAAACTACAAAAAACTAAAACACACCCCTGTGCATGTATGGTCTTTATCAAAAAGAAAAAATAGCCACAGAAATTCCAAAGAGAAGAAAATTACATATTTTACAGCATCTCAAACTAGACAATTAGGAAGCTTCATTCATTGCTTTAAGAGAAAAACATTTAATACTTAAGATTTATAAATATAGCTATTTTGATAAATTATTTAGGGGAAGAAATGAAAGGGAAAAACATGTTCATCAAAACATGTGGTACCTTAGTTTCAGTGATTATATAAATAAAGGCCAATAAAGTACATAAACTATATGCTTGTGGAAAGAGTTTTACTCTGATCCATGAATTGGCTCACCTTTGTCCATTGTTCATAAAATTCACACCTGCATTTATACTTCAACATCTGTATTCCCTCCCAAAAGTGGTGCCAGATACAGATCAGGCTGTATGAAACACTCCCAGCCACAGAGGCAGAAGAAGGCACAGTCTTCTCCAGTGGTTATTTTCCACCATGTCTGCCTCCCAGCTACCGAAAAATGAAGCAGAGCCCCTTTTCCCTTGGTTTTTCTGTCCAAAATGGAAGCCAGGCATGAATTGTAACGTGAACACTCTGACCTGATCAGCTGCAAGTGGCCAGCACGGCAGAGGCTGGACCCTCCCCTCAAAGCACTCAACCAACTTAGGGAGCTTGGAGTCAGATCCAGTGATAAAGAAGTGGATCCATCTCCCGACCAAGGGAAAGACTCCAGTTCAGTGTGATTTTGTCTCACTTTCTCGCCCTCCAATAACTATCTTAATAAAACAACTACTTTTTAAACACCAAGTCTCAAAGTTACATGAATATACAGGACTGAGATGGCCTCTTCAGCCTGAGATTGGGAATTGCCAGCCTAATATCGGCTTTTGCATTTAGTTAGCAAATAAGCTAAATCTTTGCTTACAAAATTACTAGGAATACAAATTTTAATCCCTTTACATTTTAAAATGCTTTTTCTTGAATAAGCCTAAGGATCTGAGTGTTCCAATTCATAGAAGTTCTTAGGCTGTAAATCCATTTACTAAAGACAGGATTATAGAGCACATGTATATCATTTTACATATGATACTTTTAGGGAATTTAAACTGACAGGGCTGCTTTAAAAAGCTTTACCTAAAGTGAGCTTTAAGAAACTATTTACTTATATTTCTTGAATTTCAATACATACCCTGTACTATCATAAAAACTTGAAGGGATCTAAAAATTTTACTAAGCATAAAAATGGACATAGTCCTTGTCTCAGTTGCTTTGGTGTAAATCTGCAAGAGTTACCTGTTGTTACAAAGAAGGTACAAATATTGCACTGTTGTTTCAATCATACAATAATGATCAAAAAAAAAACCATTCACAGTAGAATGTACCCACATTTCACATAATAAAATCTCACTTTAGAATTATATTCAGGTTCAGATCACTGTATGCAAGAGGACCAAGTCTGGCACATGCTGCAAAAGTGAGTTTTTCCCGTTCACATAATCTACAGAACACCAGCCTCAGTAGAAAGTCTCTGTAATTTACTATGCACGTGCATAGCCACCCTTCCTTCCCTTCATCCCCAGCAATGCCCTCAGCATGTAACCTCTGGCATGGGTTTGCAGGGATACAGGAGTGGGTCTTATAGGCAAAGCCCAGCTTCAGAAACCTGTTGGAAGACTTTCAGCACTTCTAAGCTATAGTTCTGAATATTCTTCTCATTGTTTTTATCAATCATTAGAGAAGAGTGGTATAAACACCCAACTAACTTTGAACCTGTCAAAAGTAAGAAGAGGGATCCTTTAGGTAACAACTTAACAACTGGGAAAACTGGAGAAAGTTAGGCTGAATGACTTGTCTCTTAAGTGGGTAGCTAATAAAGATATTTAAGAGAGAAAGCATCAAAATTCAGAAGTGAATTTGAGCTTCTAAGCAGACAATATATGCCTAGGGAGGGGAGGAAACGTCTTTAGTAAGCTTTCCAAGTCATTTCTATAGATTAGTTATTTCCCCTATTTCTTCCTTTTTTGGGGGGATGCACAGCCATTCAGATCTGAGCTACTCACCTGGGTCTGAATTTCCTCAGCATCACACAGCAGATTACTCTGCACAAAAGATTGGTACAATTGCTGCATACACTAGCTAAAGCAATATCCTAAATGAGGTCAGTAACATCTACCTGCTTCAAAAAGAACCCTCTTTAATATCTTGACACAAGTGAACACCGAAACACATGAATAAGTCATATGGAAGCTCTAAGTAGCCACCTGCTATTCTATCAGAAAATACGAGGGCTACATATTGTTAGGTCTAAGGTTACCTTGCATAAATGTCTGCATAAAAAGAATTTAACAGTATTAAGCAGCCCCTGGTGATGGACTAGACCAAAAGGCACAGCCATGTCTCTTATGAATAAAGTTGAATAGAGTTGTATTCCACACATTGATTTTAAAATAAAAGTTATACATGAATTGAGTCAGTCAGTGAGGTATGGTAATCACTCATCAGGGAGCCATCTCCTCAGCATTCACCACAAAGGATGCCTCTTCAAGCCTTTTTTTAAAGAATATCTGAAAGATTAATTTTTCCTATGTCTACATGCAGATTTTTGTCTCTTGAACTGGGTACTGGCTCATAAGAGCTCAGTAAGACAACAACAAAAAAATTTTAATAATTCTTTAACCTTAAAGTTGTGAGAGTTGGATTAATTTACAGGGAAGAGAGTTGCAAGAAATGCTAAATACCCTGGTGAATTGTTGGTCATTTAGGGTCTCAGAGCCTTTAAAAAATGTCTGACTACCTCAGGAGGTGAATGAACATGATTATTTAAAGAAATCTCCAAGACCTGCAGGGATCAACACAGAAAGAGGTGCCAAATTCAGCATCTTGTACCTGTTGACTCATTCAACCATATGTCTGCATAGTCTTTGCTTTTCTCTTTTCCAAAACAAAACCTTAGTAAAAAATGTTAAGGCTAAATAATTACAAAATGAACTCAACTATGTAATAAAGTTATAGAAATCTTCATGTATTTCCTGTTTGGGGCTGTTACATGCAGATTATATCACAGATCACACACAGGCTGCAAAGCTTTGCAACTGCTGTTGAATCCCAGCTTACTATGGCAATATTTAACCAGGATAGTGTGCATTCTCTACACTACACTGGTATTTCAAACAGGGAATTCTGCATGGGAAGTTTGTTACAAATGGAAAACAAAAATCATACAATCAGACAAATGAGCCCCAAAAGGATCCAGAAAGGGAAGCTTAATTAAAGCAACGAGATAAAGTCAGCCCAGTCTTCTCATCTCAGGAAAAAGGTGGACACTCCTGCTAATATTTCATTAAATTGATCATGGAGGGTTATTTTATCAACAGAGATTTGATGAGAATAAATCCAGCTGTTTTCAGATAGCCCTTTATTCAAAAAGTCGTCAAGGCACAAAATTTTAAGTTCCCAGTGGACTTCCAGCTATTCTATTTATTTCATACTTATCAGGAATAGCTGTTCCCTGGCTCAAGCACCCAGTAGAAATAGTCAACTTTCACAAAGAGACAAACAACATAATATCCTAGTCCCCTCTGTATTGTTTCGGGGTTTCCCTTTTAAAAATGAGATAAAGATTTCAGAATGACACACATCTTAGGCCTCATAATGGCATTGCTAGTGAACCAAACAAACAAGTCATCATCATCCAGAAAGCTGCCTGCGAGGCACAGCTCTAAATGACACACAACTTAGTCTCCCCAACAAAAGCCACAAAATACTACTAATCCACTAATTTTAGCATCACATTTAATAAGCATGTAAAATACATCAACAGCAAATTTTAAGCATATTTATTTTCTTCTTACAAGTGTGGAGGAAGAGTTCTATACGTACTAATAAGTTGTATTTCTTTGACAAGAAATAAAGATTGAAACCAAAAGAAACACACAAAAGAAGTGTGTTACGGGTTCGACAAATGAAAATTATTTTTTTTTCTTCCCCCATCTAACAGAGAGACTGTGTAGGTGGGGAGGGGCTGGCCAGGAACTAATGAGCAATACTTTAAGAACAAAGAAAGTTGTCCACTACACTGCGACGTGTCCGCCCGCTCGCTCCAGAGCACGGATACACTGTGACAACTCCATGAGGGTCCCACTGCGACACAGGGTACAGAGTCACCCGGTCGCCGCCCGGAGCTGCTCCCCTCTGCCATCTCTGCCACCAGCCTGGGTTTCTGCTCCACGTCGGTCGGCACCGGGGTCTACTCGTCTCTGCTGTTCCTGCCTTCTGCTGGCCCCTCAGTGGGTGATACCGAGGTCCATCGCTCCCCAGTCAACGCTGCCTGCCTGTGCTGCTCGCTGCTCACTGCTGAGGTTGGTGCTGAGCCGGGCTGCTGCCCCGTGGGTTCGCACCAGGAGCGATCTCCCCTCTCCCTCTCCTGCTTGCTGGAGCCGCCATTGCCACGTGGAGAGGTCGCCGCGCTTGCACCACAGCGCCCCCTGCAGCCGCGGGGGAGTCACTGCAGCCTCTCTGCCCCAGCGGAGAATCGCCCAACGACAGACAAAGGACTGTCACTGGGTTTGTCTGTTCTCTTACTGTTGCCGTTTATCTGTCTTATTTTATATAGAGAGAGATACATAATTCTCATAAAGAACTGTTATTCTTTTTACCACATCTTTGCCTGAGAGCCCTGCAATTTCAAGGGTATAGTAATTCGGAGGAGGGAGGGGGGTCATCCTCTATCCAAGGAAGGTTTCCCACCTTCCTTGGCAGACACCTGTCTTTCAAACCAGGACAAAGTGATAAGTTAGTTTATATTTGAGACATAAACTGACAAAACTTTCATTTTCTTTGGATTATGGAGAACATTGGTTTGTTTGGTTTTTTAAATTACTTGTGAATAAACACAGAAGAACCTCTCTTGAAAAACCTTTTCATTTGTCATAAAAAGCCTGGGTTATGGAAGGATTACGCAAGTTTATTTTTGTTTCACTCATATATTTTCAAAAGCGGGATGTTCATGAAAATCAGGTACCTGTGAGCAGTACTCTTGGATACCTATGGGATTTGATACCTTCTCCTCTATTAACACTACTGGTGCTCAGGGAGGGATTTGGTAAAAGTGAAATAATTCATTATAAATCTCTCCTCCACCACACATTTACAGTCAAGATACTTATTCTGACACCATACCAACCAGCGATACTAAATCAGATGTATCAGGTGTGTTAAGTGTTTAACAATAAGACCATTACTGGATCATATAAGAGCACCAAAGCCTTTCATATTGGAGAAATTGAATAATTATTTTAAGTACCAAGAGTAACTAATTAGCACATTTTAAGACAGGATGTTTGATCCTTAAGTCTTAGATATTTCCATTTAAATTTTTCATCAGTGACTACTTTTCTACTTCAGGGAAAAAAGAACAGAGAGGATGGAAGACTATTATATATGTGCATTACGTACTAGTATCATTTGAGTATCCATATGGACATAATAGAAAAGACAAAGCAGCTGTACATACTCATTATCACTCCAGATGTAATTTGAGATGAAGATGAGACACTGATTAAATTGTTACCTTTAATAACTAGACAAGTACAGAGCTAATTCATCTTTACAAACTACTTTGCAAAATACATGCCATGGGATCATAAACTTGCTATAAGTAGATATTATTTCTTTGTTACTGCCAATTAGAATGTGCTCTCTGAGTGACAGCCAGTATTCATATAAACTGAAGTATTTCATAGTTTCATTTATGTAAGTAATAATTAAGATAATTGATAGAAAGCAAATAAGGAAGCAATAAGGAACATGTGCACTCTAGTAGTATTCAGCAGAATTAAGTTTATTTTCTACATGGTGGAAATTTATGAAGAAATGGGGACAGATCTTGTGCTATTCATCTTAGAGTCAACACGAAAATTGCTTTGAGGTGGAAATTCCAGTCAGAATTAAAATACTGCCCAAACTCCAAGTGAGGCTACAATGACCAAGAACTCTAAACAAGCCTTAATTACTTCATATCTAATTACATCTTATAAGACAAACTGAGATAATGTGATTATAATCTGTAAATTGGTCAGCATTACCTCCTGTTCTAATTCCATTTTGTTTTTATAAGAAATGTATACATGATAAGGCAATCAACCATAAAATCAAAACATCTGAGCTGTGATGTATAACACTAATACCACTAGAGCAACGAGATTGGGTCCAAGTTTTAAAAAAAATAGTGTTCTCAGTTAAGGAAATTTGTTAGATCATGGGCTTGTATGAGTACATATTTTTATGACTACAAACTTGTCAAATGGCAAAAACATCAGAAAGCGTGAGGCAACAGAAACTAAAGATAGCACAAAACAAAGAAAATGTTCAGTGGTGTTGACTCAGGATGATGATGTAAAATACTACCTCGCAAAAGCAAGACAGCTCATGGAACAAAGTGTATTGAATTGGATAATATCATATTTTCAGTAGTAAAAAAATTCAAAGAACTGATTGTCCTACCAGAACAGAGACAAGAATCTCTACACAAGAGCCCTAGGAAACAAAAGAACCAATGCATTAACGTGCAAGTTAAGCAGTAGGCACTTTATTAAGTCTATTAAATTATAGCATTTGTCATATTCTAGCAAATATTGTACCTAAATTTAATGCAAAAAAGGAAAGAATTAATAGAACCTATTAGTCTAGCTTTTCATTATTCTATATTCATAGTTTAATCTAAAAATATGGATGTGAGGGGAAAGAAGAATAAAATGCATCATAAATTTATTAATATGACACACTATCTTTGATAAAGCAACTATAAAGAAAATTACCATTTTGAGAAGGCTTAATAATAAGCTGTGCAATTAAAGTTGGAGACCAAGTTAATATGAGAACCATAGTGGAAGTAACAAGTTGGATAGAAATGAGACCTACAGGTTACTCATAAGAAAAAATTTAACCCTATATGGAGATTAACACTGGTGTTACAGGTTCGACAAATGACGTTTTTTCTTCCCCCATCTAGCAGAGAGATTGTGTAGGTGGGGAGGGGCTGGCCAGGAACTAATGAGCAATACTTAACAACAAAGAAAGTTGTCTCTCCACCTGCATTCCACACTGATCACCCAGAATGGGCGATACTTAAGGACAAAAGGGATCACTTGCCCAACCCAGAGGCCAGGACAATTTCCCCAATTAAAGAAACGAGAGCAGGAAACATTGCCAAGGCGGTTGTTTCCCCAGAGGCTGCAGCTTATCATCGCGAGAGGTGAAGGGGGACTTTTTGAGACTTTGGCAAGAGGGGGTGAGGCCAGGCTCACTGCTTTCTTCTCCGCTCAGCCCTCAGACAGAACAGTTGTCTCTGCAGCGAGTGCCGGTTTTGCTCCAGGAACACCGCTACACTGCGGCGTCTCCACCTGCTCGCTCCAGAGCACAGATACACTGTGATGTCTCTGCAGCGTCCCGGTGTGGCAGAGGGTGCAGCGTTAGACTGTGGCTGTCACCGCCCAGAGCTGCTCGTCTGTGCCACCAGCCTGGGTTTCTGTTCCACGTTGGTCAGCGCCGGGGTCTACTCGTCTCTGCTGTTCCTGCCTTCTGCTGGCCCCTCAGTGGGTGATACCGAGGTCCATCGCTCCCCAGTCAACGCTGCCTCCCTGTGCTGCTCACTGCCCGCTGCCAAGGTTGGTGCTGAGCTGGGCTGCTGCCCCGTGGGTTCGCACCAGGAGCAATCTCCCCTCTCCCTCTCCCGCAGCTGCCATTGCAGTGTGAAGAGGTTGCCGCACTCGCGCCACAGCGCCCCTGCAGCCGTGGGGGAGTCACTGCAGCCTCTCTGCCCCAATGGAGAATCGCCCAACGACAGACAAAGGACTGTCACTGGGTTTGTCTGTCTCTTATTGTTGCCGTTTATCTGTCTTGTTATATATAGAGAGATATATAACCCTAGTACAGAACCGTTATTCTTTTTACCACATCTTTGCCTGAGAGCCCCCTAATGTCAAAGGTATAGTAATTCGGAGGAGGGTCATCCTCTATCCAAGGAAGGTTTCCCATCTTCCTTGACAGACACCTGTCTTTCAAACCAGGACAACTGGATAGTGAAGGTAGTCAAAAATTGGCCTTAAAAATAGACTTTAGAATGATGGCACAAATGTGCTAGTGCAATTTACTGATGGCATGAAGTTGTTCATATTACTAGAGATTAATATATCCCAGGCAAGGAACTAGGTGATGTTAATGCTGGACTAAGAACAGAGATTGAATTTAGCAATTTGGTCTGTAAAGTCATGCACTTGGAAGTGAGTGGGATAATTTTAACTGGTCCACTGGAGAAGGGAGATAATTAAAACAGGAGTAGAATGACTATATGCCACCAATGGAACACCTCCAGAAAAAGAGAAAACGATCCTACAGTGTGGGATTTCCAGAGATCAGGCAGTGATCCAGATGTGGGATTTCCAGAAGCAGTCAGGCAGAAACAGCATCACAGCACAGGAGAGAGGCAAAGCCATATCCAGGAAACAGAATAGGAAAGATTAAAGTGGAACAGAGAAAGCTATTTGAAATGACTAGAAGAAATAAGAGCCTTGTAAGAAGACACTTGCTTATCCCAGCATAATGAAGTCTGAGGTAAAAATATGACAGTCTCTGTACATAAAAAGAGGACAAAAGTAAAAGCAAAGGGGGAGAAAACAGCTCTTCTGGCTAAGTGGCTATGCATACGAAAATGTATGTGTAAAGGAGATTGCATGAACAAATTCAGAGTAACAGTCTAAATTCAAACAGTCAGAAATTGAGATTCAAGAAGCTTTGAACATGCTTATGGCATATTTTTTTACATAATATTCCCATTTCACTCCACAGAGTTTCAGAGTACGGCATAAAGAGTTTAATAAATATTGTTTTATTTAAATCCTGTATACAAAGTCACGGTTTTAAGAAACACCCGTTCAAGTTTCAAATTGTTCTGCTAGAGGTGATTGCAGAGGTTTGTGCTAGTGTTTTGTCCTTTATTTATTTTTTTCAAACACCTAATAACCTCCCCATATAAAAATGTCCCTGAGTATAATAAAGGGGAAACATGTGTTGGCCACACACAGATAGCCAAGAATTTATTTTAACACAGTAATTAAAAAACCAGAAGCATTATACTACATTTTCACACAGTTCTTAGATCCTTGCAAACAACAGATGCCTTTGCCCCTCAAATAGTGTACATGGACTAGGGTAGTAATCCTTCAATGGTTGGGGAACAGAGAAGAAAAGGTAGGAAAGTGATGAACCCTTTGCAGAGGTGTCACCAACCAGCAATTTCAATCACTCTGTCTGGTAACATCAGACAAAAATCTGGAGGGAAATGAAGATGAGGGTAACTTGTAAACTGAAGTAGGATAAAAGCAGTATTCAAACCTAAATTGCAACTCAAAATGCTTAGTCTTGTTGTCCAGCCCTGCAGACAAATATTCTTCACATGTACCTCAGTTTTTTTCCACATTGCAACTTGTGAACTCTTCAGCAGCTGCACTTCCAGGCATTCATAAAAGGGTGCAATCAGTTGGATGGAACTGGAGGTCATGTCTACACAGACATATGAATCTACCCACCTAACTCCTCAGAGATACTGATAGGCAATCTGGGAGCACAGCTCACAGGAAAGCTCTTGCAGTGATTTTATATTAAAATATGAGCCCATAAGGAGAAGATTAAAGTCTTCCTCCTCCTCATTCCCACTGTCATGCAGCAGGGCAATGATTAGAGGCACCAACCCCAGACAAGGGAAGGTTTGCAGTAATCCTGTAGCTGCTTCAAGTCAAAGAACCAACACCACGGAACCTGCACTTTCATGTAGACTCTAAAACATTCTATTTTCAAGTATATTTTTATATACATACATAGATACAAAAGAGGATACATATACTCACACATACACACATCTATCTGGTTTAGAAATATTTTGATTTTATATGCAAGACTTCACCTTTAACTCATACAAATCCCTGCTGCTTTACAGGCATGCCTTTTTAATTAATCCCAATTTGCCCGCCTTCTTAATTAATCCCAATTTGCCAGAATGTTGAGGAGGCAGGCAAATCCTTAGAAAAAAAATCAAAGCACTTGAAAAGGAAAAAAGAAAAGGAATACCAAAGAAATACAATACTTCAGGAAGATCAGTAAATTTCATGTTAAAATAGAAATTCACAAGATGAGCAAAAGCACATAGCAAATTTAAAAGCTCACATTTAAATAATGGAAAATTACAATACTCTAGAAATGACAACTATAAATTAACATACAGGGAGACTCAATAATTTTCATTTATCCAACAACAAATACAACAATAATTGCTGTTTGTAATTTCTAATGCAAGGCCAAATTATGTCCTAGGAAGGCTAAACCATAATAGAAATAATAAAAGAAACCTCAACATTTATGTCCATTCAAATTTCCCAGCTTTAGTATTTAATTTTTACCCTCAGTGTTGGTAATTTTCCTTTTTTTTTGGTAAATTAGAACTCTCTGCTCCCTCCTCCATGAGGCTTAGAGTTACCTCTTCACCTCATCATTTAGGGTTCTAATGTTTTAGCAGTTTCAGACAACTGCAATGTTCACCTAGGGGAAAAAAGAAATTTTAAAAAGAAATTAACAGAACTTTGATGATAACTGGAGCATTATAAATTCGAAATATACTTTACAAATCCTACTTATTTTGTCCTATTAGTAATTTAAGTAATTAATTTTATATTAAACCCATTGCTAATAATAGTTCAGCCATTAATTAAATATCTCATTTTGCTCAAATAACTGTGCAGTGGTGGTGAAAGACCATCATCAGTAAGGTGGTGATCCATACTTGCAAACTTGTATCCAGAGTGAGCACATTCCAGTGTCACAGAATTCCATTCATTTAAAAAAACAAAATACAACACACACACACAATTTGTAGCTCCAAGATTACAAATTAGAAATAATCTAAAGATTACTGTCAGTCTCCTAAACTGTGAGGAACTGAAATTAGAGCTCATGCAGGGTTGCAGTTTCTTCTCCTCCCATTTAGGAGAGAACTGAGGTGAGCAGGAGTCCTCCTATGAGATTCACAAGTGAATTATAGAAATCTAAATCATAAACAAAACAAAGCATTTTATTTCTGCACACTGGGGAGAAGACAGTTCAAAACACAAAACTGCAGCAGTTGAGACACAAAATAAACTCAAAGATCAATAAAGTTTTAGCTATGCTATGAAGGGTGCTACCAAGTCTTCTGTCATTTACACATTACTTTCCTTACATATAAATTGTCATTTACAATTATTGTTTAGGTTAAAGGAAAAACAAAATAACTATTTGGTTCTGCATTTCATAAGCACTGAACTGCTTTTACAGCTTAGTTACAGAACTTTGTCTCCTCTTATCTGTTAATTTCTAGTGTAATTTATGTTTCCTTCCCTTCTGCAATCCACCTCCCCTCTCCCATTAGCTTATGCAATTACATCTATTTATGATCTAATAAGCTGTTTCATCAACAAATGTGCAACACAGCAATATGAAACAAATTCATAACCTCTCTGTAGATTTATAGAGCAGTAAAAGATATAGGAAAAGAGAGCATATAATTTATTGCAAAGGCAGTAAGAAAACCTCTAGAGCATTTTTCATAGAAATGAAATTCTCAAACTCACTACCACATGGCAGTTTTTAAATAGGGATAATCACTAAATACTCACTTCAGAGCTTTCAAAAAAAAAATCTATTTGATGACCATTATTTTGCAACAGAATTTAATGCAGATTCACAAGTGAGTGTTAAGCCATTGCAACTTGGTTTGTGTGATGCTTAAGGAATAACAGTTGTATATGGGAAAGAAACACAACTAGCACATGAAAACCCTGCCTGAGGCTTTTGGTTCAGAATAAAATAAACTACAGCTTTTTCTGATGAGGAAAGGGCATCACTTTGAAAGGCTGACTGAAGTGGTGTAGAGTCACAGGACCCTTGCAAAGACCTTCCCCCAATCTTTGAGCTGGACAGAGCAACCCCCCCTCCATGGAATTCTTCCAAAGAGAATGAGGACCCTTGCAGTGGGTCCTTCTGCTGAAGATGGCAGTTCCAGGATACAGATAGCAAAATCCAAAGTATAAATTCATATATGAAAAAGGAAAGCTGATCAAATGTATTGGTCTTCAGAAACGTCACTTTTCTACCTGTTTGGTTTTTGTTTGATTTGTTGTTGTTTTTCCCTGCAACGCAGGAAAACTTGAAATCCTTGGAAGACGTTCAGTGACCACACATTTCAATCAGAAATGGCCCTCTCCTTATAATTAAAAACTTCCTGAGTTGATGCTTTAACTGCTGATACTTGTTGGTCAGATGCATTTGCCAAATTAAGGAATACAAAAGGCCTTTCTACTCATGCAATCGGGCAAATTCAGTCCGCACAACACAAACAGCAGAAGTCTGCTTCAGACAGGGTCCTAAATCCGAAAATAAATGCACTTTGATAACATTTTTGAACACTTAGAAAAGACTGTCACTCAATTCCCACAACAACAAGTATGTCTAGTACCAGATAACAGAAAATATTAGTTGAGAATTAAGTATCTCCCATGACACCAATAACTTCAGACACTCCTGACAAATACACCACCACTGAGTAATGCAGACACTGGGTTTTTATTGAAAACAGAAAGAGAATTAATAAGATGCAGC
This sequence comes from Ptilonorhynchus violaceus, assembly GCA_013397565.1. Lineage (NCBI taxonomy): Eukaryota > Metazoa > Chordata > Aves > Passeriformes > Ptilonorhynchidae > Ptilonorhynchus > Ptilonorhynchus violaceus. The sequence continues at coordinate 836,737 of VZRJ01006864.1, forward strand.
ATTAGTTCAATGAAGCAACAGAAACAGACCTAAACAGATACAGAATCAAATATCCAGATTTTTTACTAGCTGTAAAAAAAAAAACACCCACACTTTTTCAATTTTTTCCTCCTACCCCTTAGCATATAACCCTACATCCAAAAAAAAAAACTCATCCCCCTTCCTGAACATTTTTCTCTGTGCTCTTTAGCATAAATTCAAAACCCAACTACTCCAAAATAAGTCACACACTGTAGTCCAGTTATTGTTTTGCTTTTGAAGTGCCCATTCCTTAGCAGGATTTTGATTTCTCTTCTGCATCCAAACACAGTAAAGCTTCCAGAGATTTCATAATAGCATCTCTTCTTATTTTTCTCAAGAATCCTCTGACAAGGATAAGCCAAAAATATTTTAAGAGAGGATAGGGAATTCTACTTGAACAAAAGCTAACATTTCCCTTTCTTCACACGGATAAAACATGTTTAAGGAGAACATTCCCTTGGACATCTATAACTCAAGCAAAATACTTGAAACCACAACCCTAACAAAAAGCAGATAGATGGGAAAATAATCACTGAGTGCCATATTAATGTAATTAAATTCATTCCGAGGAGAATTGTTTGTAATATAAAGACATTTTTAGAATGAGACAACACCTTGACAGCTTGATTCTAAAAGTAACAGGAAGAAAAGTACTGTCTCCAACAGTTCATTAGGTGAAAAGATTATTTCATCAACTTACTTCTTACTTATACCATTTAAAATCCTCCCTTAAAAGGACTAATTGTATCCAGTCACACAAACTCTGAAAGCACATGGCACAAAGTACCACAAACACTGATTGTCAGTGTCATTCTCCCCTGGTATTCTGGCATTCTTTTATTGGGAATTTTTTTAATTCAGTTTGCTGTAATTTAAAAAAATAATGAAATCAAACACAATAGGTAAAGTAACTCAATATTCTAAAACATAAGGTGATCTATATGTACACCCATACATGTTACATATTAAAAAAATTGCAGGATAACAAACATTTCACCACCTATACATGAAAGACGCTCTATTGTCACATACATATAGTGTTAAGAGTCTGATTATCCATTTCATTCTATCAGTTTCCTGAAGTTTACTTTCATATTAAAGAACAAATCCTAAACAGATTAATTACAACAACTTAAGACCACAGCAATTGAAAGTCAGGCCTAATGTCTACTTGCAAGTACAAAATTATTAACAGCCTTACTATTCCTTTTTATACCATATATAATGATTTATTAGATAATATATAAATTTAATGTAATTTTATTCCTTTATAAATTATTATTAACTATTTTATTAATAATTAAGTTATCAATAAAATATTTATAATACTTTTTTATCCTGCAACTACTGCTAAGTCCATGACGGTGCATGCCTTCATAAAAGTTAATCTCTCTACAAAACCAAGAGAGGTTTCCCATCCCGAATCAATTACAAGCCCCAAATCTTATTTTGTGGACATCCTCAAGTTTCACCTGCTTCCACAACATTCCTTCCTTTGCTCAGAGTGACCTCCTTAGAGAGTGTTTTTTTCAAATCCTGCCTCAAGCAAATACTTCTGCAAGGACGTGGAACCTCTGAACTGAGCTCATTATCCACCCAGCTCCTGGAAATTACTTTCTGAAGAAGTCTATTTCCCCCTCCCAAAACCTCAACATGATTAATTAGCTGAGCAAATATACAGCATTTCTGATCTGCAGACATCATGCACATACACACAGCTATGCCATTTTCTCTTTGCTGCTCGAGTGAATAATTTAAAGAGTCAAAAATCATCCGTGCACACAAAACCCTGAAGAACTACACAAGCGAATCCAGACTAAGTGCAATTCAACATTAGAGACAGAAAACAAACAAACAAACAAAACAAAAACCACTAAAAATCCTTCTGATAGTCTTAGCACAGATAATTGTTTCCTAGAGAAGTTGTGAACTCTCCACCCCTGGATATGTTAAAGACCAGGCTGGGTGGGGCTCTGAGTAACCTGGTCTAGTGGAAGGTGTCTCTACCCACGGCACGGGGGTTGGAACCAGATGATCTTTAGAGTTCCTTCCAACCCAAGTCATTCCTGATCCCGTGAATAACCTCCAAAACTCTCATATTCATTATGAAAAAACCCACCCTAAAGATTCGTAACAACAAGCAGGTCAGATTTATGCAGCCTATAACCATTCAAGTTACCATTGAAATCAAGTACAGAGATACCTTGAACAATATCACCAGCTAATGGTGCTGAGCACATGCACAAGAAGAAACATGTAATGCCAGTGTGTGCTGACCACAACATGCAGCTTTCTCTGCACTGCTACTGCTCTACACACAAACCTGCTAACCTCAGTCCATAATTCCCTTCAGAGCCATGGTTTGCAGGCTCGCTGGAATTTTCATACAGATTTTTCACAGCATTGATATTATTTTATTTTTTTATGTTATTAATAATAGAAAGGGCTTTTTAAGATCTTTATTGAGCATGACCTCAAAACTACCAAGGCAACTCACAGGAAAAAATTCAGAGGGAGATGTTCTCAAACTCCATTTCACTGTAACATTGCAAGCTTTCATCACTCCAAGAGAAGCTAACATGCAGTGGCTCTGCTTTCCAGTCCAATTGCTACTTAGAAATGCAGTTAAATTGGAAAACCCAAACCTAACTTTAAGGGAATATTCCACTTACAGTCAGCTGTCACTGCAGAGTTTTATGTTAGAGAATGAATTTCTGAATGCACACAAAGCCCAAATGCAGTAAGTACACCTCAAGAATGTATATAAAACTGAAAATAAAATAATCTAGCAATGTTCCTGTTAATGAACTCCTTTTGTGAAGTCAATATATTAAGCTGTAGTTTGCTTGTTCCCTGCCTCCAACACCACCCAAAAAAACCCAAGGATGTTAGATCAGCTACAAACTCAGTCCATCTTTCATGTCCTGGGTCCACCTTTCAAGATCAACTCTCTAAGTATCCATCAACCTCTAACCCATATTGGCATTTATACTTGCAGTAGCAGAGACTCTCCTATATACTCATTACACAGTACGTGTTTGGAACAGCCAGTGTAAAATAGCATCACAAAACTCCTCAGCTATGAATAGTAATATATACAAAATATACATGAATAATAAACTTCATATTCTCTCTTGTATCCAATTATGTTACACAGTAAACATCTCTGAGAAAACAACTTCAAACTATATTTTACATTTGCAGGAAAAAAACATACAAATTGAAGAAATTGAAGAAAATTCAGTCTTTCCAAAATGAGGACTGATACAGAACTACAGAAAATTTTTACTTCCAAGCTTCCATTTCAATTCAGTCACTTATTTGTTATGTTACCTTAGATGACCACACAACTTCAGGTTTCCTTCACGTAAAACAGCTCAACAAATAACTGTCTGTTTCTCAAAGCCATTGTGACAAGGAGCTACCTAGTGCTTAAATAAGATATCCAGAGTATTATACAGATGTGTAGGGTAAGTACTTCCTTGAATACAGATTGAGGGTTTTAGACCCATGAAAGCTAAAATAGTACAAGCTGTTTGGAAATTAAAAACTCTATAAAATGGTGTCATTTTTAATTTAAAATAGACGCTTGATCCTACAAAGTGCTACAGTACTAAAAACATCAGGGTGGTGAAAGGGAAGGAGATGTGGATTTTCAATGCACATGTTTTGAATTTAACACTTATCTCAGCATTAGGTTTGAGAAAACATCTGCAAAAATATTTCCTAACAAAATTGTCTTAATTTGATATTATAGCTGTGCACACAAGTGCAAATCCATGTGTTTTCAAAAGCAGCCATTTGTTTGTTCAGTATTTTTCATTTTTCAGTACTACCTTGTTCAAGGTTTTGGTTTAAATTACGTATTGGAGAAGTCTCAGGATTTAGGAAGCAAACAAAACAGATCTGCTGATAATGAGAGAAGTACAAAAGCACACAGCTTCATTACAGCAGCTCTGTGATATTTCCAATGAAGCACACAGTTCATGTTCCTCTCCCCACAACTGCTGTGGGACACCTTGCATATACCACAAACACATCTGATTATCAAGCATTCTTCCAAGCATCTTCATCAGCTGGGCTTGCACACACAGAGATGATTGTGAGCTCTTTTGTGTTCGTTTGGATTTTCCTTGTGAGAAATACATACTTTTACATACACACTCTTACTCTATAGAATAAAAGAAAAAAAAAACCACAATTAAGGGTGCAAATTATCCCACAGCTGGATTAATCAGCATTTCAGTTTTACTAGTAAAGCTGGAATTATCAAAGTACTCCTTTATAGAAGCCAGAATGTATCCAAGTTTTCTTGAGTTTTGAAAGCTGAGATTAATTAACAAGAAAATTAAGCTCACCATATTTCAGTTACTTCTATCCATTACAGGAAGAGAAGTATTTTAACCTGCAGCATGACTAGAAAGATATTTTTCTGACTAATTTATCTCTGTCCTCGGACTGTGGGTGGCAATCAATGAATCCCATTTGTCTTCTTGCTCCACAGTGCCTCGTGGTTTACTCACACCTGGAACAAAGTTTCTGCAAAGCTCACCAGAATATTTAAAGACATTACTAAGCCCAGCTCTCCTCCCAGAGTTTTGACCAAAATCAGTGCTGCTCATGTTTTACTGCCACAACTGGTTAAAAACACAGTTAAAACCTGGTCCTTTTATGACACTGCTGTTTGTTCTGCAGTCCCAGCTCCTGAGTCCCTATAGTTACATGAGATAGTCAACATGATTCGTTTTTTCATAGAAAAGTCCAAGTCTGGGGGTTAATTCTTTGGGGGTCTTACTTCTGAAACAAAATCTTATCAGTGACAGCCAATGCACAACTTTTTCCAATGAGTCTATAATAAGAGAATATTATTCTGCAATAATAAAGATTGCAAGGTTTTGCTTCATCTGACCTAATGAGGAAGTGATTGTGATCATCTGTTTGAGAGACACAGCATAGTCTGGACAACAGTATTTCATGCTATTTATCACCTTCTAGGAAGAAATGCAATCTCTAAAATTTTATCTACCTTATTAGCTGTGCCTCATGAGTCACCTCAAGTCTTTACACTTACAGGAAGTGTTATTTCTTTTTTTTACAGATGAAACACTGAAGCACATAAATTATGGAAGAAATCCATAAGAAAATGTAGACATTGAGTGTGATCATTTTATGTCTCTGCATCCAATCTTTAAGTAATTCAGTACTTGTTCTGTTGCCAGGTAATCCTAGAATATCCTGGACTCAAAACTCCCTACCCAATTCAAGGTTATCAGATATGTGCTGCTTAAAACTTGGAAATATTCTACAGCAAGCTTGTTTTTAAACATCATTAGCATGAACAGAGCAGATATTTTGCCATCAGAGATGGTAGCAGCCCATTTCCATCCTTAGCTAAGAAATATAAAAATACTGATTCAAACAGATCCTAGAATCCATTTCTTACAGATGAGTAACACAAACTTTAAATTTTGGGAGAGATGTTATAGTGGAATTAATTTTTTTTAAAATGCTGTTGCATTAAAAGAGAGTTTAAGATGTTTACCCTAGCATATTCTATAGCTGGTGGCTAAATTATTTTTTAGAGGTCTAAACACTTTGAAGTTTCCTCCAGAGAGAAAAACCTAAAGCCACATCCAGTTCTTGCACCTTGTGAACAAGCACTAAGTAATAAACTGTGTTTAGTTCCATCATTTCTCAACAGGGACTTGATCCTCATGGAGCTCTGCAATCAATGCAACTCTTAGTCCAGTCACTAATTTTTTAAGATTTTAAAGGACAACTTATAAAACTGGTTTGAAAATTCCCCCCGCTCACCCACCTCACGTGAAAACATCCACTTTTCTTATAGTTGATATTGTTCTTTCATTGCTGTTAACAGCTGCAATTCACTGGAGTGCTCATGTTTTCAGGTATCATCATCATCGTTTATTCCTCCTTACATGAACTTTGTGGCATGTTTTCCAAGTCTAGACTATACAGCTAATAACAAATTTCATAGGTACTGACAGATAATTATTCTTCAGTACTGCATGAGTTTTCTAATGCATTTTTGTTGTAGTAGTGTTTTAAAATAAGGTCTTTTTTCACCAGCATTTGTTAGGATGCGTAAGGATATCCCAAGGATATTCCTGTAGTATCTCGTTCCACCTCCTACCTTTTCTGCCTACATTTTGATACAATTAAATCAATTTCTAGTGCAGTGTGATAGACTGATCTCTCAAAAACGACTCGTACTCATTTTAAAAAGATGACAGGAACTATGGTAATGCCTTCCAAAATACAATCATCACGCCTTCCCTTTGATTAAAGGAACTAAGAGAAACACAGTGTGAGACTATTTATTTGCCAAATTAAATTTAAAACATAGTAAGTATTAAATTCTATAAACTGTACAGGCATATATGGATCGTTTACGGATGGATTTAAGCAAGCATTGCTATAACTGAGCTCTTTACACATCCATAGCAATGGCAACCAGCCTTTGATGCTGCCTGAAGGGCTGGCAGGGTCATCAGCCATCTGTTCCACACTTATTCGCCTCAGTAACAAACTGCTTAGCCTGCAAACAAACGAGACTCCAGAATCCACGAGCCCTGCAAAGAAGCTGCACTCCAGAATCCAAGAGCCCTTTGCCTTTGGATTCACTCCTAGGCATGGTCTCAGACTGACACACAGGAAGAGACTCTGGACACAAAGGCCTGACTCAAAACATGAGAAAGCAGGGTTACTCTAAGAGACAAAATGTAACGTAGGGTAGATATTGTGGGTTAGGGGGTTTGGTTTTAGAAAATGGAGAGGATAACCAACCAGTGGAAGGATTTTGAAAGCTATAGTGAGCTCTGAATCAGTGGGAGGGTTTTCAGACAGATACAGGTGCTTTCTAAAGCAAACGTTCAACTCAGACAGGAATTAATTCGGAGTTACCCTACAGACTGCAAAAGGCAAGTGGCAAGAACAACTAATCAGAGTCCATCTCTGGTTTTCTCTGTAAAAATTCATTAAAAACATTGAAATGGTTACTGATGAAATTGGTAGTGTCAGGACAGTGCTCAGACTCCATGATTTTAAGGGTCTTTTCCAACGTGAATGATTTCATGAAGCAAGTATTAAGCAGCAAAAAAAAACCCATTAAATAAAATTAATTTTTTAAGTTTGCAAAAAGACTTCTTTCCTTTCAAAAAACACTTTTCAGTGCAGATTGCTTAGCTTAGGAGGCATTTAGTATGATTGTATGGCTTATGCTTCTACAACCAAAACAAGATTTAAAAAAAAAATTCATTCCTTAAAAATTCAAAATATCTTTATAATACAAGCTATAATGGTATTCTAAAATTTTAATACAGAGAGAATAAATCACATCAAAAGAAAGATTTTTCAGAGCATCACTACTAAAATAACTTAAATACAGACCACATTTTGTAAGAATAAAATCATAACCACTGATGTTTTTCCAAAAGTTTAATTTTACTAACATTCACATGTTGAGTTGTAAAAAGGCAATTTGCAGGTGCAAAATCTCACACTCAATTCCACTGATGCCAGCAAGAATAATTATGTCTTGGATCAGATACAGGCCACACCAATGACAAAGACAGTTCTGCAACTTAGAGCATGACTCAGGATTTCACCCTGTAAAATAGCAGTTGCACTGCTTTAATGGTGATGTTGTTCTACATTAAAGCTATGGAAAACTAAGGCTGTACCAACGCTGAAAGTACCAATTTTTTTTTTCCTATCTACACCTGCTGATGCTGCCAACTCCTTTGCATCAGCAGGAGACTTATGCAAGTGAAGTAACTTGAGGAAACTGAGCTAGCTTGAAAAAAATATTGGCTGGGAGGTGGGGAGATATGTTCCTGTTGATACTCTTCAACTCTCAGCAGGAATATTAAAGCTTACATAAGAAGCAGCAAGATGTAATCAAAGAGAAGCGTGAAGGATAAAGTCACCCCTTTTCACAGCACTATGAACTTCAACTGGCTGCAGCTAAAGCTAACTTTTTTCTAAGATCTCTTCTTACACAACATTATCATTCATTTACAATCTGCAATTTCAGGACACTTTCCTTGCATGAGTCATTCTGCAGGCATCAGAATTCAGAGTTTTAGATAGAAATAAGGATTTTGCCTGGAATAACAAAATTTGATACCCTTCTAACATTTCAGTTGTGAATGTGCTTGTACTTGGAAATTGTTTCGTCCTTGAAGAATGTAGAATCTTTTAGAGGAGCTCAGCATGCAAGAGGTAATTTTAAAGTACAATAAGAACATCTGCAGACAAGGTTTAATAATCAAACAGATGCATTTGCTCTTACTCTCTCCATAAGAACTAGATATCAAGGACTAGGTACAGCAGATTAACTGAAGTGTAGGTCCTCAAAGGTGCTCACCTATCCTGTACAGTCTGTTTCATTACACATGTCACTTGGGACTCACGGCTATCACATTAATAACCTAATTTTTCAAAGGCAGCATTTCACAGTGGATATTTCTAGTCGTTCAAGTACTCAAAAACTTAAGAAGACAAATTCCATGCACAAAGTTTTCCCTAATGCTCCTCCCCACACCAGTGTGCAAAACAGAGCTAGAGAAAGGGAAACTTTTTGCTGCAACCTGGAGGAAATTTTTGTTTCTTCCAAGCTAATTCTATGAGTAGCAAAACTAATGAAAACTGTTTTCCTGCACTGCTGCATCTCAAGACTATTGACTTTGACATCTAAATACACAGAAGCTGTGACAGCAGTTTTTCCTGCAGTTGGGCCATTCATAATGTTGGTGTCCCTGAATTCCCAGGAGTCTCATAAGGTAACTGATACAGGCAGCCCTTCCCTCTCCCTTCTGCCTAAACTTATATCATCATGAAAAGCGCAGCTGACCAACAAATTCAAAGGTAGAGGAAAGGGGAAGAAAAGAGTGGCAGATTTAGCATTAAAAGCTTCGCTTCCTTAATAAATCAACCTAGTAAAACAAAATTGTAAACTGTCCTTTTATGCTTGTGGTTTTGTTTACATCTTGGGAACTGTGCTGCTAGAAGCTCCCTGCTATAAAAAGAGAACCTGCTCATCCATTGGCTTTCTTATCTTTCACCTGGCAAAATTCCCTTCCCCTCTCTTTTTATAGCTAAATGTCTCCTTTTTATTTTGCTTAAAAAAAGAAAGCTTTTCCATTCTTTCAAAGCAGAGGGGAAGGGATGAAAGAAAAAAAAAGTTTTAAGAAAGATGAAAATAAGTGAGAAAGTCAGAATTGCATTCAGATATCCAATCTGGACATAAGAGTAAAATAATTGACTGCCAGGCAGATGTGAGGCCTAAATCATTCTGAGCAGTGACTGACATGGATGCGAATGCACTGCAGTAAGAATAGCAACATCTCCATTTCTAGAAGAACTCACCACATGCTTTACAATACAAAGAGTAAATACAAAAGTTGGTAAATAAGAGAAACAAAATGGTAAAATGGTGCTAGGCAATCTTATTGCCCACTTTTCCCCCCATCCACCCTTCTTTCATCCAGTCCAGAGCAGCATTTGCAAAGCAGTTTGCTTGCTCAGTAGTTCTCCTACAGGGAAAAGGCAAGGTTACCATAGTATTGTCAATTAATTTTGACACCTGTTTACGAAGATTGATCAATTATTTTTGATGTCTCTCTGCTATGTTATTATTTCTCAGTTTAGAAATAAAACAAAGCCAAAAACACTACACATCTCTCACCGAAGAATTAATGGTCCCAAGGTACCCTCAGGCAGAGTGTTTCTCCTCTTACCATAATGTTCCTGGTGCTTGCTAATGCAAGTCACTCATTCCCAGAGAGCAAAAATAACCACACCCCACTAACATGAGGTAAGAAGAAAAAGAAAGACCCTCTTATTTTCAAGTGTTTTAAGCCTACCCTTGAAAAATCTGTTTCTTCAAATAGTGTCGTGACAGGTCTTTACACGTGTCCAATTTAGGTCATTGAAAGTTCAATTTAAATCCTGGGTAAGAGAGACACACGCAGGCACTTGGAACAGCTGCAACTTGGAAACAATGTAAATGTTTAGAGTAATATACAAGGTGCTATTAACATTCTATAGATCGTATTTACAAACCCTAAACTGGCTGTTAACGCAGTTCTAATAGCCAAAACCACTTTTCAATCCTCGTCATTCTGAAACAACCTTCACGACAATCCTTAATGACAGAAGCAACTGCTGCAGAAGCGATGTACTTCCGACAGAAGTTGTCAAAGGAAGGGACCACTGCTGCAAAAGTGCAGCCATGGACACTTAAGGGTAAAGCAGATGCGCTACGCAGCCAAATGGAAACGATATGCAGACGTTCCACGACAATAAGTCAAACCATCAGTTGCCACAGAGATCGGGAATCTTCAATCACCCAGCCATCAGGCACGCTACCGTTCTTTTTCCAGCTCTTCAGGTGGGAATACACGGAGCTTGACTCACCACCGATTCAACATCCATCTGAATTTTCAGGATTCAAAATACAACCACTTCGAGCTGCTGCTTGCAGCAGTGTTAGACACGTTTAACATATTTCACCCCATCCCCAACTCACAGGGCTTGAAAAGCTTTAAATCTTAATTTTTCTATTTTCAGGGCAGAGTATACTTTGCTTCCAAGAATAAAGATTAAAGATGAGCTATCAAAGATACTGCTATGAAAGTGTGCTCAGCAAAAAAGCAGGACTCCAACAGCTTACTCCCGTGAGAAAAATCATAATGCAAGTATCATTGTCATTTCTAGAGCTAAGTATGACGAAACTTGGAGGAGTTAATGAGAAATCTATTCTGATTTCACCAAAACCCCTAACAGCACTTCAGTTAACCACTGTGTTAGCTCAGCTCAGAAGGGGGGCCCTCCAACACAAAGACAGAACTTCCTCTAGGTGGGGATGGATTATTAACTTTCTACCAGAAGAGAAAATGTATGCACTGGGCTTCCTCACTTGACAAACACAACCGAGGTAAGGAAACCTAAATGTTTTAACAGATAAGCAGAATAACACCTGTAAACACAGGATAAAGGCTCCAGTAACAATTCAGAAAATATAATCATACACAACAAGCTTTGAAATTGAAGAATTTACAATTTGCTTTGGTCCTTGCACTGTTAGGGTCTCTCACGAGTGGTATCAAGACAAAGGATACAAGTAATCCCTTTAAAGCAAGGAAATAATAGCTCTGCAGATCCACACACACAAAGAAGATTCACCTGGGCCTTCTTTCATCACTCTCAAGCCCTCCAAAATCAGCCCACTGTTCCACAGCAAAGGGCAGGACAAACCCCAGACATCCAATACACACAGGCAACAAACGGCTAACTTTAAAACCTTATCATCAAGTTCTAAGCAGAAAGGATGTATTATATTTGCCTTCTATTATCTTTATAGCCGAGTTATGATCATACAGATGGAATAATCCACCAAATATCAGTGAATTGGTTCTTTCTCCGCAGTGTGTACATTACTTCAGCCATCATGTCTGACTTCAGCTACTCCTTAACTCCTTAACTTAACACTAACAAGTTACAGGATTTACTTTTTTATTTATTTAGGAGTGAGTGACCTTGTATTAAACATCTAAAAGAGATGTAAATTATTAGCTTAATTTTAGTATTCCACATAGAAAAACTGAACATAAATATATTTTTTAAATAGACAGTTATTGATTTTTAACCTATAAAAAGTAGTTTTCCAAAGACAGAATTTGACTCCTCTAAGACGTAGCCTCACCAATGTACTGCCGTTAGTCAGATATTAGAACACTCTCCAGCTGTATATGTCAACATACTTAATAAATGGAGTTCTTGCTTTTAAGGGGTGTTTTACAGGGAATGAAATGAGATGTCCTGTCCAAGATTATATAGTGAAATAACAGCAAACAGTATTCTTCACAGCCAGTCTTTACACTTATACCAAAGGGGGCGGGAGGAAAGTGACAGCCCTATAAATTAAGTCTTCTTTCCCACTCCATATAGAAAAGCAAGTGTCAGGGTGTGCTTCCTTCTCACTGATCAATGACTTGGTATCACATTAACTTTTAAGATTGAGAAGGTAGTTATAGCTCTAGTGAGCACTTGTTCCTTTGCAAAAACATGTTTATGTTTGACATTTCCCACTCTCTCCTGCAGACCTCGTCATTAGGGAGGTACATTTCACTCAGCTGCACTTCTGTTGCCCTCAATGTAACTGACCAAAGCCCACTTAGCTCGAACACTTGAAAGAAAGGACGACTGCAATGAGCTAAACACTTTCACTCTTCAGAAAGAAAGAAGTCATTAAAATCCACTACTAATTTTTGCTCCCTGGGCAGCCCCATGAGGTGCACATGTCATTTCCATGACACTTCCAGAAGGGACAGCAGCGACACAGCTTTAGGCCGATTTCTCCCCGTCTCTCAGTTCCCATGAAGTGGAGCAGCCTATTTTCAGCGCTCAGTCAGCGCGTCCTGCGCTCTTAAGAGCCGGAGGAGTCTATTTCATCCTTAACTTCTGCCACATACTTCCACCACACATGAACAAAAACACAGCAGACGCAAGCAAACAAAAAAGCAAAACAGGGAAGTGAAAGTGACAGGAAAAGGGTGTAGGGATGAGAAGAAGAAAATCGCAATAAGCAGACTTACTTGAACCTGCCCTGGCAGTGTTGGCACTGGTCTCCCACCCAGCCCTGGTCGCAGACACAGGTGGAGTTGACACAATGACCCGAGAAGCAGGAGATTTTGTCGCAGGACTTGGACTGGGACACCTGGGCATAGAGGGCCAGGTAGAGGAAGCCGTAGAAGAGCAGCCAGCTGTTCACATCCAGGAGCGAGGCGAAGCAGCAGCAGCAGGCGGAGGGGAAAGGTCTCCATGCGGCCGGGGGCGCGGGGGCAGCTCCCGCTCTCCGGCCGCCGCTGCCCAGGTCCATCTTGGCCGCGGGGGCCCCGGGCCGAG
>VZRJ01006864.1:850403-932491 GCA_013397565.1 Ptilonorhynchus violaceus
CCCGCGGCCCCGGGACAGCGGCCGGAGGCTCGGGGGTTCCCCGGTCTCCTGCCTGGGTGCCTCTGTTCACCTCAGGACCTGCAAAGTTCGGAGGCGGTTTGCTTTAAACTCCTCCCGGCTGGTACCAGAAGATGTTACATCTTGTTTTGGGAACCTCACCTTCCTGAGGTTTGCTTCATCTCCTCATTTTACGGTTCAAATCAAGACGTTGCCTCCTGCTTAGAGCATCATGAGCAGTCACAAAAGTTGGTGCCTTTGTAAACGGACCGGTACAAAAGTAATTCGTGTATTAAAGTTGCCTACGAAGTCTTTTTTTTTTTTCCTGAAAAGTGTTCCATAACGGTCCTTTTCAAGTCTACTACAACCTGTTTTCATTTTACAATCAGTCAAACAAACCCTCAGAAACTTTCTCCTGACACTGAAATTGGGAATTTATGGCATGATGTCTCTGTTCCAAGCAGATGAAGAAAGGGCATTTAAGTTCATCTCCTGGTACCATCTCAAAATAGATAGGTCCAAAGCGACCCCTGTTAGACTCTGGAATCAGATCCAAATCGACCCCTCCCCAGATTCTGAAGTTTTTGTCCTTGGAGCACATAGGAATTGTTTGGGATTTGGTTTAATCTGTTTTCCTAGGCACACCAAGTCCATCAATACTCCAGTGAGCAGCACAGTAACATCTAGCACCATCAATTTGTGCTTTGTGTGAAAAAAAGAGTCCAATGAACATCAGGATGTCAAAGTCAAACACAAAGTACAAACATCACAGAGAAAGGGTCTGTGCCTTAAGGAGCTTACAGTCTTGATGGAGGGAACACCTGCAAGTGTGTGGGGAAAACAGAGGTGAAAAATGATTTTTCCAGTTTAATTCCAGAGGATTTAAGGAGGTCCACAAGCCACTCTCAGTCCAGGAGTACATTGTACATTGTCTTCCTAACAGAGCTGAGATAGATCATTTCATTGTCCTGCATCAGACACGTTTCTTTGCTATTAGACATCTCTTTGTATGTGTTTGGTAATGAATTGGTGAGTTCATGCAAAGAGAGGAAAAGGAAATTGTGTTACTGCTTTATATTTTATGATAAAAAGCTGAGGCTGAAGCCTTTGTCGAACAGTCTGCTAATTGTACAATATCACATGTGATTAAGGCTGCTGAACAACTGTCCTCTGTTAAATACTATTATGGGACCAGAAATGCAGTTAAAAGGAGTTCACAGTCCTAGACACAAAGTCAGTTCAAGAATACTCTTTAATACAGACACACTTTAAGAAATAGTTTTGCTTACCATGACGGGGAGACACATTCCTTCTCCACTTTCTTAATTCCTTTAAACCAATCAAAAAAGTTCTAAAGCCAGAACCATCTTTTTCTCAGACCGAAGGAAGATTTTTGTGTCGGATCTACAAAAATCAGCCAAGTTTTCGAAAATGTTTGAAATTACCATTCACAGCAAAGCTAAGATCTCAACAATCTTTTACCAGGCAACAGATATATTCAAAAGCACAAAAACAAAACAAAACAAGAAATATGAATTTATGTTGGGCAAATTTAAGAAGCTTTGTAGATAATTCTGTGGGGCTGGAGGAAAAAAAACCTAACACAAATAGGCCAACAGAAAAGGATTAAAGTGGTTGTAACAGGTGCACAGAATAGCATGAAAGTACATTTACTGCATAAACAATCATAAATAAAAATCTAAACACAACTGGAAAGGTTTCTAGATTTAGAACATCAAGGAAGAAACATTGCACCACTGTCCCCTGGCCAAAAACTAACACACTGAAAATGAAGGAATGCAGACCTTTTGGCTGCTGTATGTCACAGCAATGCAGTAGATATGTCATAACTCTAGGAAAGGAATCATGTAGAAATGCCAATATTGGTTCTCTTCTGTGCTGATTTGATGGGATTTTTTTGGTGTCATATGAAGTTAACAAATCTGGCTGAGAGAAGTCAGATCTGTCAATCCTTTCATCTTTACATGCATATCTGTAAGTTCCACTTTTCTTGCAAGTGTAACATTTTACACCTTTCATCCTTTCAGTTCTTGACACAGAAATGGTTTACACTTTTAAAGAACTAATGTACTAAACCATCTTGGGTAGATTTAGAGCTTAAAAGCATTGGAACAGCTTATCAAAAGTTTTAAGTTACTGAATAAAAACAGATAATGAGATTACAAACTAGAGTGGTGATAGAGAAGGTTGTGTGAACAAAGCCTTCCAAGAATGTACCCATTGTAGTAAGAAAGCAAAATAAATAGAATAAGTATAAAGTATAAAAGCTTCTAGGCTATTACCATCAAAACTTAAGCCCCTGTATACAAGGACAAAAATGCTGATAGATTCATGTTCTTTTAGTAAAACAGCTTAAAGTATATTTAAACCTCTCTATGGTTGCAATTGTGAGATAGGGTGGAGCAGATAAAGCAAAACAGCCCCCAAACACAGACTTCTCCAGCTGCTCAGAATCTCTGCAAAACTCTGAGGACAAGAACACAGCAGAATCCATCCTCTCCTCTCACCCCCCATGCACACACATACAGCCCTCCCTGCTCCGCTGGCCCTCTCCCACAGGCTGGGATCAATGAAGCCTTGCTGCAGACTTCCTCCTCACTTAGAGATGCTTAACACCATTTACAGTAGGCAGTGCAGCGGTTTTGCAGTGATGTTGAGAAGAACAATGTAAGTGGCTGAAGAGCAGAGGGAGAAAAAAGAACACCATTGGGCTCCCTCTCTTTGCAAGGATATTAAGAGAAACAAATGCTTTCTATGCCCTTTCCTTTCTCCTTGGGACAGACATTATTGGGCTCATTAAGTTAAAGGGGCCAAGCTCTGCACTGCTTCTGGACAGGGATGTATAGATCTGCTGTGGCCTTATGACATATTGGTAAAAGTGGCGTGTAGACAGCTGTAGAGGAGGTAATAGCTGCAGAGTGATTTGATAGCTTCAAGAGCTGCTCTAGCTTAACACATCAGAGCAGTGCACAAGGCTCCATGGTGTGCCGTGTACAGGCTTCCTACCGAGCCTTGCAAGGGGAACCTGAGTGCAGGCTTTCCCTTTTCTTTCCAAATATGCACCCAGCTCTTTGTATGGAGGGCAGCAAAAGGCTTTTTTCTTGTAAATCCCATGTTAATTTTTCGTTGAGCCACCTGAGCCACTCCCTCATTATATACCCCTTCTGATATAATGAAACCCATCATTCTCTTTCATGAGGTAAAACAAACTTGTCCCTACTTATCGGATTCTAGTGCTAACAGAATAATGCATGTTACAATTTTCTGTTCATATTGTCTTATCTGGTAAGTCAACTCTTGGGAGGTATCAATTTTATAAGATTAAAAATATAAGCCTTCCCTTGCCTACTCATTTTTTTCTAAATTTAGAAAGAAATATAAGCCTTCCCTTGCCTACTTATTTTTTCTAAACTTAGAAAGAAATAAAGTTCACAGAAGATTCACTGGCACACTTCTAAAGTGAAACCCTGATAGAAAATCTTACCTTTCTTAACACCCATGGGTGTATTTTGCTACAGCAGTCACATTTGTTAACATCATCTCCAAGAAGTAAACTGCTATAAAATAAAGACTGTAAGTGCTGTAGGAAGCTTACCAAACTCAGGAATATCTACAAAACAATGGAGGGTGAAATTAATGTTTATGTTATTTTTTCCAAAACCAGTATCTGGAGAAAAAAAACCCTTTAGAGTCAGTTCTATATTTTTATGCATATGCATGAGCTGAGGTGTAAAATCTATCCTACAAAGAAAGAGCCAGATTTTTATTGGAATGTTTGTTCCTTTGCAGAATTTTTTCATGAAGAAAAGAATAATGATATTTTTGCACTCTTATTTTTTAAATTGTAGACTGTGGATGAAGAATAACAGGGTAAATGACAAGTTGGCTTCAGGTCCATTTAAAGGTGAAAAAGGCTTTGGAAAAAACAGAGACCAGATAATACGAAGTTCTATCAGCACTGATAATGACATCATTACTATTTGAAACGCCTGTCTGCTTTCAAATAAAAGTCTGCTGAACCAGGGAATAAAATCATGTTATGTTTTTCTGTATATTTTCTGTACGCACCTAAAAATTAAATAGACAACCTGACAGCATTTCCATCTATGACAGAACGAATCTGTTGACATTCATCTTGATTCTTAGTATGAACCTTCTATTTTTTCAAATACAAAGTTTTTTGAAGTCTTCCTGCTGAATAGATGCGTAATTGTGTGCCATGCTGAAACCTTGATACATCCTGCACTGACATTTCCCACTGCAAATGTCGCTTCTGCTGAGTATTTTTCTGCATTCTTTCTGCTGCCTTTCATTTCCCCTGCTATTCCTTCTGGAGTTTTTCACAATCTTGGTTAATCTTGACTAAGCTAGGGCATTTTTTCCTTGTCAGCAAAGCTCCATCTCACAACTCAACCTTTCTTGCACATCATTAGTAGGTATACTGAATTTATCCAATACCCTTTAATGATCCCAAAGGGACACTGCTATTAGACTTTTTCTAGCTGAGAAAGCACTTGCTTTATTTTCTCTCATTCTTTTCTAAATCAGGAAATGATCTTTGGGATTCATACCACTGTTGCCTTTATTTCTGTATTTGTTCTTTTTATTCATAGATTCAACAAAAAGCTGAAAAAATTTTTCGATGATAATGAAATTCCATTGACCTTACTGGGATTTACACTCCTCCTTCAGAATTTAGCAGAGGTTTCCACATTTTTCTGGCTAGTTTGCTGAACTATATTAAAAAAAAAAAAAAAGCCTTAGTAAAATATTTTGAAAATAAAAATAAACCATATGATCCAATTTTCTCCTATCCACTGTTTTTTTCTTTGCAACGCTTAGGAAGAATACATTTATTATTGGTGGCTTCCTGGTTCTAACTCATCACATTATACTTTACCCAGGAGCTTTGTAAGTCCTACACTAATTTCTTCAAAGGCTACTTAAGCGTGACTTCTCAGTCCATTTTGTCAGGGTGACAAATTTCATCTCTTCTGAAAAAAAAAAAACCAAACCAAAAAGTAAAATGCTGGGTAACTGTTAAATCAGCAGTATAATCAATATTTTGATTAATACTATTTTCATCTTAACATCACAGTTCAGCTCCTTTGGAGTGACACTGCCTAATCTTAGTGATTCTACTTCAAAATAATCTCATGTAGATTTCTTACTCTTCTGTTAAAAAAAAGAAAAAGTTTTAATAATGTCTACATTGCTAACCTCTTCAATACTTTAAGATTTAATTTTACAATATGTTTTTTAATACTGCAATGAAATTATTTGCTTTTCCTAAAATTTCATTTTCGTTTTCAGTTGCTACTTTTGGAGCCTAGTGAATTTTCCTGTCTTTTTCCTTTTGTGTATTTTAAAAAAATTACTTCCTTCTTTTCAGTTAATACTTGAGTAGTTGTACTATTAAACTTTGGAAAGTGATACTTGCAAAAAAATGGGAAAACAAGTACATCAATTAGGCTGCAACAAGGATAGTAAAACAATAATTGTACTAGGCATAATGGAATAATGGAATAAAATTATGCTCTTTTTTTGCCATTTGATTTGCATAAAATTGGCAAAAATGAGAGGCTACGCATGCATTGATCCCTGTCTTGTCTTCTAGATGTCAAAAAAGAATTGAGTAGATTAAATTTTCCCTCAGTATTAATGTTGAAACAGCCATTACATGCCAGGAATCTAACTGGCATATTGTATTCATTCAATGCAACTGTTTTCAGTAATTTGAAGAAATAACTCTCTTGTATAAATATAACACTTTGTCAAGCACACAAGCAGTTATTTAATTAGCTGAAGACATTGATTTCCATAGCTTCAGATAATAGTAGAAATAACAATTATTGAGAATTACTTTATTTCCCTGAAGTAACAAGGTTTATTGCCACAAAAGAGCGAGAAGAGGTGTGTGGCATCTCCTGTTTGTGTACTTGGGCACTGATGGTGCTGCAGGGATGAAGCTTTGCTCCCCGCTCTTCTCAGCTTATAGATTTAGAATTTGTGTGCTCAAAGCCAAGGAGGGCAGGAGAGAGAGAAGAGATTTGAAAAGGTTGTGAGAAAGGGAGAGTGCAAAGTGAGCCATCCAACACCGGCAGTACAGATCCACAAACAGAAACAGCTCTGCTGCTCCTCAGAGGACATGAGCTCCAGACCCTGACAGAAATATTTGCTGAACACCAGTGGAAATATGGGAGAGGAAAAGTGCAGGGTAATGACAGGTGTAAACCAAAAATTTTTCTGATCGGGAGGCTTTTTCCATAATGCAGCTATTGGAGGTATCCAAGGGGCAGAAACTGGAAAGACTTTCATATCAGGACCTCGTGGGAATGGGAATACATTCCCTAGTGGGATGAGAATACAACTATCAGAGGCTTTCTTTGAAAAAGCATTAAGGCAGGACATAGTTGTCTATTCAGTTCTTCAAATGTGCTAGACACTTTTTTTATTTCATGAAGTGGAGGAAATTACACAGAAAGTAGCTATTTTAGATTTAATTCCAATTCTTTAGGAGGAAGTGGTTGAGAATCTCAAAGTGGAAGTTAATTCAAGAGAAAAAGATAATAAAAATGATAAGTCTTCCATTCTTCCTTTAAATTGTGACTAACAAAATAAGGGTAATGGACTTCAAATAGCTCAGGGAAATGCAAGTATCTAGCAGTAATAAGGCAAAAAGGAATGTAAGAGATAAAGACAGGACAGCAAATTACCCTAACATGGAGGAAAGATTAGAAGTACATCAAAAATTAACATGATTACATCAAGAATTCTTTAACAATCTGAAAATCGAAAAGAAAACCATAAAATGTAGAATAAAAAATACACATGTAATGGTAAGCATAAAGAAATAGCACAAGCAACTCAGAATAAAATGAAAAAATGCTGAAGCACAGAATAAGTCACAAGTGGCATGATGATATTCATATTCAGTTCAAAATGGGACAGATCTGTGCTGGAAATAATAGCAACTTCTACACTGCTTTGTATCAGAAGACTGCTGTTTTCCACAAGGATTATACCACATTACAATGGCTTGTCAATCGTTTTTAACCCATTTTCCTCTCCAAATTCTCCATCTCATACAGATGCTGTACCTCTTGAATTCCTCTAAAAGCAATTTCACAACTTGAAGCAAAGACAGATGGTGGAGTTTCATTTTCTCAGGTGCCTTTCCCAGTCACGTTGACTTTAGCTGTCCACTGTCATTACAAGACAAGACATGAATCTGAACCACTGAAATTAATCCCATGTATCACAGTTTATGTCTGTCAGAGTCACATGTGGTCATATTAAATATTAAAATGATGTTCCAAACAAGGTTATAAGATATGAGTTTTGACTGTGTCTCACAGAGAATATCTGTGGCTTCATCGTTGCTAAAAGAATTGTTATTACCTGTGCATCAGTATCAAGAGAACCACAGACTGAACTCTGGATAGCTCTCTAGCTACAAATAGTGTTGTTATGCCATGAAGACAAATAGCTTCAGGCTATAAAAAAGCCTGAGAAAAGGAAGGTTTAATAAAATCTTATTAAAAAAAAAAATTGATGCAAAATATTCTTACTTCACAATACTGTTTTACACAGCAATATAAGTAAGTTTACTGTATTTTGTGCTTTGTGTGTTTTCCTCCTGTCCTTCAGTTTTCTAGCCTAGGGGAAGATTGCTTTGTTGTTTACCAAGAAGCAAAGTGAGAAAAATCATAATTTGGTCTGAGCCTCTTTCCATCCATTTAATTAATTCAAATGTCTAATTACCAACAGCTATATCTTGTAATAAACTTTGTCTATATAATTTACTGGCTGAAAAGCCACGATAATGTAAGGCAAGTTATAAAGTTTTAAGCTAATGTTAAAATGTTAACATACCTGTGCACACACTTGAACATGAATGTGCACAAAACAAACACAGAGCACCACACTTTTAAAATTGTAGCTTTTCTAGGCTTTTTTGGTTTTTTTTGTAATTCACATACCCTCACCTATATCCACACCTTACTCTAGACTCTGCCTTCATGAAGCAGAAATATCCAGTTGTTACTTCTCCTGCTGAAAGGGAATATCTTCAGCAAGGCACCAATAATGATGTCTAAGGTTGGGTATGAACACCTGCCAAATATAAAATGAATGTCAATTTTATAAGCAGCAGACAGTATGGATGTTTTCTGTGAATATTTTGGGTAAAAATGAATGCCCATATCTCTCTGAAGAATGTCAGAAAGTTATACCTGCAGAACAACAGCACATCACATGAAGGGTAGGTTTAGACTCCGAGCTTTCACAAGTTTGTATGGTCCAGAATTAAAGACAATAAACTCAGGAATGACAGTCTGGGCCTCGAGAGAAAAGTATGTTTTGTGCATTTGATGGCTGCTTGCCACCTAACTAGAAGAAAACTCTGGTGGTACAGTCAGCTGCCTACAGGAAAGAATGCAGGAACATCTCTGTGGAAAGGTGGTAGCAATTCACACCTGAGCAATTATAAATCCAGCACAGCCCTGTGAAACTGCTGAGCAGCTGGTGCTGTCTCGACCTCCAGAGGCAGCATAAAAATAGAGGTGATGAAATCCACGTTGGAGATAAAAAAATCTTCATGTTTAGTGACCTCAAAAAAGAAGAACATTGAAAAGAGAGACCTTATCTGAGCATGGAGATTTCACCTGAACCTGTGAAATGCTGGAGCTCATTTGGGGTACCTCCAAGAGAAGACATTTCACATACAAAACTAATTTGTAAAGTCTAATAGTAAAAACATTCATTTAAGAAATTACTACCTCGCCTTTTTGTCTTTCTTGATCACCCAGCTGGAATCAAGAATCAGAGCAAAGAATCCTCTTCCATGTTCATGGACTTGCATCAGAAGTTAAGACCTGATTATGTGCTGGATAGCAAGGGGATAGGTCTGGAAAAAAATTAGGAGTCTTTTTGAAAAACAATTATGGAAGGGAGAAAGTATGTAAACAGACGAGTACATTACTTGAACTCTGGGCAAAAATAGAGCCTACACTCTCCAAACCTCAAGAACGTACTTGTTTTGCATATTTGATGCTTTTCTTTGCCTAATGGCTGCTCTCTGGCCTTGCTTCCAAAACTTTTGACATTGTGTCCGTGCAAAACACACCACACTGCGTTTTATACAAGGGCTGTCTTTCACAGGCCTGTGTCAGAGGACATTTGCATTATGAAGCAGGACAAGAACAGTCCCTAAATTAAGGGAGAAAGAGGGAGAGAAGGCAAAAGTCTGTCACACTCTCTATTATGGCAGCTGATTTTCACATCTGCAGAGAAATATAAGTGTAATTCAGATGACTTGTCAAGGGAAATATGATTGAATTATCTCTATAGCCCAGCTGAAAGGTGAAATGATGAGCAACCTGGAATTAAATTAAAAACCTAAACCCATTAAAGTATTCAGATTTCCCAGACTAAGATAAAAGTGAAAACCTTTGAAATTAAGCAGTCTTCCTACCCTTATCTGTGAAGCTGAAGACGCTGCTGCTTTGGATAACACAAAGGGAGCCAGACTGGATTATTGCTCATTTGAACACTGGTTTTCAAATGCACCATATTTTCCTCAAGAAATGAACATTATTCATTTCAGCTTATACTGGATATCAAAGTAGCTGTAGAAAAGGACACAAAATAAATTACCAACCATCCTTTGATCCCAACACACTCCCACTGCTCCACTTCCCCACTCCAGAGAACAATGTGAAGGAACCAAATCTCTTCCTACAGCACAGAGCTGCACGTCCTGAATCTTTCAAAGCTCATTCCCTTTCTGAAGAATGTCTTTATTCTTAATAAATTTGAAACTATGCACAAGATTTCCTCAAATGACTATTTTCTCACACGATTTCTCCCCTGCCTTCAAAGTGATTCCTCTTAAAATATAATTCATAAGTCCCACCTTCTCTGGCTTGAAGAGGCAAACAAATAGTTCTCTTTGAGGAATCAAAGTCTGTTCATCCATCCCATCACAAGGAAGTACATTTCTGTACAGAAGTATTCCATAAGAAAACAAACGTGTTTTTCTGTTTAAACTCATTTTCATGTTGGGGCAGTTACACTTTTACAGCAGGTGAAATAAATTGTCTTCTTTCATAAAGGTGCTTAGAAAATAACAGTGATAAAACAACACCATCTAACCTTTCTTTTCAAAAGTGCAGTTAAAGGCTGAGTCACAGCCTGACAACTTAAATTAATGCAAAAACTTAAAAAACCCCTATATAATCTCACAAAACCGTAGTTCAAATAGAGCCATGAGGGATCAAAATCAAACTTACTTCATGTATAACAAAGTGAGACCCATTCTATGTATTTATTTATTCAGGTGATGCATTCACATCCCTTTCCTTATGTCTGTTTACAAAGACTTCAGGCCAGAAACTTCTTCTTTGAAACTTGCATGGCATCAATACGATGAAGCCGCAATCCCAACAAGGGTCAATGGATAGAACATTAATAGAAATATTTACTTGTAACACTACTGTTATTGTTATAGGAAAAAAACTATCACTTTTCAGCTGCATTTTGAATACAATGAAAATTGAAGGCAAAACTATTTCATAGCTCCTGATCCCTTCTACCTCCACAATGGAACCTCCATCCTTCAGTGACTGAGGAGCAATAGCGAACTTACCCTGATGTGAGCTACATCAAAGGGCATAAAACCACCAGGAGGAAGCTCAAGGAAGAAATAATTATAATGATTATGCTTCTACAATCAAAATTTTCCAGTAATATTTTTATAGCCCTTAGAAACTCTTCAGTGGAGAAAAGTCATTACTGTACTTTAGTATTATTCCTCAAGCATTTGCCTACATGCCAGATAACAATGTGGGTATCAATGGAGATTCCCTTAATAAACATTTTTTAAAATTAAACATTAAACGTAAAACATCTAAAATGATATTACTTCTTCCATCATCAAAATATTATGCTGGTGTAGTTAAATTTCCCTTTAGCCTTGGGTTTGGATTCTACAGAATTAAATATTCCATTTCAAACCACATATGGTAGTTCAGTGATTTACACCTCATCTAATTTTGCTCGACGTCAGAAGCCCTTTTAATGAGTGCTTGGAGGGTTTCATTCCATTATAGTTCCAAAGAAGCTGATGCTGCATTTTCTTTCAAATTCAAAAATTTACTTGGCTGACATCCAACTTGCAATCAAATAATAATGAATTTTTAAAACAACTCCTTCCTAGACAGAATCTCGAGAATAAAATGGAAAAAAGAATACAAGAACAAATGTGTCAGATTTATACAACTCTGCAGCAGCTCTCCAAAAGATGAAGCACATTGCTAGAATCGCTCAGAAACAGAACCAGTAACATTTGGAATGTTTTGCCATCTAAAAAAGTGAAAATATTAGCAATTTCACAAGTTTGGTGCTCCTGCTGTATTAAAAAGAGTAAGCTAAAAGCAAACACAATCTGAAAAAACTTCTATTTAAAACCTCCTCCACTGGCAACTCCTCATTGTATTGGACAGAAGGAAAGCACAGTAGAAACCTGCATATATAAACGCAGTCAAGGAAGATAAACAGGATTGATTTTGAGAAACCATGGCAGAGAGTAAACACTAAACAAGAGATTTGAGTTCTAGGCTTGTTTCTTTCGCTGATTTTCTATGTGCCTTTAATTTCAAACCCTACAACAGCCTTTACAAAGCACTCTTCCTTCTGCCCATCTTCTCCCTCTTCTGCCTACCTGTTCTCACAACATCACTCATGCAAAGCCCCCTGCCACCTAAAAAGAAAAGGCATTTCTGTGCATTCCTGTGAGCAAAGTAAGAAAAAGGACCCAGGAATGTTATCACAGACTATTTGGAGAACAGCAAACAGAGAATTTCCCAGTTAGTTTATACCAGTTTTTGAATGAGTTCACTTTCCTCCACCTTTTATCTGATGGTAGTAAGAGTTTTTTCCATTTTATAAAGATGATTTTCATAAATGAAAACACCATTCATCATCCCAGGGAAAAGTATATGGCCAGATGGAACATACTTCATGTATATTATTGATGAGCATTCCTGCTAGAAAGTCAGGTTGTCAGGACCTGCTGAGGTGGCCAGGTGTTCTTTGTGATGATATTTGTAAACAATTTTACCACCAACAGTTAAAAAGCAGTTATTTATTTATTGTTTTAATACCACAAAGTTTCAAGTATCATATGATCTGTTAGCTAAATATTTCTATAATAAATATTAACAAAACAATAAAACAATAGACAAATACCTAGCAAGAATTTAATCAACACTTCACTCTCCTCCATATAAACAAAATCTTGCTATCCCATGCAAGTTGCTTTCCTGCTAATTCTAGGAGTAAAAGGACACTCCTTTCCCCATTAATTTCCCCTTGTTTCTTTATATAAGTCTGTAGGATAGGTGACAGTTCAGCTTTTATACAGAAGCAATTTTTATTTCCTGAAAGCTAGGATTATGTCTTTGGATGCAGTGACCCTCCTTCAGATCCTTTTATTTCCATAGAAATATAAAGCTGGAAGGGAGGTCACCTAGCCCTGGCTTTCTCTTTTTTAATCTAAAAGAGTCCCAGTTCACACAGTCTTTCTTCAGAGATCATATTTTCTAGACCTCTGACTGGTCTCTAACATCTCTCACAACTCTATTCCAAAACCTGCTTTGACAGTTATTCCTTTGGTCTGGAAGGGAATTGATTCTAGGGCAAAATTAAATTTATTATTTAACTTTCCTTTTACCTTTATCTTTTTTCTTTCTTTTTTTAAAATTTCTTTGCTGGTAAATGCAAGCATGGTAAAGATCCTTTTCCAGTTATAACACGTCCTAAGTGTCATAACAACTTCTTCCTCAGTGTTGAGCATTCTCCCTTTTTACAAGTCTGCATAATTTACTAGCACAGAACTAACAGATTTAGAGTTTAACATTCATAAACATGCTAAGTATTTATTTTGTGAATAGCCCCAAATTATGTTTTTCATTATTTCAAAGTGCACTCCTTTGCTGTGGCCTGGAATTTCCTTGACAGAAAGCACTTCGCAAAGTGTTTTTTCTGTGTTCATACATGCACTAAAGGTTAGAAAGTGAGCAATATAAGGTTTACCATTGGATAACTGAGATAAATATTTTCTCTATGACTGGTTGAAGAGATTAATGCACTGAGTCAGTACATTTCTACTATTTTCATGAAATCAGTATAGCAATCAGCCCTGGAATTTTCATAAACATCCTAAAACATAGGTAAAAATTAGGCCAGCATGGAATACTGTGATCATTTCTGTGGAAATACTTTTCTGTTCTTTCTGATGTTGCATTTTTTAGAATGTTATCTTGGAGTGTTCCTGAAAATATTCCTCTAGTGAAGATATTCAGGACATAGAAGCTCTATAGACTTCTTAATTTTTTAGTGAACATCGAAGTCGACAGTCCTGCAAATAAATGATTGGTCTTGTTCTCAACTGCATGGCTGAGTAGGTATGAAAGCAATAAATGTGTCTGAAGGTCTCAACAGAAGTCATAGAACTATAGAATGGTTTGGGCAGGGAGGGACCTTAAAAATCACTTATTTCCAACTCCCCTGCCATGGGCAGGGACACCTCCACTAGAGCAGGTAGAAGCAAAAGAAGCTAAGTAGCTGGGAGTAAGGAATGTTTGCAGACAAATGCCCTTATGATGCTAGAAACAGTTCTTCCAGAGCAGCACATCTTTGAGGCTGTGTAGATGTTCACAGTGCTACCTGACTCTCTTTTCATTCTCTGGCTCACTGAAGGAATTTTCTCTCTAAGGCTCTCAAGGTAGAGTCAGATTTTTCACTTTTAGTTTAATCAAAAGGCATTGGTGCACCTTGTAAATAGCAGAAAAATTTTTTTACCAGCATCACTGCAGGAAGTTCATCTTTTCCCTCTTCTTTAAAGTAAGGTTTTAGCCTGAAAAGAAAAAAAGCAACCAAATCCACTCTGTATTTATTGAAATATTTCGCCCGAAGAATTAGTTATGATGAAAAGTGGGTAGCAAACCAAATGCTAGTGGTTATTTTATTACACAGTACAAGAATGCCAAACGTTTCAGCAGGTAGAAACCACCATCACTTTAAGAGAAAAGAGCATCTCAGAAGAACCTCTGTAATGAAATTACTCCTGGAACTCTGAGGAGTTCAGCTGCTTGCATAGCAGGGTTTCAACATGTGAGGGCTGTCAATTTTTCTTAGATTGAGAGGTATGAACTTGTTATATATATACTTGTTTCTGATGGCAAAAGAAAAATACCGAGGTGGGGTTTTAAATTCAACCTACTGGTTTAAAAATGAACACTGGATCTTCTGAAGCTTTCTTTCTCCCTTCCCAACAGCTTTTCTTCTGCTTCCAAGAACACGGAAGCCAGTGACCTTCCATCCTCAGGAATCAGGGCTGCAGTGTCTAACACGGCAGCATATTGTGCATAAGTGTTGGAAACGGGTGCCTGCCTTTCTTTGGATTTGAAACCAAAGTTCTGCTGTTCTGACTTTTAAGTAATAGTATAAAACATCCACTTTCAATGCAGTTTACAAGAAAGGCTTTTTAACAAATTATCTGTACATTTGGGCTTCTCCTCTCTACCTACCAGGTAATAAATGCTTAGCACAAGGAGCTCTGCAATCAGCAGCATTGGGCAAATTTGCCCACTTATCCCTTCGTGATTCTCTGAGCCCGTATTCCTTCATCTGCTGCATTAACAAATTCAGAACCAGTAATGTGGAACAAAACCTGGCTCCATCACTTGGCTCAGAACTACTTCACCAGGAAAAAGAACAAAAAACCCACCAAACCAAAACCCAGATCAATCCCCCTGGGTAAACTCAGAATATGGTCGCCGTATCTCCAGTAACAGAATTGCCAGAACCACTCAGTTAATCAGTCCTGAGGACTGCCAGTCACGCTAGATAGCCTTGTTTTGTAAATATCCCATATTCTCACTTTGGCACTGGACAAACTTGTTTCAGATACAAAAACAGCCTCACATTTTCCAAGTTGTTGGGAAATAACCCAAGTGAGATTATAAACAATGGAATCTGAGCAACTGGCTTGATGCCTTCGCAAAGGCTTTGATACGGACTGTTGGCTCACTCCGGCATTTCGAAAACAGTTAAACATATTTTCCTGGTAGCAATGTTTTTCCATTGTTGTGCTACGCCAGCATGGGATCACAGAAGAGAGTGACTCTTTCTAGGCATAAAATAGAGACTGACCAACCAGAAACTGGGTGTGAGTGTGACAGGAGTACAGAAGAGAGGAAGAGGGAGAGTGTCAGTGGTGCAGCACCTTCGGAGGCAGAGACCTGCACAGAGAAGGTTTATATCTTCTCCAGCCTTGGATTTTTTTAACTGGCAGAGTAAGCAATCACTATTTTGAGAAGCTGTAAAATCACCTGCTTAAATTAATACATGCCTTGGGAGTGAGAAATAAACCGTAAATTGAGGAGAACATAGGACTGGAGCTCTGGAAAGGAGTATGGATATGCACTATGGGTATCTTTAAGGAGGCTGCTTTGGGTCTGGGACGAAAGTGAAATTTTCTGGATTTTAGATCCAAAAAATACCATGACAATTTGGGGGATTAAGGCTTCAATTCAGAAGAATGGAAACTTCCATGAAATCTGAACCTGGGCTATAAGCAGATATTCAAACTGCTGATATTCAGATATTAAGCAAAGGGCTTAGCTGTTTGCTTAATTTATATCCAGTCAAAATGAAAGAAATTTCATCACATGCTTAAATGCGTTTCTAAATTAGAACTTCACAACTTTTTTCTGGAAACTTATAAGTAATATTTACAACAGCATAGACACGCTGCAGCATTTTTCCATATTTCAGTATAGCCACAGTTCTACAGCTACTAAATGCAGTCTTTGTCTACTTTTAAAAATTAATGGACCCTGTGGGAGCTTTATTAATAGGCAGAACTTAATTGCTTTACAATGCCTTTCATTCCAATCAAGACCATTTCTAGCAACTTCCTGGACTGTAGCAGTGACAAATCATTCATCCCAGCAGTGAGGGATTATCCAAAACTGTAGTGTAGAACTGGAAAAGGTTTTCCTCCAACAGAGTGTGTGTTGTGGATTTTGTTACTGTGTTTGCTTCTACCTCACATCACCTTTATGTATGAGAAAAACTGAAGTAAATCAATATTTTCCCTGGTTTGGATCTCTGAATTTAACTACTGCTTGACCTTTCTTGTCCTTGTCAGATCCATTCTGTGCAGTAAGAAGGGAATTCACTTAGGTCCTGCCCACGTGAAGGTAAAATTTTAAACTAGCTGAATAAACAAAATACAAAGGCATTTTTTTCCCCCTCTAGATAAGCAGTTCTTTTTAAAACTGTCTGTCCTGGGTTTTACATACTGAAATACTTTAAAAACCTGACCTACCCCTCACTGCAGTATCTAAGAATCTTTTCTTGACTTCAGTGGCCTTTGGATCATGATCTAAATGAAAGGGTCATCTTCTGTTTTAAGACAAACAAGAAAACAGAATTTAAAGGGACACATTGTTTCTAACAGACGCATTCAATTCCTTCCTAACAATTTAAGAAGTCACAAGGGAAATGAGTTTTCATGGTCTCATCATTTCTTTGATGTAAAAGTGCAGACTCCATCTTTTTGGCATTTTGTTCAACAGCAAAGCATATGAAAAAAGAGCCCCACTGTGCATAAAGAGAATAAAATATGTTCAAGAAGAAACAGGAAAAGAAATTCAGGTTAATATGAAGGTCAACCTCTTTCTGTGTTTCAAATCTGCACTTTGCTGAGATCTTAAAGAGAAGTAAAAAAGGCTTTAATCTTCATTGCTGTCATGCCTTAGCTGGAGAAGAGTTAAAATCCAAACAGAGATGTTTTGGCTGATGTTAGAGTGGTAAATTACTATTAGATTTTAATCACCTGTCCCTGAAATACCAGACCTTATATGACACACATTGTACTTTATATAAAATGAAGCTAATGCCTCATTAAGGGTATTAGCAAACTCCCAGACCATGTTGACATTCTGCTCACCTCTCTGTGCCCAGAAGGGCAGTGCAGCAGCCTGCCCCAGGGAGCCTCAGCCCACAACAGAGCCACAGCTCTGGGCTGGTTTGGACCAGCATTTCCCAGGCCCATCTCCCTGCTCCCACCCCATATCCAAACTGAACCCCAAGAACCAGCTGGAGTCTCATGGGGTCCCTTCAAAGATCCCTTCTAACCCAAACCATTCTGTGAATCTGTAACTCTAAGTGTGGGACACTTTCACACTCCCCCCAGGCTCAGGTATTTTGGGTTTGGGGTAGGTTTTTTTTTACTTTAAAAAGCCAAACCAACCAACCAAAGAAAAAAAATCCAAGCAGTAGAGGTTACGACTTGGAGCATGAGCTGACAGGTCTCCTGTAGAAATATTTCATCAGCTACTCTAAGATTTAACTGAAAAATGGTTTTTTAATGCCAATATTTTATTAATCTACTCGGTTAGCTCTCTTTTGCAGGAGAACTGCTAGACAATGACAATGCCTTCTATTTATAACCTATCAGAGCTGAAAGTCAATTCTCTCAATCATGTAATGTGAGTCTGTTTTACCAGTAGTGGTGGCAAGAGTGAAAATTTTCTCTTCTGCCTAACTGCATTTTTTTCCTCCTTAAAAGTGAAACTTTAATATTAAAAATGGTAGTGACCAATTAAAAAAACCCACAAATCTGTCTTCCAAGTATTGTACTATCTGGGCTGTATTATATGAGACAAAATAAAAGCAGGCAAGAATCTGTATTTGAGGTAACACAAGGATGAGGAAAAAGGTTAAGAATTTCCTTGTCATTTAAAACTATGAACATGTAACTTGGACATGATAATTGGAAGTATGGAGAGCAGAAAAGAATGACTGTTACCTGTGACACTCTTTAACGGCTAAATGTTAATAATTGTAATAAATCAGAGGAAGCTCTTTGACAGTTTCTTAGAAGACAATAAAAATACCATGTTTTGCTGATGTCTTTGCATATTCCCTAGGAATAGCCCATTGAAAAGAGAAGCTGAGTTTCCAGGTTCTTCTTCTGCTGTCTGTCCACAGCTGTTATTTTCCTTTTACCTTTTTATACAGTCACCATGGAAAGAGTGCATAATTCAAAAATTAAGGGCTTCCAATTTTGGTCCTATATCTTTGTTTCCTGCACTACAGTCTTCCATTATACTTCACCAGAGGACAAAATGGTCCGTTTTTCCATTTTTCTAAATGGAGGAATCCATAATTAACAAAATTTTTGAAATTTAACTACTACTGAGTAGCTTAGGGCACCCCCAGAAACAGTCCATAGATGCCTCTGTTTTCCAGCTCATAGAAAAAGCCGTTTCAGTTTCTAGTTGTGGGGTAGGAACCACTTTAAATGGATCTGGAAAGCTGAAAAACTGTGTCTGCTTCTACCCCAGAGCTGGCTATTCCTGTGCCCCAAACAGCCCCCCAGTAGCTAATTGAAAAAGATGATAGTGAATATCACACTCCGATTGCCAAGTAGTGGCATAAGTGAATAGGAGTGAGAAAACACAGCCATTGCTTTATGAAATCCATACTATAGCAATAGTGCCTGCTATATTCTTTGCCATTTGTTCAGGAAAAAAAAACCCAAGCAATGATAGCAGCATTAAGATTTTTCCAGCTCTGATCCAGATGTAAAACACGTTTTATTCAGCCTGCCTGGGGCCAGCAGCTCTGTGTGTGAGAGCGCAGCTCAGCGCTGAGTTACGTTAGCCCGGAGTCTCTTTGAAATATAATTCTGTTCCCTTTGATTTTTTTATTGTGTTAATCTTCCCTGTTCAAAATGGTGGTATTTAACTGGGGGAATTCACCAGCTCAAGTGTTTCATGGGAATATGCTCCCTATTTGGCATCATCTAGGAAGGAGGCTGATTAAATGCACCACCAGTTTCACGATTTTTAGAAGAGAAGAGGGAATAAGCAAAGTCACAGGTTGAGATAAACAGCAGCATAAGATTACAGCATGAGAAAGAAATTTATTTGGAATAGAAAACAAGGAGTAAATATTTTTCTCTCCACTGCGAACAAACTTTACATTTCAGTCCTCTGGCCTAGTGCCCTTAGCTCTCATTTTAGGCTTCTTGTTCTACTGAATATTTTTGCATCAGAATTCTAAAATCTAATGTATTTCCAGTACCAATTTAAAGTTTTTTTCACACTTTCATCCTTTAGTAACAAGCATAGACACAAACATACCTGTTCTACTTTTTGTTCTTCAGTACCTCAAGTGCAATTTATGCTTTTGCTCGTTCAGTCTTCAGTCCCTCAAGCATACTGAAATGATGTATCTGACTGGACTCTTTATGAAGAATTTTGAAACTATTTCTGAGCAGAATATTTACTCAGAGACTAGAGAAAATCTTCCCAGTATTTCTATACAAAGTATTTGCACGTGAAAGTGGGACATTTAAACTATGAAGAGATCATATCCCTCCAGTTAAAAAAATTCATGGGTGCCCTGCAAAAAATACAAACTACTCCTTCTCTGTAGCTGTACTAAATGCATCTTGTGTGGGCTTGTAGGGGTATTAAAAATATGCCCTTTATAATCATGGACACTGGAACTGATGTGAATAATGGACTTACAAGTGGCTGCAAATTCTGCTGCCTCATCCTGGGAATTGCTCCATTATTGATCTCCTGCCCATGAACCCTTCTCCCTTGCCCTTCAACCCCCCTCCACAGTGGCTGCACTCATGAAGGATATCCAATTGAGAGCACCTCAGGATCAGACTGAAACTGCACAGCAGCAGTAATATGCAAATACGTGTTCGTGGGTTTGGGGCTTTTTTTGTTTTCTAAATAAAAATGCTGGTTTGGATATCTGTTTTCCATCCATTTTCTCGCTTTCCTCTGCCTTTGGACATCGCAGGGAAGGTACAGATGCATTAGGCATCCTGACAGGTTGTTGTTCTACTGCCCAGGGTATGTTTCATGGGCCATTTTGGCATTGATTCCTGGCCAAGTTTTGAAGAAGGTCACTGCAAACTACCCCTTTGCTATTACATCACCACAAACTGTTCTGGTTTTGGCTTTCAGACTCACTAGTGGAAGGCAGTAGTGTGCCAAGTGTCAGAGAAAGTGTATTTCTTTAGAGATGATACTTATCAACAACACAGTGAGTGCCAGAATTCCTTCTCTATAAAAATAAAGAAAACATCCTGAAAATGACTGACTACAATTAACAATACACAAGCAGAACCACTGAAGAGTTCCCCAAACCTCCCAATTATAGCATATCTACATTGCTTTTGCAAAGCAGATAATAGATTTTTTCATACTTGTTAAGAAGAAAATTGTCAAGAACACATGTAACAGTTAATAACATATAAACTGCAATTCTACAATGCTTTAATAACATTGATGAAAAATAGAGACACAACTGGCAGAGGAGAAAGAAGGAAAACCATCACCTTAAAAGTGAAATTGGTACAAAGCCAAAGAAAAATATTATTTTAAAATAAGAATGCTGAGGAATATCACCCTCCTAGAATTTTGTAGAAATTATCTGTCAAACTATTTGGAAATAAATGTCTTGTCTTAGCTAGAAATATACATTCAGGGAGGGAAAAAAGCTTACCAGCTGCCAATCTCCTGACTCATTGTCAATCAAATGGCACTATAAATGAGAAAGAGATTATTGTCAGGCCAGTCACAATAAGGAGTTCAACTCACAGTTCCTTGACTTATTGTCAGTCAAATTGTATTATAAACAAGAAAGATATGGCTGTCAAACCAGCCACAGTAGGGTGGCCCTGGTACATAGTACAAGACAAAGGAAAAGATTATATCTAACATATTATAAGAGAAAGCTCATGTGAAGTGAAGAAAATACTTTCATAAACAGCTTGATTTCTCCAGTCTAGTGGCTTTAAATGTGTCCCCTCCATGTGCCACCGAGTAGGTGAAGGAAAAGGGGAGCCACCTTTCTCACCACTCACCCTGGAGCAGTATCTTGTCCACACCGAGCTCTGTGGGGGAGAGATTGTTGCATCTTCTGCAACCACAAATAGCATCACTAATCTGTCTGCACCCCGGGAGCCCTTGACAGGTGGTTCTTTGCCATCTGCATTTCTTCTCTCCCTTTTAAACTCTTCTCCTTTTGCCAGCACGCTGGCCAAATCCTGGCTCTGGTGCGTGCTCAGGCTGTCTGGAGAGGAGCGGAGCGCCGATGGGAGGCCGAGGGAGGGGAACAGATGAGAATCTCTTGCTTGGGTAATTAGCCCTGATCCTTGCAAGGCTAAGCAGAAATCTGGCGAGCAGGGCATGTGCACGCAGATGGATGGAGTCTAATTTGGGACCGCAAGAGAAAGAAGAAGCAAAAGCAGGATCACAGCCGATATATCCATTCACAATTTAGTCCATTCACTCTTTCTGCTGCTGTCTTTTTTTCCTATACTTACAGAGAGTCTAGATTCCTCTGGGTCACTCTTTCAGCCTCCCTCAATCCTTGTCTTTTCCTAAGATGTTATTTGGCTTGACAGTAATGCTGCCTTTAAAACATTAGTGTAATTGGACAAAAATGTTACATCCTTTCCTTCATACTTAACCTTTAAAGGACACATTTATTCAAAAATACTCAGCAAGGCCTTCCTTTTGACTTTCTGGCTGAATGCACCCACAGGATTCCCCAAATTTATCATGAACATAATAATGCGGGAATGAAAAATATGATAATGCTTAGCCTCTTTTTTAATTTTAGCTGAAAATGCAATGTTCATTAGTGGAAAAGGTCAGGATACGTTTTAGGTTTTCTATGTTCAATGCCACAGTTTCCAAAGTTTCCCATACACCAGTTATACAAAAGAAGATGTGGTTTAATCTGGTTTTCACCCAGGAAAAAAATGTTAAGGACCCAAGACTGGCCTGTGAAACATGAGGAGGCTTTGACTTGTTGGGCAAGGAGATTGCGACTAATTTCTGCACGGGGAAAGTAGGAGCCATGTGGCTCTAGGAAAAGATATTTTTGATTGAAAAAAACCAAAAACCAGAGTGATGGAAAGATATTAATTTTGTGGCTGACCAGGCAAAAGGACTAGAGTTTTAGATGTAACGTTTATGGTGATACCATGGCTGCAGAGGCTTCAGTAACACAGTAACAGCACTAAAGTAATTCAGGAGGTTCTGAAGCAAAAAAAAAAGATTGCTGGATGAAGGGAAAACCTCTCCTTCGCAGTTGTCTCAGTCCTGGCTGTTCTCTCTCCCAGTGTCAGTCATCATCCTGCGCTCAGGGCTGCACGACCACCCAGCCAGAGGCACTGGGTGGGTTTTTTTCCTGCTAAAGGCAAACTGATTAATGTTTGTAAACTCTTTGCAATCTGCTGGTATCATTGCTACATATCAGCAGTTGAAATACCCAATATTTTAAGTACATAGAGGACTGTGATGCTGCCAGCCCGATAAATATCAGAGGATTAAATTTGCTTAGAAAACTGAAGTCGTTGCAAATTAATTTAGTATATTTAACCTGCATACAGGAGAAGGAAAACCCCTTCTTTTTAATATTGTGGCTCCATGAGATTTTTGTGTGCATACCATTTAAGTCTGTTCCTAAGTACATAAGAGGCAAGTAATGCTGTTTCCTTTGGGCAGACGGATACATCACTAAAAATCACAAACCCATTAGATCAACAAAGACTATCTAATTATCATGGGGAAATAAAGCCAATAAATCTATCTGGTATAAATTATAGGCTTATGAAGTCATACATAATGAAATAAATATTTAATTTTTCTGAAATCCAAAATCTCGCTTTAGAAGCAGGAATATTAAAAATTAATTTCCATTTCTTACGATGGGTGCAGTGTGGTTGAGTGGTTTCAGCTTGTGCATGTACTCCCAAGCGCTGCTGAATCCTATTCCTGGTTCTGACAGTGATTCATACCCTGGACCGAGACAAATCATTCAACCTCTCTGTACTCCTTGCCCATCTGTAAAGCTGAGATAGTGCTGACCTGCTTCACAGAACCATTAGAAGAATTAAGAAACATCTGTTCTGTATCTCAAAGACATGAAATGCTCTAAAAGATGCAAAATACTTTTATTGCAGGGCTTGGAGGTTTTTGTGTTGCCACCAAATTTCTTAGCACCTGGCAGGAGTGATTTCTCCTTCAATAATTCGGTCAGCTCCCTCTTTCTATAAGATTTATTATTTCACTCTCCTAACTAAATCTGTCACCATTAAAAGAGAGATGTTTACTGTGAGTTGGCTCTTCCCTGGAAATAATTGGGAGCAAGTTCCTTGTGGAGGCACAGCAGAGACTCATCCTCTGCAACAGACTCAACCCCTGACAACGCAGGTCCTGCTCTGCCAGCACAGATTCCAACAGTGCCTGCTTCCTAATTATGGAGAAAATGTGAAGGAAAAGGGCCATTGAGGGACAGAATATGTAATGGGAGCACAATCTGAGAGAAGAAAGGTTTAATAATTAGAACTTTTGCTGTGCATCTGAATAGAAACATCTTCTCTACAATGGATGAAGAAAATATTTCTTTTCATCAAGAATTTTGCAAGCTGCATGGAATAGTGTGTAGCAAATCTATGAATAAGATTGCAAGATTTGTTTTTCAAAACAGAAGCATAATTGGCTTCCTTTTTAAACAATCATATTTTATGCTATACTTCATATTGAATCTACCCATTCTATGCTACATACTTCCAAAATTATTCAATTTCTTTCTGTCTGCCTGCCTACTCAGGCAGTATTTATTTGTCTCATTTCAGGATTTATTTACTTTTCAGACGGAAAAGTTAAACAAACTTAGCTATACCATATTTTTTTTAATTGATACAATTTCATGTAAATTCCATTTGTATGCCTGAAATTCCAGTAAAATATTTTAGATCTGTAGGAATGGGCTTTACATTGTAAAGCAGTCATTCTTTAAAAAAAATGAAAACAACTATACAGCTCACAAAAAATAAATATATAGAACACCTTTTTAATTGACTAGGGAGAAAGATAAGATTTGCAACCCATTTTTATCAGAGGTGGATTAGAGGAGGTTTTACATGTTCTGCTGTGCTTGAGTGGCATTAATAATGACCTTTGCATGATTAACTCAAAAGCCTAACCTGGAAAGATAGCCAGCTCTACCCTAATTGCCATTATTATGGTATTCACTTTGGCCTTGAAGTCTTTAGCAGGCTGTAAAACAGTGTCTATTCCAAATAAGCTCTGTTCTCTCCTACCTATCCATCTCCCTTACACACAGTCACAGATTACAAGGGCAGAAATAATTGTTGTCATCTCACCTCCTCCTTCAGACTGATCTTTTGGATATCCTTGGGGGTGAGTGTCCCTTAGCCCTGACCAAGCTGCGTTCGAGCTAAGTTCATCCTTCTAGGAAGTCAATGGTCTTGAATGAAAGATTTCAAGTATTTATTCTGCTTTTGGACAGTTATCTATCCATCTAATTAGAAATATTATTTCTTATTTTTAAGCAATGTGTAGTTTGGCTGGAAATTGTTATGCTTTTGTGTGAAAGAGAAAGGGAGCTGTCACTAGGAATGACAAAATAAGTATTTGTAGGCTGATCGTATCACATGGTATTTTTCTTTTAAAGAAGAGTGAGCTAATTAAGTCTCTAAATACATGGCAGGTTTTCCAAACCTTGAATGATTTTTGTAGCCCTGTAGTGAACCCTCTCCATTCTGTCAGCTTACTTTCTGAAAAACCCTATTTTAAGATGAATTTAATCATTTCACTGCAGTTGCAGCGAGAAGGTGAACGTTTCTAGAAATCATAATTCTCCACTGCTCTTTCTGTAGATATGTAAATCCATGCTCACAGGAGAAAGATAAAGTGACAATACCTGAAATAATCATTTTACCATCCAGCCACCAAACTAATTCCCTTCCACGTACGTCATAGGCTGCACTATTTGCAGCAAATAATTGAAAATACACAGGCTAAGCTTTGACCACCCAGGACCAAAACTGACCTGAAACTGTGTGGGCCAGAAAATTGCTTCAAAAGCAGTTGTGTCTGTTTCAGCAATATCCTTTCTTTTTAGGCAGTTCCCAGCATTTCACCAACACCAGCTCAGTGTTCAGGGACCCGGGGCATTTCACAGGGGCACACAGATGTTGTGCTGCAGGTTTGGATGAAGGATTGTGCTGCCACGGCCCAGGGAGCTCAGCACTGAGCGTGCTGCTGGGCAGTGTTGGAAGAACAAGGTCACAGTGCAGCTGGAATCCAGCAGCACCTGTAAAGGGTGGGGGCAGCCCACAGGAGCACAAGTGTGGGTGTCAAACCTAAAAGCAAGGAGAAGTGGGATTACAAAAGTGTTTTGCTTCTCTGCATTGAACATTTTGTATGCCAGTGTACATATCCATGCCTCTATTGCTATTTATCTTTATATTTTGCTCATTCTCAATGCCAATACAGTGCCCAAAAACAAGTCATAATTTCTAAAATATGTAAGTGCTCCATCTGACCTTATGAACAGCTACAAAATTGTAATGTAAGGGTTTGAAATCATGCATGAAACAGCAATATCTGGGAAGTCCTTCTATTGTTGTTTCTTTCCATTAAAAAAACAAAAAGAAAAAAGAAAAAAATACGTTAATTCCCCAGAACAAATTTCACATCCCAGGGAAAGCAGAGTTCATATGGAAGCCATTCCCAAATGCATCATGATTGCCACTGACAAATATGCTTTAGATAAATTTTGCAATTTCCTTTTGCCACATTCTCTGGGAGTATTTTACATTCTGCCTTGGGCACAGCCCTCTACACAAGGGGCTGGATAATGCAGCCCCAATTCATGTCCCAGTGTACCTATGCAATGAAAACCCTCTGCCTTCAAAGAGATACTTGTGTATCTAAGGCATATTAGTATGTGCAAGAGTTGATGACTAACATGAGCATCTGCTTCAAAAATACCACAGCTAGAGCTAAGATATTATTATAGACAGTCTATTGTACTTGCAAAAGACAAGTAAAGAGTTCCTGGTTGAGAATACATGTCAGAAAAATGACATGTTTTCATCACTTCCAGCCATAGTTAAAAGACTCTGAATACATTAACCAGCTAAAGGAAAAATACTTTCAGCTTTTCTATCACAGTGGGAATCTGTAAATGCAAGTTATGATGTAACAGACAATTACTGTGAATTCAACTGTTCATCATTTCAAAAAAAGTGAATTTTTTTTTTTTTTAATGTACACAGAGAAAGGTGGTATTTTTCACCAAGTTTACAATGCTCCAGTTTTGGGGACCCAAGCTAGGAAAAGGATTTTAAGGTGGGCAGGACTGAGTCAGTAACTGCAGCTGAGTAGTCATTTAATACAAGGATCATTAGATATCTCATCTCGAGTCCCTGCATCACTTTTCAAAATGATTCAAATCCTTTGGATGAAAATCTGGTCGATAATTCAGGATGCCAACTGGCATGGGATCCTGGGCTTTGCTTTCAATAACTTCTTATCAGTAACAGCTATTTTTTCTGGTTCCTTTCCTAAATCAGACTTGTTATTTCCTTTATGCAGAAGGCTTCAGCCATACTCCAGGGACTAAATTCCGAGAATATGCAGATGGCTGTGTCACCTCTAGGAATGCACAGCATTGTTTCTGAAAGGGAGTCCTTGTGCTGGCACTGGCAAGCACTTGAGGATTACTGTTTTCAATAAAGCTTTCCTCTTGGAATCATAAACTGACTCAGAATTATCCCTTGGTGAAATGAGTGTGCCCAGGTGGATGGACAACCTTCACTGGTCCTTCTCATTGCCCAAATCTGCATTTCTTAAGCTGACCTGGAATCTTCCCTGAATCCGGTCTGACAGCACAAGTCTCTCCCACCCTTTGATAGAGCCTTTTCACTGGATGAGGGAATTAAAGTATTCCAGACCTTAATAAAATTAGGCTTTCAAATAAAATTGTGATAGATTTAAGAACTAGGTGTAATAAATAATGGGCCAGCTGTGAACAACAAAGTTAAAAACAAAAAAAAAAGGAAATTTTTTTTTGCTTACTTGTAGAAAGAAAAGCAGGGGAAAAAAAAAGAAAAGTTGCCAGGAAAGATTCTCCCATGCAGGCAAAAGGTGTGTGCACCCCTCAGGCTTCTGTCAAAGGCACATCCACAGCCATGAGTGTTACTGAAATGGCTCGAAGGAAACACAAGGGGATTTGTAGTACAAGAAGTCTGGAAACACAAGTATGTATATCATCTTTACTCGGGAAGAAAACCAGCAATTTTCAAGTCTATATGAAAAGAGAGAGAAAGTAAATTGAAACCTTTACACAGGCAGGTTTGCCTGTTCCATTTAAAATCTGATGCTAAAAACGGGGAGCCAGATCCCTGAAAATGTTTCTGTACCTGTGCAGATTCTTATCCAGTCTACCCTTGTTGGTACAATCCTCTGCTGAGCTTTACCTTCCTGTCACAAATCTCATTTTTTTCTCATACATTTAGAGCAGCACCAGTGTCACTATGACATACAAAAAGAAGAAGGAGGAAAATGTTAATGTAAATACGGGACTATGAAGCAGGAGACCTGGTTATTTTTCCCTGCTCCTCTGGTGCCTCTCTGCCCCTCAGGCTCCAGGCAGACTGTACTCCTTGATTTCTGTGAAATCTTCAGACAATGTCATTCTGAAAGAAACTAAAATATAAGCATAGAATTAATATTAAATGCTGCCAATCATCTTCAGTATATTTTA
This sequence comes from Ptilonorhynchus violaceus, assembly GCA_013397565.1. Taxonomy (NCBI): domain Eukaryota; kingdom Metazoa; phylum Chordata; class Aves; order Passeriformes; family Ptilonorhynchidae; genus Ptilonorhynchus; species Ptilonorhynchus violaceus. The sequence goes on from VZRJ01006864.1 coordinate 878,112, forward strand.
TCACAATATTTAGTTGGATGCTTTTTCCGTGCTTGAATTATTATGAGCAGACCCTTATCATGTCCTCCATCAGCCAGCCTTTTCCTCTTTTACACTTCATCTCTGAAATTCCCCTAAAAAGGAGACAAAATTCAGTATAAAATTTGTAATGGCCAAATTAACTGGCATTTCCAGGCTGCCTCAGCTGTCAGTGCCTGTGATGGCAGGGGATGTTTTGCCAGCACCACGTTCATGGAAAGATATATGTACATATATATAGCCAAGAACAGTGTGGGAGCAGTTTCCCAAAAAAATGTTGAAAGTCACTAGTGACAGAAGAGTTATTAGAACATATCATTTCCACAGTGTCAAATAAAAGAAATAATGAGAAAGAAAAGAAGAGGTGCTTTCCCGGAAGAGAAATGTTATAAAGCTGTTTAATTAATATGATGGCTTAGTGGGTGCCATTAAGCACCTCTTTAGGTTAATTTTAGTCTCAGCAGGGGTGTGGATAAATAGGAAGTAATTTTACCTTGTTCCAGATATAGCATCATTTTATTAAATCAGAAGGGACGAGGCTCTCCCAGTCATTGCATTTATTTGACTGCACTGTGATGTGACAAATTCTCTCTCTGTTTTAAGTATTACAGTAGCATTAAGACCATTATTTTAAAAAAACCAAACAAGCCACAAAACAGAAACAAGAACTAAGCAATAAATAATAGTTTAAGCCTGCACTGCCCACTTACACACTAAGAAATGTGAGAATTTGAAGCCAAACTTAAAGCTGAAGGGCTCTGTCCATTTCTGCAGAATTATATTTCTGACCACTCTTCTGCTCTCAGCCAAAGCCAGGTCAGCTCATTTTTATTTAAGTCCACAGCATGCAAGAAAGGACACCAGAAAACACAATGATTCATCCAAACATGGTGTTTCCAGTGAAGAGCTCTATCAGAGCTTGTTGTCTGCAAGGATAATTGTCTATATATGAAACGCAGAGACACAGCTATGGTAATACATCCACAGTTACCCTCCCAGCACTTCCTAACTAAGCAAACTTGACATATTCCTGTTATTTCAGAGTTAAAACCGTATCTTTTAATAAATCCCACAGACTTTTCTTTTTTGAGCATTTCTCAAATATGCAGAAACTGAGAGCGCCATTGGTTTCCTCCCTGATTGCCTTTCTAGCAAGGAGAGCTATTTGATATGAATTTGCATCAGTAACTGAAACAAGTAAATAAACACTTTATAGAAGTTCAGCCATTGGTTTTGACAGAAGTGAAATACTGCAGTGAAAGTGCAGAGCAAATGTACTCACCCGACCTTACCTTACACACAGGCTGACAAACAGATTTACAGGGCTTCAAATCTATGCATTAATTTTCTGATACTTAAAAGTTTAAATATTTAAATCTGGATTTACTTGTTATCCTAAGCAGCCTCCTGCAGGTTTACAGGCCTAAGTTCTTCAGATCTGTCTAATTCCAGGCTGTCTTTGCCTGACACACTGGAGCAGGTTTTAGCCAACACACTTGTTTCTGAGTTGTTGCAGCACCTTCAGTCTGTCCTGAAATCGAGTGTGTGGCTCACCCCGAGCAATGCTAAGGAACCTGTAGGGCCCAAACCTCAGTTTCCCCAAGGTTTTTTGTTAAAACATGAATTGAGAAATATGCCCCATAGCACCCACTACTTGGTGTCTGCCTGCTCTCATCCCCAGAACCACATGAAGTGAAAGAGAAAAGTAAATAACAAACAACCCAATAAATAAATAAACAACACCGAAAACACAACAAAAAACCTCCCCAACTTTTAAAATTGAATTCATTTTTTTCTACCTCCAGCATCTCAAAATTGGAATACAACAGCATGACAAGTCATCTCAATACATCAGGAAGAATAAAGGGTGTATGAGATCAGCTTAATAACAGATTCAGTGTAAGAGACAATGAAGTGATACGAACTTTGGGATTTATAACAATCAAAATAAAAAGAGGACAGAGATAAGAGCATGGCCTAATACACATTATTAGCTTTATCTACAGTCCATGCCAGTCTTAGTTCTGCTAAATGGATTCTCTGCTCCCTTACTATCAGGCACTTTGCTGGTATTCCTTGTGTTCGTTTCCCCACTGTAGTGTGAGAGTTTAATATAGAAGATAATATCAGTGTTCAGAGCCCTGCTGCTCTCTCTCTGAAGGTGTACCTGCTGTGATAGATGCTGGCTTCCAATTCTGAAGGAAGATTCTTTGTCAGCCCCTTCCCAGAACTTCTTTACTTGTTCTCATTACGAATAGTGCACATTGACAAACTCACACACCTCTTGACTGACCCTGACCAAGAAACTCCTGCTTTGTTCTATCTCTGTGGACATTGCACTGGTTTTCAGTTTGATGTTGTACTTGTTTATTCATAAACTTCATCGTGTCTCATGACATGACAACATTTGGGGGAAAAGACGGGGAGGCTAATTCCACACCACACCCTAAAGAGCCTTATAAGTGTCCATAAACACAATAAAATCTAATTTTTCGTTCTGAAAGAATGGCTGCCTGCAAGACCCTGCAAGCAATACAGCAGTCAGTACAGCAGTCAAAGATGCTGCTGTCAAGCCTCTCCTTCAGTGCAGCTTCTTTCTTCCAATGCTTGAGCAGCATTAAAAGAAACACTGAATTTACACGTGAGCATGTATCAGTCAGGTGTTTCTCTTCTTAAATATATTTTGATCATGTATCACCATAGTGCTGGTTACCAGCAGGGTTACTGGGACAGCTTATTTATATTGGAGGGAAATGGCAGCTGAGGAAATGAAGATATGATGCAGGAAGCTATAAATTATTTTAGCATTGTTTTTAAATTCTTGTGTTGGCAGTTACTAAAGAACAAATCTTTTTTTTCCTTAGTTCCACCTTTATTCTGCAAGAGAGCAGACAGTTTGTGACAGAACCTGAACTCTGTAAATACCACATGACCAAAACTCAGGACCTGCCTCCTCCAGCACAAAGCTTTGATTTTGACAGCTACACGAGATCCAAAGCTTCTGGAAATGGAAGACTGAACAGGGCTGCTGGGTGTCTGAGCCTCAGCTGCCTGCAGCTGCAGGAGAAATGCCCTAACATTCCCAATGTCAGTTCAGTCAGTCTGACATCTGCTGGGGCTGTTTGCTCTTGCTACTGCCATTATAAATCTATTTGCAAAGCCCAAGTCTTCTAATCACTAAAAAAATGTCTAATTTCCAGCCTAAGTGTACTTGGGGCAAGAGGCTGTATATCAGCACTCGAGCCAGTGTTGTGATCTGTTCTACCTCAAATACTCTCTGACATTCCCTGGCATTTACTGCTTTTCCCCACGACTCCTTCATGGCTATCAATATTAACATTCCTCTGACTTGACTTCACCGAGATGGACAATCCAAGCTCCTCAGGTTTTTATTTTCTGGGTCCAGGTTTTCCAAGCTGAAGACATATATCTATGTCATGAATTTTTGAGGCGGAATCAATTCCAGTTCTTCAATGTAAAATCTTGCAGGCCAATTTACTGAAGTGTAGCACTGTCTGCTGGATGTCTCCTTGAGCACTCAAGTTCAATAGAATTGGAGAAAAGCAATGATCTCCCCTTGACAAAAGAAATTAATGTTAAGCAAATATTCTTAACAATTTATTGAAACAAGTCCTTGAAAATTAGCTTTAACACCAAGGGGAACCCAAAACCTTAGGGAGTTACTTTAAAAATATTAATGGAGGAAAATACAGAATTTTAATGAATATATGCTAAATATCTTATGACTCGAAGCACTTAAGATGCAATTGATCTCACCACAGTGAGATGTGACAAGTGAGGGAGCAGTGAGAACAGAGACTTATCATCAGATATAAAGCTCAAAACAGAATTACATTCTTTGCTTGTCACCAAAGCACTAATACTGAGAGGGTGTGGGAAAGCAATTTACATACAAAATTGGAGCCACAAGCTAAGGTACTCTGATTTTTCACTTGAACTACATTTCCCTGACAGAAAGGTCTTTTTCTGTAGCCCATTTAGGAAAAATGGGTGATTGTGTTGCTCATGCACTATCCCATTTTCTATAGTGCTAGAGAATTATTTTATGTTATGCTGAAGATTGTAAAGTAATCTAATGAAAACTGGCCAGTCCCTGTCTTCTCATCATTTCAACCCCCCTAAAAATACTATTTACAAAGTATGCAACTGGATAGCTACACTGAATAATGTATAAAGAACACATTTCTTTGAATTTCATAGCCTTTTGATGGCAAAAACTTGACAGACTGAAGGATGTTATTCTGTCATGTAGCACACTAGATGAAGAGATGTGTAAAGTTTTCTTTCTTCCGAGCACATCCATCTTCTGGAAGTAAATACCTGGGAGTGCATTTATGCTACTTTTTTGTTGGTTTGGTGGGGTTTTTCTGTTTGGTGTTTGTTTGTTTGTTCTTTTTGTTGTTCGGGGTTTTTTTAACAGATACATTTGGTGGTCAATTCTTTTTTTCCAAAATCTTTTCCTGGATGTTAAACTGACTGCCTAGAATCAGCCCCTCCTCTACGGCATGCACTCCTTTCCATGACAACTCTTTGCCTTTCCTACCTGACAGGACAACTGGGTGATCTTCTAAATTCCAAGGAACTCTGCTGACTTCCCCTTGGGGACTGTGATGCTCCATGGCAACAACTCACCTGCACCTCCCAGGTCCTGGTTCCTGGAGCAAAGGGATTTCCCAGGGCCAAGGGCAAGGCCATGCCCAGGAACACGCTGGATGTGCTGGAGTCACCCTGTCACTGAGAAGAACGTGCAGCCAACAGGGATGCAAAGGGACAAGGAATGTCTGTTCCACCACTGCACTGGTGGAACAACTTCACTCTCTCACGGATTCAGCTGCCTTCCTCCTCGCCCCTTCCTCCCCAGTCATGAGGCAGGAAAATCTGTTCAGCATGAGCATGTATTACTGCGCACTTCATCCCACAGTTCCAGGAAATTCCTCAACAGTTCTCTCTGTTAATGGGCATTCTATTACCTGTGCTTTATTCCCACTGTAAAAATTAGTCACAAGATGCCATCTGTTTTCCCCTTTAGTCAGCAGCCAGTATATAGCACCATGCACAGGAGCATCAGTGCATTCTTTTATATCAGTGCAGATATATTTTTAGTGATCATTTTGACTTTTTCATTTGCAGAAGAGCAGATTTCTCGCTCTTCAAGGATGATTGTTATTTTGTGCTTTTTCTGAGAAAGCAGAATTATTAATTTAACCCCCACAGCAGTCTCAGTTACAAAATGCACATTGCATATGAGATATTTAATGTGCACAGCTGGTGTGACCATTTAAAAAAATTAGGAAGAAAATAGCTTCTTGGTTTTCAATTTCTCTCCCAAAAGAATAAAAAAAGGCACATTTTGTTCTGCTCTAATTAGTATGTGTGCCAGTGCATGACTTCCAAAGCAGGCAGATGCTTTGAATGAAGTGTAATGTAGATTTTCATTAATCTTCTTTGGCACAAGACTTTTCTTCTGCTATGTGTATGCAGGAAGTAATGACTAGAAAAGATGAGCAATCACAGGCAGTTCTAACCAACTTAAGCTGGCTTTTATAAAGGGCAAGACAGGGTCATAAAAGAATATGGTTACCTCAGTGTCTGACATCTCTCGGTTTCTGGTTTTTCATTATAATGAAGGGTTGGGGGTAATTCCTTTTTAATACAAAATATCAAATTCAGATATGGGGACTCTAAAGAAATTAAATATCAATGCACTGACAAATGCATGCATTTCAATCAGTTCTGGGACCAACACAAGAGAAAACCAGAGATACGTTTTCCTTGCAGCAGGCAGAAAATTCAAAATTGCATTTCCTGAAACCACTTTCCTGTTTAAAAAGGAGTAAGGAGAGTTTTTCCATCTTGCTGGAAATGAAAGACTATCAGTGAACAGTTTAGAGTAAAGCTGGAATTACTTTCATCTTTTCCCACTTCAGTTTAGGGATATTCTAGATTGCTTTAGCTATGGCTAAAGCAGAAAAAAGCTTGAAGTAGACTGTCCACATTTCCTCTTAATAAACAGCAAGTGGGTTATTCCACCGAAGACAAAGATTCCATGTTTGGAGAAAGTCCATGTGCCACGATGAGAACTGATGATGCTCCAGGCTCATCTGCCAGCAGCAAAACCACTCTCTTATCAGGAAAAGACTGACATGAAGAGTGAAAGTCAAATATAAACAACTCTGAATTCAGAGATACTCTCTTAATTTTGAGCACATCCTGAGGGCATGAGTTTTCCACTCTAGTGTTCTCACATCCAGCATAATTAATTTATTTTTTTTTTACATCTGCTATTATTACCTTTTGCTTTTCTGCAGTCTCTTCCACATCTTCTCTTCTTCTTTCATGAGCCAGTCACTGATTCCCTCTGCACTTCTTCCCTTCATTTGCGAGCTTTGCATCTTACAGCTTTCCTACACTTGCAAGAAGAGACTGAACAGATTGCTGGTCTACACATTAGATTTGGGGATTAGCTCCTGTGTTGGAATAATGGGACTGGGAAGTTCATGCTCCCCCAAAGACGTTGGCTTGGGCACAGACTGCTGCTCCGCTCTTTGATTGCCACTTTCAGAAGAGTCTTTCTTGCAATTATGAGGTCAAAAATGTAGCTTCTTACCTGAAAGCCTCAACTTTGCCTTCAATAGGAAACAGGCCCCTAAACACACTGTGCTGGATAGTTCTGGGCTAAAGATGGCATGTTTGACATCTATGCATAAGAGAAATTAAATTAAAGGGAAAAAAAGTTCCTGTAATAACAAAATCATTAATTACACAAATGGATTTCTATTTACAGTGCAAGTGAAATGATGACTTAAGAAGATTACAGAGCAATGTGCAATACAGAACATTGCTTTCAGGAAGAGCACAAGCCAAAAACAGAATGAAAATTATATGCCATCATTTGAGATAATACACAGGGGATACAAAAATAAGGTCTAAAAATGGAAGGAAATATAGTTCTTTCTGACCTCTGTAGAAACAGGCAAAACCATTAAGCAATGGAACAGGAACATTAACATTTCCTGACAAAGCATTAAAGTAACAAAAGGAGGAAAAAGTGAATTTAATATACTGTAAGTATTACCTTTTACAAAAGCCACAGAGAATAAAATAACACTTTTTCCCCAAAACAACAAGCGTCCTAAGCGGTGAAGATTTCTAGGAAAAAGAAAGGGAAGCTGTTCTATTTGGGAAAGGTACCTGTTTTAGGATGCAGGTTATGATGGTAGGCAAAATGTTAGGTTTCCTTGAAGTAGCAGAATTCAGAGATTTTATAATATATATTTCATTTTCTCTTTGCAGAGTAGAATCAGTACAGCTTTTCTTCCTTTTTCTTCGTCAATAATGCTAATAAGTACATCTACTTTACTGAAGAAATAGAGTCCCATTCTGCTCTCAGATTTCCAGCCTTCTCCATGGACCCACCTACTTGTGGCTGACAAAACTGTCAGAGCTCCCTGGGAACACTTGTCGGAATGCACACTGCTCAACTATAAAACATAGCAAGGCTCTTCAGTCTTTGCTTTTTCTTCTATGTGAAATTTTAGAGATGAGGGATAGGCAGGCTGATAAAGGGAAGAGGACTGGCAAGCTGTCTGGCCTCAGATCTCCTCTATTTCTGTGTCTGTTGGTCTAAACTCTTAAATAGATGACACCTCTCTACCTCTCCCCACTGGCAATGCTGCTACAGGAGCTGAAACATCACTTACTGCCCAGAATTTATAAACACACTACAAGCTGCACTTCGCGTTAACTCCACTGTCTTGTCAGACAGTTTCTGTAGCACGTGCTGAAGCTGGGCATGACACCCGTGGGCTTTTTCAAATAAAGGATTGAAATTCCAAAAAAAAAAAATTGCATTCAGAAGTTAAACCAAAGCACATCGAAACTGGAGTTTCTCTGGCTCATTCAAACAGCAAAAATGATCACACTGCACCTTGCACTGGTTTGCAGTGGTGTTATTGTCTTAGCTATAATCAAGCTGGCCTCGTTGGCACTTGGACACCAAGGCAGGGCCAAGGACAATTTTGATCTCTGCCCTTAAATATTTTCTTTCAGAGCTTTCAGGGTTTTCTGTATAATTTTTCATTATGAAACATTGTGTTAGTCCATTAGTGGTTCATTTCACTCTATGTATCTGTATCTATTTATCTATTTGTGTAAAACAATGATAAATCTGTCTGTTCCATCAGTCAGCATTAAATTTAAATACATAAATCAGCATAAAGTCACCACATTCAACCAAAATAAATTGACTACTCAAGCTCAGAGAATGTATTTAATATCTGAAGAGAAAAACAGAATCCCCTGCAGAAACAGCTCACAACTTTCCTGTAGGTACCTCCACTGAGATCAGTCTCTACTCAAAAAATCACTTGAAGTGACACCCATTTCATAATTTAGGCATTGAAAACCACTGGCTAATGGCAGTAGACCCATGAATGTGTACTTTAGCTTTAAAATTATTTATAGAAACTATTTATTCAGTAGATTATTCTGGAACAGAACACACTGAGACTTGGTTTCCCTTATTATGGATCTTACCACACTGAAAATGATGTAACAAACCAATCAAAGCAACAGCATGATTTGGTTTTTTTACAGGTCTGAGCCTTCTATATTGTAATATCTTATAAATAAGTATAAAAGTGGAGGGGCACGCATTACTGTATATCTAAGTGGATGTAGTTATAAGGGAAAAATCTTGCTTGTAAGACTGACACTATAATTGTGCAGTGCTTCATTGGCTCAGAGAAATAAAATGGTTTTTTTAACTGCAGGGAAAAAAAAAAAGCAAACCACTCTACAAATAATGTTTGTTTCATAAAGAAAATATTATATACAACCTTACAGGCAGGAGAGAGATTCATGAGAGATAAAAGCTTCAAGGTAGATAAGTCAAGAGAGATGCAGGGGGATGGGCAGGTTGGGGAGGAAGCGATACTGCCAGTCTGACAGCCTTCCTCGAGCAGGAGTATTCTGAATTGTTTCAGTTGTCATTACCTTAAGGAAGTTTTCACTTTGATAGCATAAATATTAAATCTTTTTAAAGATGAAAGTGCCAAAGAAACTGTGGGGAATTTTTTTCTTCTTCCATACAAAAGCAGTAGTCATTAAATAGGCTGCTCATGGGCTACAAGGAGATAAGTAAACCTGCACAACGTGACCTTAGAAATGATCAACTGCGGATTTCATTAATGTAACTCTAAGCTGAGCTCTAAGAATTTTAGCTTTGACCCTTTGCAATGTCAAATATTTTGGCTATGAGGCCTCCTGAGGGTGCTCCATGTACAAATACCTTTAATGTGCCAAGAAAAAGAGCCAGTCATAACTAAGCAAACAATTAAGATTAACCAAACCACAACAACCCCAAAAAGCCTTCGAATGTCATGTGTTCCGTCATCTGTATTTAAAACTCCATTAGGGACAAATCTTTTAAAGACTCAACATGAATTTAAAAGGGGTATTTAGGCTATGTAATAACATTCAGAGCAGCAAATGGTGCCCACATAAGGGTGAAAGAGTGTAAATAATATTCTCTGAAGAGTGCAGTATTTCAGTATCTCAGGGCCTTTTGCAAACAAGTGGGAGACTCAGCATCCATGCACTATTTGAATGCTGTTTTCCACCTGAAAGCTGATAGAAGAGTTAAAGTATTTCTTAGACTCCTAAAATGAAGCTGGAGCAGAACATAAAATAAACAGCAGATAAAGTTGCTCTCCTGAGAAGAAGAAACATGTGACTCATTTGCTGAGCCCAGATTCTTCTGAGCAGGAGGATCCTTCCCTGCACACCTTGTGCAAGCTCAGCTCCTTTCTGCTGGCCTAAACTGATGGCACAGTTCAGCTCTGGCAAAGAAGAGAGCTCCTGAGGAGGGCTGTCCTGCTAAAAAACAAATTAGAGAGTGTGGAAAGCAGAGGACAGCAAAACAAACGAAGCTCTCAGCATCACAACTGGGCCTAGGGAGTGCATAAGGAAGCAGCATGGAAGGGAATCCTTGTCCTATGGGGGGAAAAAAAAGCCCAGAGAGTATGGGATATCCTAAAACACAACTTCAGCAGGATCAGCAACTACAGCCTCCATCCACCTTCCCTAACAAACACTGAGCACTGCCTTAAATGCTGATCCTGTTGCCCTCAGCAGAGGAGGAGACCCTGTCTGGGGCAGGATTCAACCCAGCAGGACAAGGAGTCCCCGGAAACACGTCAGGGATGGGTGAGATGTAAAATGGAGATTGGTGCTGGCATCAGATCCCTCCATAACAGGAGGTAGAAAGGATTCATGCCCCTGGCTGCCAGTCCCCACCCGAGTGTTGTTCCCCTGAGGAAAAGCCAAGGCTACTTTGTGGCTTCCAGGAGAATAGTCCTGGTTTGAGGACAGCAACAAGAGGCCTGAGAAAAGCCTCCCACCAGAAATCTGAGCACGGAGATTAAAGAAATAGAGGAGCAGTAAGAAATCACACCCGTCCCACATGTGTGTGTAGCCTTGTTTCTGTGGTCAGATCAAGCAGTGGAAACCCATTGATTTCAACAAAATCATGATTTTGCAAACGCTGAGAATGAATAGAAATTTGTGCTGTAAAAATGTAAAAAAACTCAAAAAAAGCAAACTGACAGTTTTTATTACTCAGAGGCAATAAAGTTATATTTCAAGCATACGAAATGACAATTTATCAAAGTCCCAACCCCAGCTGGAGAATTCGTGACTTCTGGAATACAAACAGAAAAATCCTTAATGAGACAAGTGCCACAGCTAGAACTGCTGCTGCAGAAACACCCTGAGCAGCCACAGTTACCCAATTAGTGATCTGGCAGGAAAGTGAGCACATTCCCCCATTCAGCTCTACAGAAGAAAAATAAATATTTAATGTATGTAAACTCAGTCACTGACTGATCATTAAACATTACCCTAAAGAAACAGGAATATCTTATAATATACTCACACACATTTTTTTTCAGCTTTTCTCCACATCCTTTTGAAGATTAAAGAAGTTTTGTAGGCTTTAAATTAAGAGCTCCAAGTTTTCATAAAATAGCTTTGTGTGTTTATTGTCTACACAAGAGTACTGCAAATAATTATACCTATAATATAGTTTATGAGTGAGCAAAAAAAAAATGCCTGTGATGCTGAACACCCCTACATTTCCTGCAGGGTTTTCTGGGGAGTTGGGAAAAATATTCTTCACTTCTCTTTCTAAAGTGCAGCTTTGCTTTTCAGAGCTAAAGGACCATTTCACTTCCACTGTCTCTGCCCCACACCTAAGGAAAGAGACACCATGGGCAATGGTGGGTCAGGAAAGTGTGGAGCCAGGTCACCCAGTGCTGGGCAGCTCTGCCCACTCCCACCCAGCAAAGCACTGGCCAGCCCAAAGGGGCTGGAGGGGCTGGCCCTTCCCCTCGGGCTGTCAGCTCGGCAGGCTGTGGTCTGTGCAGTACATCTCATTAAATGTTCCCGCAGCTTCTCAGAACTGCTGATCTGTGTGTCAGCTCTGCTCCTCAGGAAAGGAGCTGCTGCATCATTAGTGGCTTTCTGCTACAGAAAGAAAAAAAAGACTGTAACACCCCTTCAGCACAGGTGTGACTCAATACGCTGAAGTTTTCAGGACACCAGCTTCTCACGTCAAGAATAAGAAATGTATTCCTGGTGGAAAAATACGAAGCATTGAGAAATGGTTTCAGGAGGTCAACACACACTCCTGAAGCTGCTCCTACAACAACCAGCTACTTTCACTGTACCTCACCACTCACATTCAGAGCCACCCTCCTGCCAGCTCCACAGGACTAGACTGGCATGAATATTCTCTGCCTGCAGATCCTGTCACACTGAAACCTAAATCTCAACAACTTTGTGCAGGGGAAATTAAAATAGAGCTTGGTATTTTACTAATATTTTTCTAATATTTTTGAATTTATATTACCTTCAAGTATCATTAAGTGTTAAAAGAAAAGTCACTCTCCTACATCAGGGTATCCACATTAAGCAAACTACCATCTTCTCCTCCAGCAGCACTGTAAGCCAGGGCAGCCATCCACATCCCAGCAGCAGCACCACCGCTCTTCACGCTGCAGCAGCTCAAATAACTTCCTAAAGCCCCAGGAGAGTTTGCTACTTAAGGCTCTTTTTGTTTCATGCATAACATCCAGAGCACGATGAGCTTTTGATTAATCATATGGTGATTAATTACTTGCACTCCTTATGGTTTGAATTCAGCATAGCAATCAGCTTCTCACAGCAGCAAATTCCCAAGTTCTGGAGTTGGGCGATTACCTGTCACTGGATGTGCATGTACCATATTCCTCTGTACATTCCTCAGGTGTTCGGATTCTGTTCTGCACAAGCTGAGCTGTGTCAGGTCAGACCCATCAAACCCAAAAAATGACCCTTGACCACCCTCCAATGAGTAACCAAAATAGAGAGCCAGCACAGGGAAAACATGGAGTGATTAAAGTATTGCACCCGTCTCCAGGAGCTTGTGGCTCAGACCTACTCAGCCAGAAGAGCTATTACAATATTCAGGTAAAAAGACTGTTCAAGTGCAATTGTAACTTTGCCTTTTACGGGTTTCTGACATTTACTTAAATCCCAAATGTTCTTTCTGATTAGCATGCATTTAAATATGCATGAATACATCTACACTCTTGCCTTGTTTGGGGTCTTGGGGGTGGCAGAGTGCAGGGCATCTTCTCCCATTAGCTTCTAGTAATGAGTTACAATTTTTGTCAATGACCTGTTAGAAGCAACTCATCTTTTCTTAGTACTGAAAAACAAAACCCAAAATGGAGGTTAACAAATACAAACCTGTTAAAGCTATTGTCTGCGTGAAATTTTAACAGAACCACTGCTTTTTAGTTCATTCATGCTATTTTCCCGGTTTAGGACTGCAGAGCTAGAGATGCTGCATCACCATGAAGCTTTAAATTTTTATTTTACTTGTAGGTAAAGCATCCCTGGGCCTTACACAGCGACACTTTCCCAATGTATCCACGCCTGTTCACTCGGTGCCATTTCCCCAAGATCTGATACAGTATTCGAGCAGAGACATTGCCAGCATAATTTTAGAAGTTTCCCTGGTAACCAGTGCTGACATCTCTAACTCAAAATTTAAGACTACAGCTCTCTGTAACACCCTTACATGGCAAACTGCCTTGCATCACTTCAGCCGAGGAGCCTCGCAAACGACGATTCAATCTCTTCTGCTGTTCACAGAGTTAAGGTACATGCCCACAGAGTTTTCTTTCACTTAAGGAAAGCTGCCGCCACCTTCTTCAGTCTGCAGAGAGGGAAAAGGCACGGATAAAACTCTCAGAAAGTGATTCAAAGAAGGAGAAGTGAGACTGGAAAGAGGTAGATGCTGGAGAGAGAGCTGCTGAGAGACAGAAGGGAAGGGAGAAGCTCAGAAGCAACAGCATTTAGAAGACAACAGGAACATCTGAAAAGTATTGAGCTGGTAACAGGGAACTGAAACAAATGATTTTACAGAAATGAAGAAAACAATGAGGAAAGGGGAAATAGTATTTCTTTAATCGCTCCTTCAGCACATTTTCTGGAGAATGTTCATCGTCCTCTCCGGGTCTGGTAGGAAGGTAAAGTGAAAACAGGGTAACTGTGAGCTGCTATTGATGGCCTCTATGTGCCTCAATGCTTTATCTACATGGCTGCTCTCCCTTTAGTGGGTCTCATAGACAGCCAGGCCACATCCCTACCTTGCAAATTATTTTATAAATAATACCTTTAATGAACAGTACTGCCATGCTCCTCTAGACTCTGTCATCCCTTTCTGTGACCTTACTACTGTGAGCTTTCCCCACTCCTGTTCATCCCAAAGGCTCATCCTGTCCCTGTGCCCCTGCCTATTGCCCAGCAGTGCCCAGGCCCCTGTGAGTCCTCTGGGGCAGGGTCTGCATCTTTGGTCTGAGCTTATCCACCATCTAACACTTTGGAATTCTTGTCCACAGCAGGCTCCTACTGTTACATGATCATAGGTCAGGGAGAGACAAAGAAAAGAATGAATACTGAGAGGCATAAATAAAGAACCAGGGGAAAAAAATCACTTTGAGCAGAGAATATTGCCTTGTCTTCATTCTCCCATTTTCCCAGGTACATGAGTGCATATTGGAAGACACGTCCAAGAATATATTTTCCTCTTCAACACATATTATTACTTTTGTTTTAACTCCTTAAGGACCAGAGTGCTATGCTTTAGCACACAGTGTTGAAAGATTTTCTGGGTACTACCCATCACTCTGGGCCCCATCTTTCCTCACATCCTTCATCAGTCAGGTTTCAGCTTTTTTGACATAGAATCTCTCCTTCTATTTTTGTATTTCTTATCAAAACTGCAGTCCAGTTTCTCTTTCTGGAGCCGATGATGAAGAGGAAGAAAAAGCAGTAAATAATAATACAGCTAAGGGCAGTATAATTTAAGAAAATGCTGGAGAATCCCTGTTGATTACCCTATACTACAGGAAAACCTAGGGAGTGTGGTGCTCATTAAGGTGTAAGGAAAAACAAGCAATACAAAGAGAGAGAGGAAGGGGAAATTCAGCTGTTTGAGCCCTTACTACAGCAAAAACAACAAAAAACCCTCAGAAACAGAGTCAAACCACAGTACCAATCAAGGACAGAAAAAAAAAAAAGAAACAGAAAAAGAAAGAATGTGTATAGAAACAGTAGAGTGGGGTGAGGTAAAGACCAGAGAGCTATAAACCATTATAAAAAGAAAATGCTGAGGTAGGGAACTAACACTGCCACTACAGAGGTCACCAGGGAATGTGAAATGGGAGGGGGAGGAAGAGGGAGAGGGGGATCCCTGGGACAGAATTCACTCCAGAAGGGTCAAAGATAGATACTGCCAAAGCAGGTTAGCTATAATTAGTGCATGGGAACAGACAGTAAAAGGATTGTGATGCTAATGTCTGGAATTTTCAAAAGTATTCAGAAAGCTTTTTGTCCCCGACCACTTGAAGCCCCGCATTGTCTTTTCACCCCAGGTTATTGATGGTTTCAACTACAATTCCAAACGCAGAAGGAACACTGAACTGATTATCTTCTGCTGCTGTAGTTGAGCTCACCAGCCCTTTGGAGTGAGAAGCAGGCAATGTCTTCACGGATGAACATTTCCCCTCTAAAATTTCCGAGCCGTACTACAGCCCCGAGGTTTCAGCATCCTCTCAGAATCCTTTAACATGTTTTTCCTTAGATGACTAGATGTGAAAATGTGCTTTCCACTCTTATTATTACATTACTGTGCCTTCTTTCCATCCACTCCTTTATTTTCTAACTGCTTTAACATGTTTGAGAACAAGCAGTGCATGAGAGTGCAACTCGCACTTTAACAGACATCCATAAATTTAGACTTGAATTACACTGCTGGTGCCATGCTGTGCAGCTGCTGGGAGGAAACTAGGCCAGTATAGGGTAGTTACTGACAGAAGAGATTTTCCTGTAATGGAACTGTTAGGTACAATTCAAGGGTCAGCATCTCCACTTTCAGAATATCTATGAAGAGGCACAAACCCCCTCAGTCTAGCTGCACTCCAATATTGCATAAAAATGAAAACCAAACAATCTATCTTCCAGAAAATCTAGACTCATCACCTGAACTTAATGGGATGCAGCTCCCATGGCTGCAAAACCACAATCACGCTCACAAGCATATGAAAAATCCAAGTTTTACTTTCTGCAACTCCTACACTACTGGACATTTCTCTCCTTCCTCCTGGACTGGCCTAAAGCCAAGTGTAACCTTGCAGCAGCATCTGAGAGCGGGCTACAGGAGCCACAGGTTAGGAGATCTAGGAGAGGCCTAAGAGAACTGAGCTAGACTGACCTTTTAACTCTGCTTGCAGGTATCATCAGCAGAGTCTAAATCAAGTCTTCCTAACACAAGACACAATCCTGCAACCTAGCAGTGAATTTAGAAGGAATTTTGGCTTTTCCCCCAGGATAATGCATAAACTTTTTCCAGGCCTTAAATCTCTGTCTGTAGTAGGGAAAAGCAGGAGAACATCCTCTGGGACCTCAGATCAGATCCCATCAGAAACCATCCATAAGGATGATAAGGACCAAAGAACAAGTTTCCAGCCATGAAGTTTCTGGTCCATATTCTGATGAGTGGAAGCTGCAGCTGCTGATGGAACAGCTCTGAGGTTTACCCTTCATCACTGCCACATTTTCATAACTTCTCAACCTTTTCTTACTGAGCCTGCTGCTCCAGGGCATCACAGTTCCCATGGGTCTTCTCCCACATTTCATACAACGCAGGGGATGGCAGGGGGCTGTGGATGAGCCGCTCTGTCAGGGCAGTGAGGGCAGCACGAGCAAGGGCTGGGTGATGGAGCTCATTCATCTCTCTTTCCTCTTCAGAGCCGGGAATTGCTCAGTGTCTTCCCACCCTAGGAGCCTGACACTCAGGAACCTGCAGCTTTGAGTTTCTCCTGCCTACAGCCTCTGCTAAGGTAGCTGTTTTGTGCAGGTACAAGAGAGGTTTCTTTTAAGTAACACTGTTCTTCACTTCCTTCCTCACTGCTCAGCAAAATTTACTACCTGCTAATCACGAGCTGATTATAAGCTTTTCCTTAGTCTGCTGGAAAACAAAGCAGCGTAAGTGGGCCATTTTTCAGTGCTCATTAGGCAGGCTAAGAGCTGAACCCCACACCAGGACACAAAGCAGAGGCGGCACTGCAGGTGCTGGGTTTGCACGAAGGCTCTCCCTGGATTCTGCAGCTGCAGAGCCGAGGACCCCGAGCCCCAGCTGCTCCCAGGTGTCCTCAGCCCTGGCCTGGCCCCAGCTCACTTTCCCAAGCAGAAAAGAGACTGTGCAGGCACCTGGGACTGAGCAGGAAGAGAGTGAAGGCACAGCTCCATCACACCCGAGATCTTTGCACAGCAAATGTGACACAAAACTCAGCCGCGGCTTTGCCGGCCCAAGAGTTGCTCCTTCTCACAGATCCATCAGCAGCTACACCACATCAGACCCAGGAGCATAAATCCATTTACGTTATGGTGTTTCTAAACCCCAAAAGTAAATAAAGGGGGTTTTTCTGTCCACACTGGGAAGGTATTTTTGGCATAAATCACTTCAGACCAAAGCTGCAGGTAAAGGGAGGGCAAAGACAGAGCAGTCAGGAGAGGTTAAGTAGGTCAGTAGGACAGAACGCAGGACCCTGTACTGCTCATTCTCCTTCTCCTAACTTATCTTCTTCCCAGAGAAAATCTGTTGATGCCTTACCACTTGACTGAGGTGGAACTCTTAATTAACATTTGCAAACTATTTTCATATTGCCAGGTAAGAGGTGCAATGCAAATATGTGGCATTACAAAAGAACAGCCCTTACGTCTGAACTCCTTTAGTAGTGCAGAGAAAAAGGAATTGCTTAGAGAATAATTTGCTCCTTGGCAAGTCCCTTTAAAGAAAATAATAAAACACAGCCTTTGAAATGTCATCTACATTTCTAACCTCAGAAATATAAAAGCATATTTAGCTGGAACATTTAAAGAATGCCAGAGCCTTCCATGTTAGCTTTACCTTTACCCAAAACAGGACAGAGGTCATTGTTCACTGCATCAGAAGACGAACTGTTGAAGTGCAAAAGCCTTCTCAGAAAGCACTGTGCTTTGAAAATAACATCCTCGATTACATTTTAAAGTTGCCAGTTAAACAGGATTGCAGATAAGAGGTTCTGGCAGCCAGCAAAGCCAAAGGACAGGGTGATTTAAAGTGACCCTGAACAGCGACCTGCAGAGATCAGCCCACTGCTGGAAAGAGATTCCTGGAGGCACTGGGCTTTCTTTTTGAACTAGCAGCTAATGGGAGAGCTTTCTTGCATTCCTCCTTTACAACTAGGTACAAGCAAATGGGAGACAATGACAAATGACAGTTAACTGTAACATCGTTTTTTATTATTATTAAAAAACGGCTTTCGTGAATGCCTTTGGGGTTCCACATTCTCCAGGGCAGATTTCTGTTCTACATAGCACCAATATTAATCTCGAATAATGTCAGTGAAGTCAAAGGAAATATTTGGGCATTACACAGACAGTTTTGAGCAGAACTGGTTAAGACTGATCTAATTACAGGAAGGGACAAGCAGGTATTTTACTATTACTTAAGGGGTGAGGGGAGCACAGCACGTTGCACATGCCGAAAAGGTTGTTGTTTTGATCAAATTTGGCTTTATCACATACAAGCTGGAGGCTTTAAGACACATAAAACTAATCCCAAAATATTTTAAAAATCGTTTTATACCTTTTACATATTTTTTGCATTTCCTGCCCTAAGGTACCAGTTTATATTTCCAATAACCATATGTACATGAATCCTAAATTATATGGTGAGCAGAATTTCAGCTTGGTGAGACAACCATCATCCAGGTAACTGCTAATCTCAGTTTGACTAAGAGATCTGTTGAGCTTAATTGCTGTTAAGAGTTCACATCCATAAACATGGCTGTTTATTTCCTCTCCTCATGATTTGTCTGGCTTCCTATTTAAACTGGGAAACATATGGAGAGGTAAAACATCGTCTGCTGTGATACACACATTGTCTGGGAAGGAACTCTAATGTTTCACATTAATGCTGTCTCATTCACAAGCCAGATCCTACTGTAAGTGAACCAAATTCCTCAATAATTGCCTTAAAGCCCTGCTTGACACCCTCGTGACCACAAGTCAACAGTCCTGAGTCTACCATTTGCTTATAAAATTAAAGCGTAGTAATACCTTAATTTCCTGGGCTCATCCTTTGTGAAACATAACCGGGCAGAAGAACTTTCAGATGTGAAAGACAAACAGGTGAGCATTAAATAATACTCCAAAGTGCCTTTACATGATGCAACCTTGCGACACTGATGGTTCTACAATCAGCAATAACAGTTTTGACCTGGAGAATTTCTGTGAATTTGCAGTTTCTTTTCGTTCTACCTTCAGCCTGCAATAGACTGCATAGACCAGTAGAAGGTTGAACAACCAAAGATAAAGAAATTCCAATAAAATAGTGTTTTAATTAAAAAAAAAAATTCCCTTCTCCTTACATTTTTTCCCCGCATACCTGATGCCTACTCCAGCTTGTGCTCCCTGATAAAATGCATCTTTCCTACAGAGTTAATTTTGATCACTTGGGCTCAGCCAGCTGTGTGGCAGCTTTCAAGCTTTGATGCACCAGGCTGCAACTTTGACAGAGCAGCCAACAAACTGACCAATTTGGCATGACAGAAACAAAAACTCAGATTAAATTTTGGTGACTTAACAGGACCCTGTGAGGAACAACCCTTGAGCTGGCAGCCAGGCCCGAGCAGCTCACTGAACCCACCGACCAGAATATTCAACAGCTTGTCTAAGAACACTCCTCTCTAAACAGACATTAATCCCTGCTTTGGAAAAGTTCCCTGCTAACCCTGAGAGATTACTGACAGGTTTATTTTCCAAAGAAAATATTTCAAAATACAAATATTTTTTTCCTCCTTCAAATCGTTCTTGATACTCACTCTTTTTTTTAAAGATTTTCACAGTTGTTAAAATAACAAGATCAGCTGTGCTTGTTGAAGCTCTCTGCATTCACCACTCAGCTCCTCGGGTTAAAAGCTTACACTGGAGTCAGTACAGACAGCACATTTTAGAGGCAAGAATCAGGTCTCTCTCTGCAGTCATACACTGGAATGCACACAGCAGTGGGGTTAAATTATAATTATTGCAATAATTAAAGTAATCCCCCATAATGAGAGAACATCCTGGGAAATGAAATAAGCTGACACATCAGAAAGTTTCTTATTCCTTTATGCAAATGTATTCAGGTAACCGTAACCTAAAATTTCTTCCATTGCGGGTACATATCTGGTATTTTATCAGTTCTGAGAAATAAACTGTTTTCTTCCTTTGGCTGCAGCTTCTCACTGGTCTCTCCAGGTCAAATAAATCTCCAGAATGGAAGATGAAGCCTGTGGCTTGGGTTATATATAATAAAGGAGTCACTGGGTTGACCTTACCTCCAAACAAACACAAAGACATTTTTCTCACTGAAGGATAAAACACAGTAACATGGAAGCCGAAGATTTCTTTTTCTTCCCAGCTACCCCTTTCCCTTAAAATGCCTGTGCCTTCATGGGCAATGACTCTGCACCCCATGGAATGGAGCCACAGGGCCCCTGCACGTTCTTCTCTCCTCTCACAGCTGCTCCTTGGGAAGGCACTGGAAAGTGAATTTGAATTTCAGCTTTGCTGACTACATATTGCATTTTACTTAAGGATTTACACATACATAAAAGTTTGCCAGAAAATAAAAAAATGCTGTATCAATTGAGCTTTCCAAAACCTGCAACCATGTTTGACTGGATACCAAAAATCCCACTTCTCAGAGAAAGAACAAAGCCAAGTGCTATAAAAACACCTCAGAAAGCCACAGCACTTTTTTTTCGAGCCTTGTACCACACCAGTGTTCTCAGACACCAGCCATTCTTCTTGATTTACCAAGAACTCTCAGGTGTTTCTGCCACTCAACAACTGCTTACTCCTGGCCAGTCTTTTTTTCCCCATTCCAGACCACAATCAGCAGCATCCCTGGACTGTAACTTTTGCTTTATAGCCTCGGGCCAGGTATGAAACCAGCACATTGCTGCACTGAGAGAGAAATGATTCCTGGGTACCAAGGAGCAGAAAGGCTTGGGAAAACCTGTCCAACTCTGAAAAAAAATGCCAAGCATCCGCATATTCCAGAAGTAATGGGAGAAAGGTGTGTTTTTCTTACACAGGGTAAGATTCATGGGATGCCCTCTCCTATAGTCAGGTTTACCTTACACAACAGGCACAAAGCAGAAAGTCTGTGCTTGAAACAGGAGATGCGGCCAGGCATTCCCTTTTATTTTTTCTTCCAAACTAAACAAGCTAAAAAAGTGAAAAGGGAGTGTCAGAGCTGCTCTCTGGCTCACATCTGGTGTGTATATGGTCATGGAAAACTGCAGGAATTTCAAGAGCTGACCAAAGGGCTTGAAAAACAGCCTTGGAATGTGAGACTCAAACAATCAATGAGCTCCTTTAGCAAAGGACAGGTGAAGAGTTCACCCGATTATTTTGATAATCCCACAGAAAAATGGTGGGAGCTTCACTCCTGTGATCCAACAGCTGGATGCTCTTCTAAAAGATGCACTTCCTTGGAAAATCTCTCCAAGGTGTGGTGTGTTTGGGACCAGATTGCAGATTCATGGGATATGCAATCCTGGTGAGTTTTCTGTCTTTGTACCCATGAAACATGTTCTGCTTCCAGATAAATTTCATCTCCTGAAATCCTAATCATACCCTGCCTTCCCTTCGGCACAATGGCTCATTTTTGGGTCACTTCTATAAAATTCTGAAGGACCAACCTGGATTTGTTAATGCAAGGAACCAAAGTGGGGATGTGTGCTCCCTGTTTCATGGAAAGGAATGGCTGAATACCAGCTTGAATTGTATGACTGTGCTCTTTCCAGTAATAAACATCTACAGTAAAAAAACCAGACAAAACTGGTGCAGGGATAGGGTATACAATTCAGTAAAAATGTTCTTAACTCTAGAAACAGATCACCAACACACTGAAGTTTATCCACTCTATACAGCCTTTAATAGCAGTCCCTAGAGAAATTAATTTCCTAGATAAACACATTTTTTAAAAAACTAACACTAATTCTATTCTGACAGTTTTTGTGTGTTTAAGTAGAAAGTAGAACTGCTACATATTCATTAGACATGGAACAACTAAGTGTTGTGCCACACCATTAATATTTATTTTACTCTTTCTTTTTTCTCCTGTAAAAAGCAATACAATTTTTCAAACCATCAGTTCGCATTACTAAAATAAAAAAAAAGAGAAAAACATGATAGGTGAAAATGAAACACGCAAGGCCTTAATTCAGTGAGTAATAACTTACATAATGTAATAAAACAGGACAGGACTCCTCTCACTGAGGTCAAAAGAAACAATCACACGCTTTAAGTCTGCTCTGTGCCCACAGACCTCGCTGCCATTTCCTACTGATTCTTACTTGGAGGGAGGATTACTGGAACCTTACTGTCCCCTGTAGCTCTCTCGAGGTTATCAGGACAAGACAATGAGACACAGGGTCTTCTCCCAGCATTCTGGTTTATTTGCACCAGCAACACGTTACACACCAGCCTATGGCTGGGACAGAAGTGGTGAACGTGTTTCCTTCTGCCAGTGCCGTGCAGTCCTTGGAAATTGTAACCAGTAAATGAAGAGGTTAAATGTCTCTGTGTACACAGCAGCTGAGTGAAATTAATCACCTGGACAAGAAATCAAGAGTCTGCCAGTGCCCTTTGCCAAATTAAGAGTATAAAGTAAAGAAACTACACAAAGCAACGCAGCAAAGCAGCAGCGAGGTTTAACACCACCTGGATATTTTACTGACAGAGCAATCCGCGTAAGAAAGATTACTGAGAATTAGTCTTGTTTTCTAAACATATTTAGTGTTTGTACACAATGGTCCATTTCCACTGGGAATGGCTACTTTGTACCTGCAGAACTTGAAACAGTTTTGTTGATCCCTAGGACAGCCAGCTGCAGGAAATTATTTACTATGAACATACCACTCACAAAAGAGTAAGTTATGCTAAGGATTTACAGCAATTCAGCATAAGCAAAACAAAACACTGCCTTTTCAAGGGCATCATAGAAGACTATCTTTGCAACTGCTGAAATGAAAATAAATGCCTTTTTTCAAATCAGCACACAGTAACAACCTCATGCATTTCCACATAAAAGCTTCTTACGCTTTGAAATGGCGTATTTAAGCTAATTGTTTTATGTGCTGAAAGAAACAGAAAAGGTAGTAAAAATTGTGTTCTTTCTCTTTACCTTTTCTCCATTAGAACACTTGGTGTCCTTTCTTACATAACTACCAAAAATGAGTTCATTTACTTTAAAAATGTAAAAACTGAAATATGCATTTACCTCTTGCATTCCTGTTCTACCCCCCTCCTCTTAAGCTGTAAAATCATATTCTGAAGCCACTAAAAGTAGCATGACATCTGTGAAATAATGCATTTTGTTTCTAATGCATGCACTCAGCTGCAGATTTGACTTTGAAGTACTTAATTCTGAAATATCTAAAATAATCCCATGTCCCAGGGAAATGGCACTAAAGCATTCAGAACTACATCTTTCTTACAAAAGGGTCACAGTAAGAAACAGGCCAGACACATCTCATCCTTCTCAGTTCTACTTTGTTACCAGCTTTCCCGTTCCCCCAGAAACTACACAGCATCTTTGCTCCACACTATCCCAAGGCTCACATGTCCCAGGAAAGGAATTTAAAATAAAGGATAAGAGGAGTTTTAGGATGAACTGTCTCAGACAGTAGATAAGGTAATGGGATGCAGAGTGGAAAGGCCAGACATAGAGCTGTAACCTAAAATAAATATGTCTGGCAAGAAGACTATTTCATGTTTATATTACGATTTCCATTACCTCATTTCTTGCCCTCCTCATTCTGTTCCTGTGAACTTCTGGGGCAAGCCACACAATGCCCCTCAGAGCCCAGAGTCTGAGCACAGGATTGTTCCAGCATCCACAACACGCAGAGAAATGTGACACGGAGAAGTCAGGGAGAGGCTGCAGCTTTAACTCCCTCCTTTGAGCTAGAGGTGAGGAGGGACAAGGATTAAAGTCCCAGACATCCTCACCCCTAACAAAAACATTTAGGTGTTTCTCAGGCAGCCACACTAAGACGTTCTCCGAGCCATGGCATTGTCTCCAACACTTCCCCAAGAAGAGAACTGAAAAAAAATGCGTTTTTTTTTTTCTTGTAATATAGTCCTTTCTTTTCTTGAGCACTGCAACCATCTACTCCCAATTACCAACTTCTTGCTTTGCCTGTTTGACATGTGTAGGATCTTAGCAGCCGATGGCACAGACGGTAAGAGATGATGTGGCATCTCCTCACCCTGAGCAGCCATGAACATCCACATGATAAACCTGCTTGCTTCACATGCTCTTCACTATTGGTGATTTACTTAATCAGGTCTCACAAAGAAGAGAATTAAACCCGTGGCTATTAGAAACAATGACTGCTTTTTAATAGAGACAATAATTTTGCCCAGGCTGGCTGAATCCATTCACTGTCTCCCTGACTTCCCTCTGGTTGTATACTGCAGTCACACTCTCACACACACTCTTGCTTTGCTTCTGTAAGGCCTTTTTAATAAAATTAACACTACTGCAAACTCACTCCTTGACTGCCAAGCAAACAGTGTGACCCTACTCATTAAAGCTGTAGAGCCATTCATGCCCAAAGTAGCAAATTTACCATCTATTAAAACAAAAAAATAATGTATCTCAAAACTGGGGGAGTTATTCAAAAGTTTTATTCTGCTGGCAGAAGAAATATATTATGAAGTGAAAACTAAATACTTAGTATTTACACTTAAATAAGGAAGAAAGAGAGCCAGGCAGGCAGAGACAGTAAAGGAAGACAAATTCTGAAGCCCTTGTCAAACTCACTGAAGCAGCAGCAGCACTGGAGCACAGGGCCAGGCTATAGTACCACACTACCATGGACTAAAGACAGCAAGTCCACATTCAAGACAGACAATATTCAGCTCAAAAAGCAGGACATGCTTTTGCAGCAGGATTTTCCCCATGAATAACGCTCATTAAAATGAGACAAATCTTTCAATCTTGTCACGGATATATTTTAAATGGTAAATCACAGACATGCTCATTTTCTGGCCAGAGTACCATAAAATTCCTATTAAATACCATTAGCTTCAGCTGGGATCTCAGCACTAACTCTTCTGGTAGGCTCAGAAATATTGCACACTTCCTCTCACTCTAAATAGTCTTTAATGTTGAGATATCATGACTGTCAGTAATCAAGATTCAGAATCACGGGATATTTTCATCTAACAAAAATACATTTTTCTGTGGATATAGTACAATTCTGAAGTCTAGTATCTCTGGGATGTGCATTGTTAATAAGAATAAGGAAGTTAAAATTACTATTTCCCTACGTTCCCATGGGAACACAACACTATCCAGATCTGGATAGTTTCAAGATACTGGGTTAAATACTTATTAAAACATATCTTAAAAAGCTATTCTTAAACTTTTCAGTGGCTTCCCAGTTACTATTCACTGGAACTAAAGTCTCAGGGTGCAGAGAACCATTAAAGCACAGGGGAACTTAGGAAAGAGCACACAAGTGAGGCCCAGCACATAAGAAAAACCATGGGAAGTAGCCAGAGGAGTTCGCATGTTTGAAAAGACAGCTCAAGTGTTTAGGATGAGAATGGGGGTTACACTCATCACTGATTATTTCATAATGAGTTCATAGCTTTATGCACCCTTTACACTGTGTTTTCTACTCACACTTCCTGCTGCCTGCCATGGCTTTTGTCCAGCCACTTACAACTCCAACCAAACACATCTGCTACCCAGCTTCTAAGGGAAATACCTTCTGTAGTTCAATACAAGTTATGTGGGGAGAAGTTTGTCATTAATTTGAGATAAAGAAATTCTGCCTTTATTTCTGATGCACTGGGGAAGATGAGAGGAATTCCAGGAAAAAAGGCCTAGCTAAAGCTGGTGAAGAGGTGGACTTGGCACTGCTGAGTTAATGGTCAGCCCTGATGGTCTGAAAGGTTTTTTCCAACCTGAATGATTCTATGCAGGTTCCTGAATGTGTACAACTGCATTCCCTTCTCTCTGCATTTGGACTTGCAGCCTAAACCAGAATTTGTTGGTGTCCACAGGATGCTTGCTTTTAATTGCTGTTTCGTTCCTCTCAAGTGACTAGACTATGGAACAGATCCTGTCTTCTCAGGATCACAGATCTGTTAGCAATAATTACAACAGACCAGTTGCAAGCCAACCAAAAAGCTGATGAAAATAGAATTCTCCTTTTGAAATTAAAAATATCAGGGGCTTTTACATGGAATAGCAAGAAAGGCTTGGTGAGCATTAAACAAACAGAAGAGATTAAAAATGTGTTAGACACTTATAACACTGTATACAAATGTACCCTATTAATAGAGAGATTTCTCAATTGCACTAATTTTTAAAGAAACTAATCCCTGAAGATGAAAGAAGTAGACTAATAGAATTATATCTACTGTGCTATTTTTAAAATATCAGGAAGATAAATAAAATGAGAACTTTATCTAGAAAACCACTGGGATAACATAAATTAGGTTCTTGGGAAAATACAGATTTGGACAATAAGAGAAGCTGTGTTTCAATTAAAGTCTTTGATCATTCAAGATAAGTATACTGGAAAATGAAATTTTCTGCTTTATTTGATTTCTTTAGGAAATAATCTCTTTCTTCTCCATTTCTAGCCAAAGCACCAGAAAACCCATCCCGAAAAGAATCAGCTAAAGTCTCCCACTGTTCCCTTACTGAACACAAGCTTTTCTTCCATCTCTGAAATCAAAATTTCTTGTATCAGTTACTTCATCCCCATTGTACATTAAAGATGCTGCTGCCACAGTGCTCCAACATTTCAATTTGCTTGTGCTATTTTCAACAACTCCTTTAAATTCTTTATAAGAATATACAAATTAATAAAACTGTCTGTTTACTGACAATAAAACAAAGCCCTCCTTCTAAACAAAACCTTCATTAATCTTGCATTGACTTCAGCTTCTTATTGTATAGAAAACAAAAATAAATCCTACAGATGTCTGGAAACGTATCCTGCAATGAAAAACTTCAGGATATTTATTTAATTTCTTAGACTGAAAGTAAGTTTGAAACCACTACTTCATGTGACACCTTTTTGTAAGGTGCAGACACAGACCAGTTATCTTCAGTGATTGTTTATATTTAAAACTATTAACTTAGGCTGATATTTCAGACTTACCTTAAAATATTAGCACCTTCAGATACTGTATTCAAGGAACATTTGACTTAAACAACAATCTGCATAGGAAAAACTATGGTAAAAAGGATATATCCTGGAATGGACTTTAAAAAAGCAAATTGCCACACCACATTCTTGTGTCTTTCAAGCTATGACAGACTTGTTACCATGGCATTTCAGGATTTGATTACCAGCTACAATGAAAAAAAAGATTTTTTTTTTGAAGCACATTTATCAGCCATTACTGTTTATAATTTTTTATTGAGGAATTAGCAACAACAGTTATCTTGCATCCTGAGAGTTCTTTAAACGTTTGTAAGAATTTGGCATTGGTTGCAGTGTGCAAGAAGGAAAATAAACAATCAGGAAACAGCAAGCACTGGGTATTTTCAGTGCAGGTTCCAACCCCAGAAAACAAAAGAACCATTTCTCTTGCATTGCAGTTTGTCACCTTCCCAGTACGGGCGTGCAGATTTACACAGGAGGCAAGACAATCCCAATCCAATCTTAAAACATCTCAATCATTCAGTCTTTTTCCTTGACCCAACTTATCACTTATCCTCACAGATCGCAGCAGTTTCACCAGGATGCTCTGTCTTCAGTTTTTTCCGGGATGGCTCTCCCGGGAGCAGGGAGGTGCAGCGCTCCAAGGACCGGGCAATCTCATCAATTGTCCATTTGTCTTCGTGCAGGGCGTGTTCCTCCAGCGTGAACGGCCCCTGCTTGGTGCGGGTCAGCTCCTGCACTGTGGCACACGTACAGAGCTCTGTAGCAAAGGGGAAAGGAGGGGTTGGAAAAACTGTGTGGATAAACTTCAAAAATGTAACCACTTGCAGCTCACTTAAAATATATTTTTATATGTAGCCTTCTACATTATTCTGTCTTGACAAGGAAGTTCATGAAGATTTATCACTTGTTTGTATCTTCTCAAATTTGAGCCAAGGAAGTCCCTTGATTTCAATAGATGTCCAGCATAGTAAAGAGTTCAGAATCTGACAGAAAGCTGTCAAGCATTCTCCCAGATTTAGATCAGAATTAAAAGTGAGGGAATAATGTCATAAGACGTAAGCAGAACATTCTGCATTCACAAGTGACCATGAACTATTTTTCTACACATTTTAAGGCCTTAGCACATCTTGTCTTCAAGAAGAATTTTTGATATTTTCATCCTGTGCTGCCTATCAGGATAATGCAAACTAAGATAAAGAAAAATAAAAATTATACACAAATGCTCTCCTATGTTAAATAAATACCAGCAGGACATAATTACACAACAGCAAGTAGAGCTGACTTGTAAGCACACAGGTACACTAAAATATTCTCTGCCATCCCTTCTGATGCAGGAAGATTTTTATTCCATTTTCAATTTTTGAAAAGAAGCCAGCCATGGACAGACTTTATCTTGGTTTGTCATTAAAGGGCTACACATAA
Organism: Ptilonorhynchus violaceus; assembly: GCA_013397565.1. NCBI lineage: Eukaryota > Metazoa > Chordata > Aves > Passeriformes > Ptilonorhynchidae > Ptilonorhynchus > Ptilonorhynchus violaceus. Next base: position 906,416 of record VZRJ01006864.1, read on the forward strand.
GCCACTATGCTCAGAAGGCAATAACAGAAACTTCGACTTGCCTAAGCACAAATAACAACATTGAAATTCATAGGGTTATCCCACATTACTTGCTTTCCTGCAAATGTATCATTTAAAAAAAAAAGTTTGAAATGGATTATCTATTCCCCATCATGCAGTTTGATAGATATACAGCAAAAGACAAATAACCCTGTGGGAAACCAAAACTATTCACAATTCAGGCAAAGGAAAAAGAAAACACTAGAAAAATCATCACCAACGTAGAAGTCTTTCCAGTAGATAGGGTTTATTATGTGCATGGTAATGTTCTGTGCAATCTGTTTTCAAAATGTGATGAATAATGTTTAAAAAGACAGTATCTTTCTTCTTCTCACCCTTAATCTGAGTTAGCTTTAACACATGCCTTGCATTATCTTCCTCAGTGCTATAGCTTGCTCCATTTTTATCACCTGGCCCCCAAGGTCCTCTGGCAATTATTTAGCCATCATTCCCTCAAGCTCCCAAGGAAATTACCTTAGTATATAAAAACAAGTGATAGCACTACAGTTCTGCAAAATAACACACAGGTCTAGTTACTTGAGATATACAGAACGACAACATTTTTCCATAAAGACACACTCAATCCTTAAATTGTCATGCGTTTTTTTCACACCTACCTTTGCCAATGTCATTGACCAGGCTCCTGACATAAAAGCCACCACCACATTCAACATCTGGAATGTTTAAAGAGACATGGTAAATTGCCAATGCCACATGAAATCTACTTTACACAGAAGCCATGCCCCCACATAAATGTAAAAATGTGCTAAGCAAACAACCCAGTGATAAAATATTTATAGGATGCAACATCAATTATTCATCCTGTAACATATGTGAGGGTGAGATTGCTAAGCTAGACAGGAGGGAAAGCAAATAAAATGGCAACTGTACTAACTCACCAGAATTTAAGTACCTGCTATGGTATGTCAAGAAACGCTTCAGTCCTATTCATTTAAAGCATTTCAGAAGGTTGATTCATATTTCTAATGATGAAAGCAGGTTATTTCAAGTATAGCCTAAACTGACTATCAATGCTTTTTAGATACTCCAGAGAGGCAGCTCCAAAAAATTTTTCAAATTCACCTTTATCTTTCCCTGCTCTCTCAGCCCTTCCCTTCCCCCTCTGCCAGTGATCAGCTACTTGTCACCCACCCAGAAAGTGAGGGCTGAAGTAACACAGCATTGAGTTCTGTCACTCCTACCTGCTCATCACAAAACATCCGGTCCATCGCAGGACTGGGGGTCAACTAGGCAGACAGATCAATGCAAGACATTATCCTGATCTTACAGCAGCATTAAACATTTACAACACCCTTTTTGTTTATTTATTAATATGCTTCTTAATGTACTACCCAAGGTTCTTGATGTATGACAGAAGGAAGGATAAGATCCTGACTCCTCAACAAGAAAGGGGTCTGACAGTAACTGAAACTGGTCCTGGGAGAGATGCCAGCAGGTCTGGGCATCTGCATAAAAGAATGGGCAAAGTGAAGTAAGCAGACCTGAGAAAGGAATGAGTTGGAGGTTGCAAAATCATGGACAGATGCAAATAATCCCCTGACCAGTCTCTCAGAATTTTCCCTCACTGAGAGATTAGATATAATCATCTTAACTTAAAACCAAAATACGGTGCTTTTAATGCAAAGTGAAAGTCTCTGCACATGGGCTCACACCACAATAAGTAGCTGAGCGAAACGAAACCCCTTTCACTCTCTTAGTCCCATTCTGAGTGTAAATAAACATTAACAAGCTGGGAGCACTGCTCTATGTAATAATCTTTGACCCTTACCCAGCGTGAACAGTGGCGGCTGGAACTGCTGGAGAGAAAGGCTGTACACTCTTACTGGCCGAGCAGGCTTTGCTTCCACTGCTTCTCCTCTCTTCATCAGAGTTGAAAGCCTTTCTCCATCCTTCTTCAAAGCAGAATAGCTGAACAGACAGAGCATGAAAATGTGTGTCATATGGTTGTAAGGGAACAGAATTCCCATTCTCCAGGTCCTGTGAATATTGTACTAGAGTAGCACACATTTTACTCCTCTCCAAGTACTCACAATGAAACACAAAAACCCAGCAAGTGCTTCTGAAATCTCTTGAGCACAAAATCATCCCATTTACCAGCAGCTACATAAACTGGAAAACAAGAGATGGTCCTGTATTTATCTCTTGCTGTACAGATTTAAAAGTGTTTCATTAGCAAATTTTCAGTTTATCAAACAAAAGGGTTTCTACAAAGGTTACTACACTTGCAGCTGCCTCTAACACCCTGTCTCTCAGAAGTCTGCAGGGCATACTCTGTTTCAGTGTTATGCTGAGCTAAGCACTGGGAGCCAACTCAGGCAACTCCTGTAATTCTACATTGCACCTTTCCCCATCTCACACTGGGGTCTCTCCTGAACAGCAGCTGCCAAGTTATGTAGCCATGTTCTAGGGTGTTTAGGGAACCACTATAGAACCAAAGAAACTGATTTCACTGATTACACGAAACTTTATCCAAAGCTCCAACTTCAGTCGTGACAAAAAGACGACCATAGAAAAATCCAGAAAGACCTTTTCATATTGCAAGAGTGCAACTGGAAACAGCTCCCATGAAGCAGAACACGTCGGCTGTTGCTGACCTGCAGTGTGACGGGGCTCACACTGGAACCTCCCCAAGTGACACATGGCAAACGCAGAGGAAAGCACGTTAGCTTAAATCACCATAAAAGCCATCTGCCACAAGCTAAGTGTTTGCACACTGCCAGCTACTATGGCTCACCTGACCAGAAGAAATTTGCTAAGCTACAGAAGCTCAGTCACTAATCACTCATTCATACTCTTTAAGTTTTCAGAAAACTAATTCAAAGTCATTTAAGGACTTCCACAGAGATGTCAGTAAGACTGGAAGACAGGATAGAAGACACCAAGCCCTGCAAAGCTGTTTAACACTTTTGCTAGTTTACATTTACCCAAAACACCCATAGACTCCAGGTCACCATTTGTGCTGGATCTTCAAATGGGAATGACCTGCAGTTGCAAATGTTAAACTCCTGACTGCCTTGCCTCTATCCTCTTGTCAAAATGTGTCTTAATATTTCTGGGAGAACTGATTTTTGTTGGCAAGCCCTGACAGCTGAACACAACTGTCTAGAGTGTGTGAATATTGTGGAACTTACAGCGGAGGAACTTGCATGATGTCCCCCGTGAACTTTTGCAGCACATTTTCAAGATCTCCTTTTGTTACCTGGTCTGTGGAAAGAAAACAGTCAGTGTGTTAGTATTGATTATTCACATGGCACTAATGGAATCAATCACATTCTGCAAACAGATGCAAGTTAGAGTTCCCTCTCTTCTGAATTTAGATGGGGTGAAAAACACCAAAGAAAAGAGATAACAAACAGATGGTAGGCAAGAATGTGAATTATCACAAAAGCAGTGGAACAAACTGTCCAAGGTGATTAGGACAGTCTGGATCCTTTCAGAAGGGCAGAAATCCTCCTAAACAATGTTTTCTTTTGCAATTTCCCTCTCTTGAGGCTGTAAATTCATCTTTCTTGGAAACTATATACAAACTACAACATTCGGAATATTCTGATTTTTTTATAAAGCACCAAAAAGAATAAAACGCTCATCTAACCCTGGGAACTTCTCTTCAAGAGAACCTAACTGCGGGGACAAATAAAACAGATTAGTAGAGAACAAAACCACTGGTGTAGAAAAAGACCTTATCTGAAACAACACATCAAATTTCCCTGTCAAACAACTAACCTGCAAATACACTCTGGGGTATACTTATATATTAAGTAAGGCAATTTTACTAACGAAATTCTGTGAAAGAAAGACAGCTGGTTTAGGCAATCTACTTTCTTTTAAGAGTACACATACACATCTGTCCCACTTTTATTAGAAGGCTATAACCTAAGTAGCTGATTGCATTGGTCCTCTGAAGCTCTATTCAATAGAGATGACATTCATCCCTAATTTGTTTAGAGAGTGCAAACATAATATCTGATCACAATGCACTTCAGTGAATTTCTGCTGTCTAGGGTTTGCCTAGTCCTGCTTCTCATAAGTTATATTCAATTAGTGTCACCCCTGCTAAGTCAACAGCATTCTGGAATATACACCAACCAAATTTATTTATTGAGCCTTCACTATATTTTGAAACAGGCTTTTACCTGCAAAGCTTAAAAACTAGATGTACTTCATGATGTAGGTAAAAAAGATGAGATCTTTTCACAGCAGCTTTGGGAGATGGTGCTGTGGTACCTCACTTGTGCAAAGCACACTTTGCAGCCTCAAGAGCAGATGCTGCCCCCAGGCCCAAGCAGCTGTCCCAAGATGTGTTATTAACAGCAAGGCTGCAAGGCACAAGGCACAAAACTCTGTCAGGGATGCTGAGAGAGACCAATTTACATCAGAATACAGGCTATAACAACCAAATCAATTGTACAGTAAGTCTGAATCTTCTTAAGAGTTTCTTACATGGTTATTTCAATCCTCTGTTTCTATTTAGCAACATATCACAACAAAACTACATTGTGAAAAGCTAACATGACCCAGCTCCACGACAGTGATCCTGTCAGCCTTCTTGTGAACCCCAGGTTGCTTCAAGTTAGAATTCAGTATTTAAGATCTAAGCACAAGTGTTCCTTGGAGTTCTCTTTCCAATTTTCACCCCATGAACTGTATTTGTGGCATTTAATGAGATGCCTGAGTTCAGTTCTGGCTCTGATCTCATATTCCCCTGACTGAGAGGTTACATGTGGCCTTTGAGGAAGCTACTCGTGATACAGGCAACCTCTGTCTCAGGAGAAAAAAAAAATCCCCATGTGAAGAATGATGCATTAAGCCATTAACAAACAAAAGTTGTGTGGTGTGTGATCAAAGTAAATATTTACAGATGAGTTTGCTAAGATCCAGTGTGCTTCTGAACACTGGTGACTATTGACTGTTTTTCCTGCTATAAAGGAAGAAAAATAAAGTTACCAACCCAAAAGGTGCCAACTGGGCCACAACCTCAAAGAGCCTCCACTAAAGGCTGAATCTGCCCTGCACTTGTTAACAAACTACGACAAAAGAGAACACAAGAATTATCCACAACAGTGCAACAGAACTACAGCAGTTGACCTCAATTCAGTCTGGCCCAGCACAAGTTATTTGAAAACAGACAAGCAGAATCCTAAAAGGACTACACTTTCCAAATTATTCAGGTAGCTCTATTAAACATATATTTCAGCATAATCAGCAGAGACCTGCAGAAAAGCCTCATTAATTTTGTTCTCCATGTCTGGATATAGCCTGTAGGCAGCTGGGAGGAAGTGGGTTTCAGAATGTACATTCCTGCACATAGTTACAAATATTAAAAAAGGGGCTACAAACATTAATGTGCTCAAAAAAGCATCAGAGGAATACCAAATGCTACTTGCTCCCAAAGTCAGCATCTGATAGCCTGGCAGCAGCATGAAACCACAACCTAATTTGATGTGGAAATGCACTCATTGTCTGACAAGAAACAAAAAGCTGTGAGAAGTTCAGAAGGGGTTAAAAGCAAGGAGCTGTCTTTAGTACATCCTGTCACTGTGACTAACTGTACCGTTTGCTTCCTAAGCTGCTGTCTAGGGACACTTTGAGGACTAAAATGTAACACTTTCTTATGGTTAATATAGCTGGCAACTTTCTGCAGGCACTTTCCCCTTGTGTTCCAATGGAGTCATTCAAGAAGAGTTTTATGTGTCTTGCAAACTGGTTTAGTACCCTTTCTCTGCCCTAAGGCCCAATCCTGGATGATGCTGGCACTGCAGGACTTATATTCCCTTGCAGATTCTCTGCTTCTCCCAGGATCCCTATAGGTGTCAAAGGAAAACTGAAATTCAAATCAAATATCTGGTTTGTCTTTTCTTGGACTGCCTATGAGGGTTAGAAATTAGGGATGGTGGGCCCAAGAGAGTAACCTGCAGAAAACCAAGCTGATTTGGAGAAGATGCTGGAAAATACAAGAAATACGTGTTTTATTCAAAGAGGAGGAAGGAAAGAAATATAAAACATGTAGATACCATGGAGAACAAAAAAGGAGTATGTATGTTCTCTCCTTTTCTTTCTGAAGAAATCTTGTGTGACTGATTTGCACCAACATGGAAAGCAGCTGAGACCAATGTCATGAGCATTTATTTCAGCCATCAGTTTCAGCAGAAGGACACTGCACCCAAACGTGCACTGCCCCAGCAATGCCAATGCTGCTCTTCATGAGACCACATGATGAACTGGATCATGCAACTGATCCCAGTTTGAAATGACAAGCAACTCAAAGAAAGGGGGGTATTTTTAACTCAAATCAGTTCCCCAAGCACACAGTCTAACAGCAAGGTAAACCACCATAACAGGAGGTGGTGCAGAGATGGGAACTACTCTAACAAGAGCTGCCAGTGAGAGAAACACACAAGAAAACAACATTCTAAATTCTGTCTGCAATAAAGAATACAAAATGAAAAAAGCAAAACTATTGTTTCAAAAAACAGATTTCGGGTTTGCTTTTTTTTCATTAACTGACCATGGGAGTTGCATCTACTTGAAATGGTATTTCACAGCTTTTATGTGAGCAAGTATCTACAATGAATACTTCTAAGCACAGCAGAACTACAACATTCCACCTTGAGAGGTACAGATAAAAACCAAGAAACGGTTCTCCCCACCTATCATGAAGTATTGGAAGCTCTAACACCATGTGGATGCTCAGTCCTTCAAAAGCTTAGAGAGAGACTTAGAACTTGGTCCTGAAGCAGAAACAAATGATTCAACATCTCTGAATAACATTGCCTAGAAAATAATACTGTTTAGAATGTGGACAAGAAACTCATGCTTGCCTGCCTCGTGCAAAAAGAAAAACTGCAAAAGAAAGGAGACTGGGAGTGAGAAGTGCAATCCAGGCTTTTTCATCATGCTATGAAAAAAAAGATTATTTACTTCATGTACCTATTACCAGGTACCACAAAGAGTGTAGGATTCGTGGAGTTGCTAAGCAACCGGTTCCCTATTATTTTTTAAATTTTTTTTCCCCAGGGTTGTGGAAAAACTAATAACAAATACATTTACTGTGTCCCTGTTTAGTTCTACATTGTTTCTATGATCCCCAGCCACAGGATGAGTTCTGAAGCCTTAAACTCTTGCCCTGTACTCTGTTGGTCAGAAAATTTCATTTATTAAAGATGTTAGCACACAGGCTGCAAGCAAGACCAAGATTTGGTAGGCGGCCATATGTAGAATGTAGTTTATGCCATCCTCATTAAATGTTAAGCAGTCTTCATCTAAAGTGGTGTCCTAGAGGGAAGATCCAAGTACTTTCTTCCTCCACTGGTCTTAAAGGGTTTTACTAAGAGACCACTCGTGGGACTATACTCTCAAGAGAGGAAAATGTTACTGGACACAGCACATCATTTGTCAGCTGTCAAAGACTTAAAATGACACAGTCCTGCCCAATTCTATTTTCTGCCTCCTAATCTAATGCCTGGCTTGTTTTTTTCCATCAGAAATGAACACTTGCATTGGACATAATTGCATGAAGCTGGTTTGAATTATATGAGCACTGAAGTTGAAGATGAAATAATCTTAGTTTAATTCCACATTTAAACTTAATTCAGAGTCCCAAACATCTCTTCCGCTTTCCTATGACAGAGACAATTTATGCCTTCAAATTACATCAAGTGTATAGATACATTTATGCTTACCATAAGGTTTTTCTTCAGTTACTTTTCCTGTAGCATCCAGTGTATCAGTAGCCTTACCCAGCACTCCAATGGCAGTGTACTTCTGGGAAGGAATAAGAGAGATTAGTGACTCAGGTCTTCAAGGTTGTTTCTTTTGATTTTTTATTTTTTTTTAATAAAGACTGCAACTGCCAAATACTTCAAATCAGAACAGGAAGAATACTGCCTGAGTGGTCAATCCAGTAACTGGCTAAGCAAAAGTCAAGATGAAAAGACATAGAATCAAACAAAAAGTAAATCCTGTATTACATGTGCCTGTGATTTCAGTTTTAGAAACCCAAGGAAGAAGCAACATGAAATCTAATTTTTACTATAAATACATCAATACCATAAAGAAAATAATAGGGTAGTAACATCAAAGTCCCTGTGGGGGGTCATATGTCACAGCTGAAGCAAGGCACATAGAGTACCTTTCAATGACAATTTTTCTGTTCCTTTGCACTTAAAAAAAAAAGGGGGATACAAAGACCTTCACTTGTGAAAGCAAAACACCCACTTCCAAGACAAAGCATTACAACAGTTCTGCCATGAAATGCAGGGATATATAATAGCCTGAAGCTGCAGTTTTGAACTGCTGGAATCTGGTAAAGACATTGTGACCAGCACAAGCAGTGCAAGGTCATTGAGTAACGTCTCTGCTTCATCATAAATATTTGTTTCAGGGTTCTCCTCCAAAAAAATTCTTCAGTGTATGTGTTTGTAGTTTGCAAGAAGAAATCAACCTGATCCCAGGACAGTAGGCCTTGTCCTTATTGCATTTCACCTGATGCCCTCCTTTTCCACGTCTTCACCCCAAGAACTGCCATGCTCTGGGCATATGGGAGAACCTGCTGAAGCTGACAGAGGCTTCCTGTGAACCAGCTGCTCCATGACTGGTCACAAGGCCGTCAACACACAAAGGCTCACTCTGTAACATGAGTTTGGGTCAAGTTTAGGAATACCATCAGGTATTGAAATCTGTAGTATGACCCACTGCCTATCCCATCCCATTCCATTCCATTTCCCTCAGCTTCCCTACGGTAAGTCCAGAGGCCTTCAAATAGAGCCCAGGAGAGAAAAATCAAAGTGTTCCACATGCCTATTTCCCAGTGAGGTTTCAGTGAATGTACCCCCAGCTGAACTAATACAAATGTGAACCAAGATACATAAGGATGTATCTTTTAGAAGCTGGTTGACCAAATTCTACTGGAACACATCCAAAAGGCATAAACACTAACATTTTACTCTTGGATGCAATGCATCCTTCTTCATGTACTTGCAAAGTACAAACAAGCTCAAGTAATAACAGTGTAGGCATATAAATCACACCCACAACACTGGACTAGTAAGACATGCCTTGATTTTGTTCCATGTGACAACCTGCCACTTCAATGTATTTCTTCAAGCAACTGCCACAAAATGGAAGCAGCAGAAATAGTCAGACAAAAGGCAGCAGACTGCAGCCTTTAATACAAAAATAACTGTATTATTTGCTTACTTCACGGGCTGGTTTTGGCTGGGGTGGAGAAAATTTTCTTCATAGTAGCTGGTATGAGACAATGCTTTGGATTTATGCTGAAAATAGTGTTGTTAATAGAGGTTTTCATTATAGCTATTAAACTGCCTTTATCTAAACCCCCAAGTTTTACCTTTTTTCTGATTCTTTCCCCCACCCACTCCAAGGAGCAAGCAAAGAGCTGTGCGGTGTTTCAGCTGCCTGCCAGGTTCAACCACAATGCCACATTAGGGCTACTTTTTTCCTAAATACTGCAGATGTCTCTGATAACTCTGCAAAATTAGGTATTTTAAAATAAAATTCTTGAAGTTTGCACACTTTTGGAATGCATGAAAAAGAAATGAAGCGAAAAATGGATGAATGCTGCTCCACAACAAATATTTAAATAAACTTTAAGGTATATTATCTCTAACTAGTATATTCGCTTTTAGGACCATAAAATTGACTGCTTTCTGAGGCATTTAATGATCTGGTTCTGAACATTTAATAGCATAGCTAGAAAGACACTATTCAGCAACTCTTCTAGAGGTTAATAAAAACACGTGAGCAGATCATCATTATCCTAAGCATGATGAATGATCTTAGCAGTTCAGTAAAATTCTAAATCTGAAAATTTGAAACCTCACACTCCATCTTCAGATGTTTCCTAATCAAAATACTCTTACTACTTCAGTTTAAATTTCTTCCTTTCCTTTAATTCTGGTTTTGGCTATCTTGCTTTAGGCTGTCTGGTACAACAACATTCTATTGCTGGTAAGTCAAATATAGAGATAACATCTCATCTGTTTATATGTAAACACAAACTGAATGAACAATACAATCCAAATCTCAACATTTCCCCTTTAATTTCTGCAGAAAGAGCAAAAAGGTTTGCAATTTGTAAAAAGAACATCCTTAAATGTTAGTCACAAATACCCATTCCTTACAGGAGCCTTTTAAGAGTCACAAAACACTCAAGCCAGCAATGCAATAATCCACAAAGAAGGATCTAACAGCTCAGGAAATTAAGAATTACAGCTGGTTTATGATCAGTCTGGAGTGCCCTTGGCTATCTACAATTATATATCATAATTCCTACTTGCCACTTGATCAGCTTTACTTCCCCTTTGTTAGGGTGCAGAACCTGGAGCTTGTAGCAGATACTATGAGAATCCAGACTTAATCTATTGTTCTTATTTTGTGTCAAAATTCAGCATTAACACTCTTTAGACTCTCATTCACGCTGCCTCAGAAGCACCCAATGGATTCTGAGTCATTTAATAAGTGTTCAGTGACCTTTTCTCACCTGTGTTGGCAATCATTTATTTCTCCCGGTTTTATAAAATACATCTACGGGCATTCTCCCTGTACTCTCAAATTACAAATCACTGCAGGAACACAGACAGCAACTGCTCACAACACTCTGCCTTCAACCCACTCAACCCGAAACAAAAAAAGCAAGGTAGTAGGTGTTGGAGGCAGGGGAAAAGCCTGACAAGTGCAGTCTGTGACAGAAAACGTCCCTATATTGGCAGCTCCTCAGAGAACACTCTGCCAGTCAATAGCCTCTACATCCTTGCCCTCTACTCATCTCAAGAGACCAGGACCCAAATCATTTAAAGATTAAAAGCAGCATCTCAACTTCCCTCAGGGATCCCACAACATGCAAGTGTTGCACATTAAAAGCCGAGATCCAGCATTCCCAGTCACGACTTGCAAGCGCTGCAGCACCGTGCATTAATTCCAACGTAGAATGGTGCTCTGGTCCCAAAGCAGAGCCTCATAACTGCACAACAGTACCCTGAGAGCATCCAGATCTTCCCAAAACTATCCTGCATTAGGGAATGGCTGAGTCTCCCAGCCAGTCAAAAAACCATTTTCTTGAAAAAAAGAAAACCATTACGGCAACTGAAGCAAAAGGCCGCAAAGTGACCAGAAGCCCTTGAGTATAAGCAGCTGCACCCTTCACACCAGTGAGAAGACAGCCTTAAGATACTTTACAGTGACAAACCACTGCACTCTGTCAATGATAACACACAAACTCTGTCACACAGACTGTGGGATGTGCTGGATGAACCTCGACAACACCAGGCCGACAGTGACATGCTCAGGTGGTCACGCATGTGCACCATACCCGTGACCAGAAAGGAACATGCCATGAAAAGCCAGCACTGGAGAAAAAACAGGATTACAGGAACCTGTAAGTAACAAATTACAAAACCTCTAATAATTCTCACACATCTTGGGAAGAGGAATTTTGTTGTAGTGTCACAACCACAGGGCACAGTCAACGTTCTCACAAATAATAAACCATATGTTTACAATAATATTTTTAGCAAGAGAATAGCTATAACTTGGCTTTTAAAATTTCATATCCAGTGTCAGAGAAGTCCTTAGACTAACACAGAAAGGGAAAGAATATGCATAAAAAGAGAGAATAAAGGCAAGACTTTATCAGTATACACATTTAACTGGGAAAGAATGAAGAGGAGAAGCAAGAAGAATCCCCTCCTGTTTCAGGGGCTGCAGAGCCAGCAGAGCTTTCAGCTGCACAACCCACCCAGGGGAGCTCTGGGAGGCTGAAGCCCCTGGGCTCACTGCCAGGCATGTCTGCCCCACTTATCAGTGCAAATGCCAGACAGACCATGCAACAGAGCTTCTCAGTTTTAACTGTTAAGACATGAAGGTTTTATTTGGAAAGAAGCCAGAGACTTGAAATCTTAAATTATAACATGTTTTAAAAGCTTTTTCAAACATGGAGAAGCAACACTTTAGAAGAGCTAGACAGAAACACAAGTAATTACGAAACAAGGTCACCAGTAGCTGTCAGGAAGATTTTAAGATGGCTCCCACTACAAGATTTTCCCAGGCAAGCAGGCTCTCTGGAAGAGGCAGTTCATAAGAGTTCATCCAAGGATGACCCATTTTCTAACCACAGCAGCAACTGAACACAGAAGTGTAAAAGGAAAATAAATAAATAGAGGTTACAATCCCCTGTGCAAGAGACTGAAAGCTGGGGAAGAGAAGCCATATTCGATAGAAACAGTCAGTTTATGTAAACTGATGTCTGTGTGTGGCTAACACGTCTGAACATAAACAAACATAAAACAAGTGCTCCAGAGAACCTGATGGAAATCAGTGAGCACACAGCAGGCAAGCACAGAGCAGAATTAGTGCTCCTGTGCCAAAACCATTTGCTTTGCACTTACAGTTTTGTAGAGTTAGGCCACTGAGATAGTGAAGAGGCCTTAAACTCTCAGTTTTATAGTGACATTCAGTTCATGTTCAATGATTTTTAAAGCACAAATAACCAGTTCTGGATTTAATATTTACAGAACTTATTTTGCTGTTTGTATAACATTAGCAGCTACCAGTAGTTTCCAGTATGCTAATGATCCACCAAAACGGAGAAGTACATGAGGTAGACAAATAAGCTGGAAAAAACCCCATGGGTTGCCATAGTTTCAATTATTTTCCAAAACAAAGCACTCTCACTAAGCAGATTCCAATATATTAAAAGCACAGAGCCCTAATCTCTTAACAGCAGGTTGCACAGAGGGCAAAATAAAGACTGCAGGATGAGGGAGGTGTTTCATGTTTTACGATAGAGCAAATTCAAAATTATCAAATACCAAGCATGACCTTTTGATATACATAAACATTACAACTTCTCTACCATTCTCTATCTTCTCTCCTAAAAGAAAAAGCTGACTTTGTGCTAAGCCTGCACTAAATTGTATTTACTGCTACATGTTGTAATTGTTCTGTCACTGCTGAAGAACTATCTGATCTTTACTTGTGGACTAACAGGACTTTCAGATCTCTTATGTCAGCTTATTTTAAAAAGTTCAAACATTATGGGATGACTAGATTTTCCATGTGAAGGACTAGAGCCACCTATAACAGGAGAACCCACAGAAGATGCTTTGCCTGTAGCTCAGAGAAGCTTTAAGGTGTTAGCTAAAAACTGTGTCAAGTTTAAATTTTGGTGTCAGAGGGAACGCAGAAAAGGGGGCAGGTGGGAGGACAATCCCAACAGTAACAGGAACACTACATCACCTGAGATAGCCATGGCCACGTGTCACCTATACACACAATGCAGCTTTACTGTGCAAAAGTGGCTGCTTCAAACCCCCAGTCTCTTTATGCAAACCTTTTTGGCACTTGCTCTCTGTGGAAACCTCCCTCACCCATCAAAATGTCCCAGGCTGGCTCTTAAATGTCATCCTCAGCTTTAATACCTGTTTCATCATTCTGTCCTCTAGTACCCCTATCACAGATAAAGCAAAATAAACAAAGATGACCTCCAAATTCGATCTGGGAAACAGACTTTTAACAGAATACATAATTCTCCACCCAGAAATCTAAGTCACTCCTTCCAGAACGGTAAGACTTTATAACTACATACAAAATCACAGATAAAACTGAATGCATAAAAACCTTCAGCTGAATTCAAAGGCCGTGCTAAGGCCAAGATGCAGCAATTCTAAAAGGCAGTGCCAAGAGCATCTCCAAAGTACTAAAAATGAACACTAGGGAAAACAATGTAGAATGGCTAATCTAAATTGGTTTTTATTTTCTGTTATTTTTATAAAGAAAGAGAAAAAAGCCTTGCCATATTGCAGTCTTGATTTTATTAATGAATCCAAGCAAGAACTGCACATGTAGCACAGCCATATGCACAGTTATAGAAAGGTCAAGAGGGAAGAAAGGGCCACTGACCTCGTGAATAGAAGAAGAGAAAAATCACACTAGAATATGCTCTTAAAATATTCGGCATTTTTGGAGGAAAGAGCAGCACAATAGGTGCAGTCTCCTCAAGATTTTCAACAATTTAAAAAAAGAGTGTGAATATTAATAGAGCATGAAGCTGAGCTATTAATAGATTAGGCCTCTGGGGTGAGCATAAAAGAGACTTGAGCAATACACAGCATGTTAAGCCAGCTTACTAATGGTATCGCTGCAGTACAGGATGTATCTATACTATTCAACAGCTTCCTCTTCTTCTTCTACAACTTTGTTTTAGGGATATTGGGCAGGGCAGAAAAGACAACATATTCAAAGCAGCCTCTTCTCCTCTGATCTGTTACCAAAAAAAACCAGGTTAAAAAAAGTAGCATATGTGTTGCATTCACATGTGTAAGGCCATTCCATCCCTCTAACACCTTAGCCCTTCCCAATTCCTGCATCCCCCACCGTGCAGGCTTAACATTCTCTCACTGCAACTTTTGTAGAGACACCATGTCAAGTTTTGCTAACACCTTCTACACATTCTCAAAACACATCAAAACCAACTTCATTCATGCATTTTCCCAGCCTTCCTTTTATATAAGCATTTTCCTTGTGACAAAGGAAGACAACCATACTTTCACAAACTGACACTGATCCCTAGTTAATATATTGAGACATCTGGGGAACAAGAAATTCATTGTCAATAAAGTAAAACACATTTTAAAAAACAGTGCCAAGTTTGCATACACAATGATGGGTCTCTGAACCAATCTCCCCTGCTCTAGAAAGAGGTAATGCAATTACAATAGAAAGTTCTGGTTCTGCAGAAACTTTCTCAGGTTCCAGAAGTGGTTAAAAAAACCCCACCAAACTATTATAGCAGTACCTGGATGTAGCTGTTACAGCCTACAGACATTAAGTAGGACAAGTTTTATTAATAGACAAGACATCTCTGCACTGTGTAGTGCAAACATATGGAGAAGTATTCCTTGAATGTTTGCACAATAACATAACAAATACCATGCAACAGAAATGTCAACACTTCTCTGACCTATATCTGTATTTCAGGAATGTAATATACTTCCTCTAATGGTAACTAGATGGGTGAAATTAGGCAATCAGTACGTGTCAGGAAGAATTCACCCAGGCAGTCTGCAAGGGCTGAAACACATCCATCTGCCCGTGGGTTAACATCGCTCATAAAACAATCACTCCATCTCCGATCTGCCAGTCCTGTTCCTCAAGGAAAACCCATAAAACATCTTTCAAAACAAGCCTGGGAACTAAAATTCGTAACTCCACTGGCTTCAGATAAACCCATGGACTCAATAGAGATATTGGATTTCTGGCACACTATAATGTTACCTCACACTAACCCCTCCACATGCCACGACATATAATCCACCAGGCTCTCTCCTTCCCCTGGGAGATAACCTTATCATCTTCTCCTTTCCTCTTCTACCTCCCTGCTAAGGAAACGATAATTTCTTTGGGCTTGAGCAGAGGCAAAGTAATGACATTTTGTGTAGCTACAATCCATTTTGTTTAAATGGGCAAGTCACAATACTGCACCTTTTTTGTTACCTCTCCCACCTCAATACAAAAAGAAATTCTGTCTGACCCTTAGTTATTCTGGATGGGATACCATAAACAAAGAGGTGTGAGAATATAAAAGGGCATAAACCACAAAGTGAAAAATGAGAAGGTGCTGCAGATGAAAAATATCTGAGGGAAAAGGCCAAAGAGCAAACAAAGCACTTTTACTTGGATTCCTCCAAGACAAATTCAGGCCATGATAATACTGCAATTCAAAAGCAAAAGCAGATGAACACAAACAAGATGGGATCTGAAGAATCATCAAGCAAGCAGTAACAGACCCCCTCACCTTGTGCCTGGGAGCTTGGCTGGTCCATTGCGGACAAATCCTTGCTACCCCATTCAAGAGATAAACTGTTTTCTTAATCCATTTTATTAAGGCAAGTAATAAAATGGAGCCTATCTTTGTGGAGCAGTCTTGGGGTATTACCTATGTAACTGCTTGCCCACACAGAATTGTTCATATATCACACTCACAAGTGTTACCTACTTTTTATTTCAGAAATGCCCTAAAAGGTACCTACTCCACTAAACTCTAAACAAATCTGAAATATGGTTAGTTTTAAAATGCATGACTTCTATTTTAGGTCTGAGAGAGGGCTTGCATATCCAAACACCTAGTTTTCTGTACTATACCAATTACTCTAATAAAATTATTACCAACACCCGCAAATCCTGCCCTTTCAAGACAACGTTAAAAATATCAAAATCTGAAAAAGAAAACAGAACACATCCCTATGCACTGTATGAATAAGTGGGTTTGGTTTCACCAGCTCCAAAAGAAAGCACCACGAAGCGAAGAGCTCAGCTGGTGATACCCTACAGAAATTTTTAAGATTAAAAGTAAGAGCCCACACCACCAAGAGGATCCTTCGAAAGCAAAGTCAACTCAATTTTCTTGCACTCACAACTCAAAAATGAACTGGAGCACAAACTGCTTTTAAAATACACTGAAAAAAACCCCCAACCCAACACAGTGAGGCTCTTAAAAAGGAAAATTAGAATTTCCAAAGAAATAGCACTTACACCACCATGGTGTGCATGTCAATGTGCAAACACACAAACGTTGGCAGGAGAATAGAGGTCTCAGAGATGCCGAGTTCATATAAGCCTCCTGAAAACAGACAGATAGAGGAAATAAATCTACTGCAGCTTCCACTAAGAAAGGTCCAAAGGGAGCCCCACTGAATTACTGGATACCAAAAAGTCCACATGGGGCTTTGGTGTCTAATGAGCTGTAAACAAACAAAGTCACAAGTAAAGGCTTCATTAGTTTTGTTCCTTATAGAACCACTGGATGTGCTTTTTAATGCATTATGAATTCATTGAATTCACTGCCAAAAGATGGAGGCTAAGGACTTCATTAAAGAAAAATGAATTCAGGGAGAAAGCTAGCAAGCTTTATGTTTGAAAGTTAAGGGATACAAGCAAAAGCCTAATTTTTAGGACAGTAAGGTAATCACAGGAGTTAAAGAAACAACCTTCTTTATGGACCCTTTGCTCTGCAGCATCTGATGCCATCCCTCTAGAGAACCTATTTTGCAATAGACAAACTCCAACCCCAGAATCACACGGGAAAAAGTAACTAACATGTCTCACAAGTTCTCCTAGGTGATTTGAACCAACTCCTGCTCAGGCAAGCCCTGTCTCATGCAATACAAGTGTGACTGGCAAGATTTAAAAACTAATCACTGACCTAGCACTCATTTTCTATCCAGAATTCATAAGAACTCAAATTTTAACAATTGTAATAAATGAAAGGTGACACATATAATCTCTTTTTCTTTCTAGGCTTTGTGAACACTTGGAGTTTGGGTTTTATTCTATCCAGAGGTTTGGGTTCTTTTGGATAGCTTCATTCTGGAGAAGCCACAACTTTCGAGATTAAATTTTCTACTTTAACCAGTCATTGCCAAAGCTTGTACAACCAGTGCAAAGTACTCAGGCTATTTCCTCCACACCAAGCACTTGGAGATGCACACTGCATGTGGATCACAACAAGAAGGTGCCTTCTCAGATAAAACCAACACACCCCATGCTTTCCATTAATGGAGAGCCAGTGATTTCAAAACAGTTTGATGGATGGCCAAGTTCTGGCTTCGTTCACACCAGTATGACTAAAATTCTCTCAGGGTGAACCCAGGTGTTATCTCACTGAAAAATAAGCAAATTAAGCACAAAACTGAAGTCTGAAAGTTTCAATTCTCCTGTTTTATCTCATCTAAAAATAAAGGCTCTACGTGTCAGAGGAGACATCTCCTCCCAATGGAAAGTACTAGATTAATGAAGAATTTCATTGCTTAGTGCTCTTTATTTTTTTCCTTCTCTGATGAGTACCTGAGCATTTCCCTCATTGCTTCTATGTACCAGCACATTCTTGTAGATGAGAGGTTTTAAAACAGGACTACCACTTTGGAAAGTGTACTGCTACCTACCATTTTCTAACCCATTTCCCCCCCAGAGAAACACACTTCTACATTGTGTTTGAGACAGGCTAGTCATGCATAAGACTGAGTTGTTCAGAAACAATTTACCATATTAAATATTGGTCCAACCCCATCATGTTAATTTGACTGGTGAAGCAGAAAATACTTTCTCATTCTACTACCTTTATTTTACCAACAGGATAAAAAAAAAAATCTCTCAAAATACTGCGGTGCAAAGTCCAAACAAGACCAACTCCAAGTCCCAAAACAAGAAGATAAAGTCATTCTCCTATGGAACATATATTAAATGTTCAGTATTTGAATTCCAGATCAAAGAGCATTCAGCTTCTTCCTCTCACTTAAAACATCTGAAACAAAATAAAGCAAACAAAAGCTAAGCCAGCTTGTACATATTTTTATTTCTGGAGAAATATTAAGAATTCAATGAGAAATCTGGAACACTAAGCAGGTATTGTCCTTGGCTGCACATTTCTATTTGTCTTGAGTTAATTCGTAAGGAGGTCAAACCAATGAAGAACTCAGTTTACACTGAAAGAGTAACACTCTTCGTAGAACGTGTGTGAGTTGCACACCAAGTGATGATGCTCAGAGCTGCCACACAGAGTCAGGAAAGTTTCACACAATGTTTGGGAAAAAGTCAAAGACAGTCCAATCTCTGGCAGAGTCACCATATGGAGTTTATGCAGGAACATACATTTTGGCCACTCAGCATAGCTCTGCTGCCAGCAATGATAGACTGAACTATTTCTTTACAAGATACATTCCTAGAAGCAAACAGTAAATCCTGGCCAGAGAGGGTCACACAGTTCCTCTGGATCTTTATAGCAATTAAAGGAACAAAAGAAAAACATCACATTTCAACAAACACTTCAGCATCCAAAATAGAGGAAAAAAAAATGAAATAAGATTATAAACTCCAAGTATGTAGCATGGGAGGCAAAAAGAAACTCGAACCTATTAAAACAGTCGTGGATTTATCTTTTGATACATTACGGGATGTTGTTGTCAGTGTGGTCAAAAACCTGATAGGCAGACATCTGTGGGAGATCATTCAACTTCCTTAAGCCTCACAAATTATTGCATGCCTAATTTATTGAGGTATAAATAGACAATAGGAAGGCAGAGACAGGAAAAGGACCAAATAAATGCTGGCAATTCCAAACCTGGCATGGATGTCAGGTACCTCACACTCTGCTCCACATCAGAACTTGGCTGCAGTGGAAGAGCTGCTGATCTCTGTAACTTTGCCTCACTGAACCAAGTGCCCACAGCCTACACCATCTAAGGCCAGGTGAGAGCTGATGGATCTGGCTGGGGTAGCTCACGGGGCTACCCCCATTGCCCATTTTCCCCTCCCTTGCCCCTCAGGAGCAGCTCTAAGTCCCTTTGAGCCATCTGGGAACACGGTTTGGCTGGATAAAACTGCTACTGGCTACAGGACTTGACAGAAAAGTCATCAAGAAACCTGAGCATACCCTCTTCTGCTAAAAAGGTTGAAAGCACTTCATCCATCACAGCTGTTCCCACTGTGAACATCAGCTTAAGAGATAATTCAATTGCTTTACGTGTTTTTAAACCAACAGCTTTCACACATTTAGCTATGATGACTTAATTTAGCTGAAGTAAATATACGACTTCTTTTAACTTTAAAGTTCTCTGAAAGGAGACGTCAGGTGGTAACTGCTTACATTTCCACTGTAAATCCAGCTGCTTATTGCAAGTTTCAGAATACAGATGCCTCTGTAATGTGCTCATATAAACCAAATGCAAACCCATTACAGCCAGTGCAGAGACTGACACTGACTATCATGAGTTTTGGATCAGACTCTACAGCCATGTCCTTTTATCCTGGTTGTTTTCTCCTCTATCAAATTATTTGCCTTTGAGTCGAACTGAAAATTGTCAATCAAATTCTACCTTTGAGCTATCAGTTTCAGCAGCTGTAAAAGAGCTGAAGTATTCAGGCCAGAAGAGAATGGGAAAAATGGCAGAATACAATGCATTATTGACTTTCCCTAAGATGAAATCTGGAAGGTTTAATTGATTTCTGATCTGTCATTTTAACCTAAACTTCTCATGTAAAAATAATGGCTAAAACCACAGAATTTGACTTGTGAGGAAGAAATCAACACTGGTAGATTACTCTTGGGAGTACCTGTACCTCTTTGTGTAGGTAACACCTACAATCTAGGGTGCACTCACCAAAGACACAGCACAACTAATCAAAACCAGCAATGAGCAAGATTTCTATCTGTCAAGGCTCTGGTCTGGATTATCTCAGGCAGCCACAGGGCTTCTGCTGCCTCTGGCTTCTTACCTGTGCCTATTGATGTGTTTGTGGAGCATCCCTCTACAGCAGCAGCAATGCAATGCAATGCAAAACATTCTAAATTCCAAAAGGTGCCTCTTAAGGCCTCATGGCATTCAAGAAGACAGAAAAGAAACAAAGACTATCTGTTACTACAAGCTAAATAACAATTAAGTTATCTACAAGTAAGGAAAATTACCAAAAATTGAACTGTCATACACAACTACATCCCCAAAACATCATTTTCAGTGCTATCTTCACTACAGTTTTTCTTTCTTTTTTTTTTAATACACTAAATAGTGTGGAAATCTTCCTGTAAAATAGTCATTTGGTATTTACTAACATTTTGTAGAAAACCAAGACGAACAAAGTTTTTTAAATAACCATTTTGGACATAAAAGTTTTAGTATATTTCTGACAAAATGCAAAAAGAACTGAAGTACACATTTGAACTAAATATGCAGCATGATGGTTGATATATTTGTATGTTGATTCAGCTCTTCATTGTAAGAAATAAGAAAACAAGCAAGCAAAACCCCCCACTAATAAAAGTCATTTAGCATTCCTTACCTTAGAACCTGCCAACATAGTTCCCAGCATTTTTGTTCCTTTTCCAATACCAACCACTGCAAAGACAGAAGAAGAAATGCTACTTCAAAACAGCCCTGCAGTTCCCTTTTTCAACACCATTCAACACTAAATATTATGCTAGTCAGAAACACAGCCTTTCATGCTCTGTTAGCATATGAAGAGAGTCAACACTTTTGAGAAAGTATCTCTGATGTTCAAACAACATGGGACTAGTGAAAGGAAAAAAAGTCTAAAGCAGAAGATAAATAGCCCTCATCTATTGTTAAAATACTTTAATTCAACTCCTACATTTATTTATCTTTTAATCACCAAAGAAATGCAGAGTGCAATTAACATTGTCTCTTGTTTGATGAAGGTTATGGCTCACTAGTAATGAATGTAGCCTTCACTGTAACCAAATAGTCCTTTTAAAGGTTGAGAGTGACCAAGAGTAATACAGCCAAGACAGCAAAATGAATTTGTTTATCAGGCTTACAGCAAAAAAGTAAAATAACCAGAAGGTCCAACTGCCTATTATTGTGCATGTACAGACTACTGTTGTTTCAATTCTAACACCAGTATTCTAAAAAATAGCAATCAGTCAGCTTTTCATAAAAGAAAGAGACAGAAAAAGCTCTATTTTCTATTTTACTTTAAAGCTTTTTACAAGGTCCTTTCCTTTAAAATGCTTTCCTATTGATTTTTTCCACATACAGCAATCCAAAGAAAATTTTAGAAGGAAATTAGTTTTGTGTACAAGTCATGGAATGTGTATCAGATTATGAACTTTATTTTAATAAAACTCGAGGAGCTAAGGGAGCTTTCAAAAAATCAATTTCACGTTAATCAGCACCAAAACCAAACTGAAAATGAACTTTTTAAAGAAAAAAATAAAACAACTTTACTTGTTGTCTAATGCTTCTCAATTTTAACACTCTGAGACTCATTAGATTCCTCCTTATTCCCAATTACTATTCCTCTTATTCCTGAGAGTTTTCAGTCCCACATGCCCTTGTCCTTTCATGTACCTTCGGTTCAGCCTGTTTTTGTTATTTGCCAGATACAAAAGAGCTGCAAGAAGGCTGAGAAAAGGAGATAAGCACACAGATAAGACTTTATAACTAAGCAGTTTTCTTGCAACCTGATGACATAACTGACACTTCCAACAGCTGAGCTGAAATTTGCTAAACAGTGTCAAGAGATTCAATAGAATAATTTTAGAGACATTGAATGCTTTTGTGAACAAGACACTAACAATTTTCCCCATTAATCATCAGCTTATGGAGAACGTGTGTTATTGAACAGTGACATAAACTATACTTGCCAGACTACATTGAACGTAACAAGGTAAAACTGATTTTTTTTTAATATACTTTTTCATGTTTTCTTCTACTTTGGAAGCATAATTCATTACTAGCATATAAAAACAAGCCAAATAAAATTCTCATTATACAGCAAGAAACACCAAGCTGGAGCCACAGCCCTAGAATAACACCAAAAGAAGATATTCACTAAGACTCGACCTTGCCTTTCTCTCATATGTCATAGATCACTGACCTCTGCCTCCAAGGTCCTTTATCATCTACATTTGCTGTCAGTAAGAAAAGAAATATAAAAGTATGTTTTCTGATGAAAATCACTGCTCAGTTATTGGCAGTACACTGGGCACACTAAGCAAGACTCTGCATCAATTAATTCCCAGGAACAAAGTCATGGACGCGCAGTACATAAAATCTGGGAAACAGCAATACAGATCAAGAAAGGTTTCAGAAAATTTAGTACTTCTATCATGCTCGTGTCCATGAGGAAAAAAAAGCTTTCTGCTCCACCACCCCATTCTGAGAAGCAGCACACATACTCTGAGTAACTTGTTTGTGTTGTGGCCTTCCCTCTCTCCTCATTACCTTACCTGAGCACAGAGACAGCTCGGCACATTCCCTTTCCCACTCCTCTCCAGTGCTGTCCTTTCCAATGTAGCTACCACTGATTCTTCCTTGTGTGTTTTGTGTGGCAGTGGAATGAAAGATCCTGTGCCTTTTTTCAATCAATCCATAGCATATTAAAGTGATGTGCTTCTCTACCTACACCAAGCACATCAAGCGCAAATACTTTTTGCCATGTCACAGAAGCAGGCTTGGGAGACTGCTGAGTATCGGAACAGTAGGAGAAGCAATTAAAAAAAGCACAAGTGATTTTTTCTTTTGCTACGGATCAATGCTGTTAACTTTGCACAGTGAGAAGTAGCATGCTCAAAGGGAACATCTGTGTAAAAGAAAAATGTCTGCTTCAGCAATACACATAGAATTCTCTTGTGAGTGGCCACAGAGTACAGGAAATTAGAGTCAAACCAGGTAGTGCTCCCTTCTAACCCAAGAATGTTACATTTTGCCATGCTCACAAGTGACAACTACCAGCTACAGACCTCTAGCAACACTTGCAGCAACCAACCTCCCCTTGAAGCTGAACTCTTCCTGAGAGAAGTCATACATCAAAACTCAGTGCATTTACTTTCAGCATATACTGAGTTGTACCTGTTTATTTTCAACAGCAAAAATGTATTGCTGTTATTTCTTCAAGCCAAGTAGAGCTACAAGGTTATGATTTGAGCAAGCTGTAGCCTGCATGTTACTCATCAATAAAACTGTTGGTGACAAAGTATGATGTGGGAATAATCACACCCACGGCTCAGTTTTTAACACCAGCAATCGACATATCCTGTTCTTTAACAAAACAAAGGAATTCAATAAATGGATTGCTATCAAAATTAAAAGACTATCTTTGATGACTCTTCTTTATGAAGCAAGACAGGACAGGGAGCTAAAACTGTTTCTGTGCTGAGCCTCAAGAAAAGCAGCAGCTGGATTGCTCTTATACATCTTTCATTTGGCAAGCATTAGCAGCCCTAAAGGCTCCTTCAAAATCCCAGTATAGCATTACTTTGAGACAAAATAATTCAACAAATTATGATGACTATAAATCCCCAGCTTAAGTTAAAAAAGCCATCAATTTCTCAGGTACTTTACAATTCATTACACAAGAGTTTGTATTTTCCCACATGTAATAACCCAGAAGTTATTTCAGGATTTGGGAGGGAAGGGAGGCAGGAAGAGAGGATACAGCCTTCTGTTAAGAAATGTGTTACGTGCATGTAAAAGTATATGCAGAGGAAATTTAACCCACACCACTCTTCCACAGTAATTCGTCCTTCTCCCAAAATCTGTCATGTGTATCCCAAATTATTCCTCCACCTGATTTCATGTAGGCATGAAAATGTCTCCTGAAATCATCTTTTGATGACTGTAATTACGTTTTTCATTACCCAGAACTCCTGTGGCTGCACTGTCCAAAGTTCCTCCATGTCCAATTTTCAAAACCTGATTTCTTTTGTTCCCGTTTTTTTGCACACCAGCTTCTGCAAACAGAAATTGAAAGGAAGCATTATAGGATAACCTCAGAACACAGGAAAAATAGCATGCATTTCCAGACTACTAAAGGAAATAAAAATCAAATATTTAAACTATTAATTAGCAGTGCAGAAATTACTGTACAGCAGAAGACCAATTATTAATTTAGATCTATTCCCAACTTTAAACATTTTGCAAGGTATTTTCACTTAGATTCTAATGAAGTCTCACATACCACTACACACAGATATTTGGAAAGTACTGGTAGACAACCTGGTTCACCTGTGAAGTTTCATTAACAAAGCATGCAAGAACCAGCAGCAGTTCCCAGAACATCTATCAGACACAAATTTTATGCTACATAATCTGAGCAACCCTTGATGTATTTACTGCCTTGTACTGGGACATGTTTATTTGCACATTTGCAGCCCCATGGAAACGCTGCAGTGAACTGAAGTTGCTCACAGCTACTTTCAAACTGTCAGAGTGACCCAACCCACTAAACTTCCTACTGCTGATGACTCTAGGAATTTTGCAGAATCCAATGCCCCTTATTTATCGTTGTGTATTAAACATGACAAATGGGCTAAACTCTGTATCTAAAATCTGTATCTATTACCTCTCCATTCAGGAAACCAGATTCTTCCATACAACAAGTCTGTGCCTACACTACAGTTCACTACAGAGTAAGTCAGGCTAAGCACTCACTGAAAATATGTTCTCACTTCATCAGCAAGTGCCCAAAAGCCCAGACTAGATGATCAAGTCCCCATATTCATTATAAAAAGAATCTAGGCCATAGTCTCTCACACCTTTGCGATGATCACACTTTTTTTCCCCTTAATATCTGACATACAGACTTCCCTGCATTCAAGGACTGCTGCCTGAAAGAGCAGTTTCTGCTGACTGTGTCCAAGACTTTCAGACTTTTTGAAAGGCTACGGTTTTCACTCACTTGATGATATTTTTTAAATGCCAACAGGCAGTGGGACTGCAGCAGAACATGCTGCCAAGTGCTTTGCTGCAGAGATGCTGCTGACACCCATCCCGGCAGATGGGCACAAGCTGTCCCTGAGACACTGCCCACAGCTCTCCAAGCAACCTGGGAACCTCTGCGCTGTGCCCTGCAGGGCTGGAGCTTCCTGCTTGGGCAAATCCCATCCCCATCCAATCTCAGAGTGGTAACAGGTGCCAACCCCAAGTAGCAAGAGGTGAATGGGGTCTCACAGCTCCCCGTGCAGTGTGGCCAATACTGAGTCTGGCTGGGACAGTCTTTCCTTAAAGGCTTCCAGGGAGGTGACTCCACCATCTCTCTGGGCAGCCCATTTCAATGTCTAATCACCTTTTCTGTGAATAAATTCCTACTAATGTCCAACCTGAACTTCCCCTGGCGCAGCTTGAGACCATGTGCGCAGCGAGCCAGAACGTGCCCAGGAATGGCTCCATTCCCCAATGTGGGCCATGCCACGGCTATGAACTACTACCAAAACGAAAGGAAAAATAACAACAACGACCCTAAACCCCGCTCGTCCTTCAGCTTCCTGAGCGCTGAGGAAGAGGGCGTAGTGGTTTGCCGAGCGTTGTGGTCCCTGCACCCCAAGGACCGCACACACCTGACCCCATCCCACAGCCGCGCCGGGCAGGGCACGCCTGGCGCGAACACCCGGCATGTGCCGGCCCGGCCGCCGCCGCTCACCTGCCAGCAGCCGCTCCTTGAGCAGGTTGAGCACGGCGGCCGAGGTGGGTCCCTTGGGCTTGCGGACGGCGA
>VZRJ01006864.1:932687-992391 GCA_013397565.1 Ptilonorhynchus violaceus
CCGCCTCCCCCGCCATGCTGCCGGCAGCGCGCCCGGCCGGGGCCGCCGGGAACTGCAGGCCGCGCGCGGGAGGCAGGGAGGAGGAGTCGTGAGGGAGAGCCTTAAGGTCGCTTAGAGAACCGCTGGCAAAGGCAGCGGCAAAAGCAAGCTTAATATGAAAGTGAAAGCGCGACAAAATTCGTTGACAAGGTTCACTGTACTAGTTACTAGATGGTTAAAACAGGCGGAGGAAAAGCGAACTAAAATCTAGAATCAATCAATCTAAAACAAAAACCACCCCCAAAATTACCTGGAGGCGGCTCCACCAAACACAGAGCGCTTTGCAGACACTGCTGGGGAAGTTCGCTGACCGGTGCGTTGTGGTACCTTCGATGCCCAATTTGAGGGAATTACATTTTGACGGGACAAGAGGACATCGTTTCAAGTTCCACCAGGGTGGGATCAGGCTGGACAATAGGAAGAATTTCTTTACAGAAGGGGTGATTAGACAGTGGAAGGGGCTGCCCAGGGACGTGGTGTGGTCACCGTCCCTGGAGGTGTCCAAGGAAAGCCTGGACGTGGCACTCAGTGCCATGGTCTGGTTGACACGGTGGTGTTGGGTCATGGGTTGGACTCGATGATCTCAGAGGCCTTTTCCAACCTAATTGATTCTGTGATATTCTGCTGACTACTTGCTGTGCCCATTAATCTTCCTGCCTCTATGTGTCATGTAAGAGAGTGCTGGGAAGGCTTCTCTCGGATCTCTCGCCTCCATACATAAGTACAGTGTGTAGGTTTTCCTCACCACGTCTGATTTGTACAGACTCGTTTCTCTGACAACATTCCCAAGGCATTTAGGCAAGTCATGCTTGAGCAAGGCACCGAGAGCTTGAATGTTTCATTCATGTATTTCATTTATTCATTTGCAAGAGCCTGCAGATGAAACCATAAAGAGATGCTGTTACAGGGAAAAAAATACATGGCTAGCTCAGGGCTATGCATGTTCCCAGGCCTTCCCAGAGCTTGAGAGAAGCAAATCTTCCCGCTGAAGTCAATGTCTGTCTCTGTGCAGAGCAGGATCAAGGTCCCTGGGTGGGTTTTCAGGCTGTGCTGGAGTCCGTGGCTCATTCCATGCCTTCCCCAGCAGCTGCACAGGGCACAGAACTTCCAGCTGCAGCTGCCACCACTGCGTCCATGAGATGGGGAATGGCTTCCTGCCACCAGCAATGCCAACCAGCCTCCCCTCCACGCCTCTTATGAGTATTATTAATCAGGCACCTTATTTGCTTAGATCTCATCTACAGAGCTGTAATGTGGCTGTGGAAATATTCGCTGTTAACCGTAAGATGCGAGGGTGGATTCCCTGGGGAGTGGTACAGGTCTCTGCAGGACATGGAAGTGAAGTGTCAGAGTAATTCTCCAGAAGATAAAATGGCAAAGCCACACTTGGGTAAGAGGTCAGCAGGAAAATTGCTGGTGATTTACATGGAGTTAAAATTTAAGCACTGTTGTGGAAGGCAAATTGTATACTGTGATGGAGATTTTTGTTGCAGACATGGTTTAATCAGCTTGTTTGAAAACCAATTCTCTCAAATTCCCTGCTAAAAAGAGCTTGAACACAGATTGCTCTGTAAGTGGGCTCAAGCAGAACTATTTAAACATGACCATTAAGAAATGGTGTTAGCAAGCTTCCAGGCAGAGAGATTGCAGCCCAAGGACTGAAATACAAACCTGTCACACTGTCATGGCCAGCAATATTGTTGGGTTAGCAGACTGCTCTGAACACATCACAAAGGATCAGAGGGATATTAGACAGAAATGAGAGCTCCACTCTTGGCATAAAGTCATCCTTAATGCAACGAACACCTCAACTTTCTGCAGTAGCAGGCAGGCCCTGTGAAAAACCTCCCTGTACTGCCTTCTCAGGACTGACCTAAGCTAAGAATGGTGTAAAATGAGGTCATTAACCTGACACAGGCACAGGCCATGAGCTGACGGGCAGTGTCTGACCCCCAATTCTGTTTCCACAAATGGCTAACAGCTCTTTCTCTATTTTTTTGTTTTGTTTTGTTTTTGGGTTTGGGTGGGGATTTGTTTGTTTGTTTGTTTTTGTTGTTGTTGTTCTTGTTAGGGTTTTTTTTTGTTTTGGTTGGTTGGTTTTTTTTGGAGGAAAGGGTTTCAGGTGTCTAAAGAAACTACCCCCACTCTCATTTTTAGTATTGAGCAGGAAGTTCTTGAAGGTCTCCCAAACTTCTCCATCCGCAATTAAAACACAACACTTTGTAATTGCAACAGATGGAATCTTTGAAGGCTTAGAAAGAAGAGGTTTGGTTTAACTTCAGTGGCATTGGATAAGGGCCCAAAACAAGAATTGTGCAAAACAGTTAATGACTGTCAGTATTTCAGTTAGCTGGAAGTGTATGTGTACATAAATCACACATGGCTCTCTTTGTGGGGCAAGGTTATTCAGCACTCAAAAATGGTGGGAATAATGTACCAAACTGTTCATCTCAAGGGCTTTATTACAGATTTTCCTTGTGTTGCTTGTGATTAAAAGTCATTACCATCTGCTCAGTAGCTTATTTGAAATGAGATGTTTATCTCCAATGATTCCTAGCCAAGCCAGGATTCACAACAACCAAAAGCACGATTAGAGTTATTGACTTTATTTGCAACCTTAATAAAGTGGCTCAGTAAATGGCTGAAAGGATGATGTTGCTTTATGCATGGAACATGACAGGGCAAGTAGAGGCAGGCCAAATCCTCCACTCAGGTCACTGGAATTGCACAAAGTAATGCCTTGAGGACCTGGTGCAATTGTACAGAAGAGATAATGGAGAGTAGCTGCTGTACATGCAAACAGCAGATGAGAGATATTGCAGAAGAGGAGAAATCCCTGACTTGCTTGTGCAGAACAGATGCAACACTTCCTTCTGCCTCCTCCAGCAGGATGTTCCTTGCTTTGTGTGCTTTCAGCCTGGCTTTGTATGAGGTAATGCTCACAGACCACAATGCAGGAGAAGATGGTGCTGCATTACAGCTGTTGAAGCAGATTCAGCAGCAACGGACCATTTCTGTGTTTGTGCTCACTCCATGATTCGAGCTTTCTCATCTGTATCCAAATCAGAGCAAACAATTGCAAGGAGGACAATCACAGCTCAGGGCCCTCCTGTAAAACAAAGAGTTGCAGCTGTTTGAAAGTTCAGGTCGTAGTCATGTAAACAGCTCCCTGGTCAGACAGAGGGATTTTGTCTGTAATAGGAACTATCAAAGCCTAAAATACTTTTTTTTTCCCCCTCTAACTGTTCCATCTGTTTGGATAATAAGGTGTAGTAGATAAATAACATCAGCTTGTTCGTTCATTTGGTGCCATTCAGACGGGCATGAAGCACATCATTCATCATGTGTGAGTGGTTCTTCTGAACAAAGGCAGGTTCTTCAGTATCTTGTTGAACTGCAGCAGTTTTGAAAAAAGAATGTCAGCTACTGAATGTGAGGGAAATATAGTACTACCCACAGCATACACTAATCCTAGGTTTGGCAATTATTGTTAGTCATTCTCCCCATGAAA
Source organism: Ptilonorhynchus violaceus (assembly GCA_013397565.1). NCBI lineage: Eukaryota > Metazoa > Chordata > Aves > Passeriformes > Ptilonorhynchidae > Ptilonorhynchus > Ptilonorhynchus violaceus. Next base: position 936,238 of record VZRJ01006864.1, read on the forward strand.
AAAGATTCCTAAACTGCAAGTATTTCATGAGCAGATTTTTTGCATTTTATCCAGAAGATCAGTAGTCAATGTTTACAGCAATCTGGATTTTATGTCTAGACTTATTTATTTATAGAAATATTTTCTTTAGACTTTTATTCTGGATTCTCTGATATTAGTGGAGTTCTTTTTAATTAAGAATAATTTAGACAAGAGGAGGATTTGGTGAGCTGATTTAACACAGATTTTTAGTGTCAATTTGAACTGAACCGAACAGACTACAGTAGGATCGAAATGTTTTTAGCTATTCCTTCTTTATGTGAAATGCAGTTTTGGCAGTTAGCTAAACAAGAAAACAGCAATTTTTCCTAACCACTGGTAGATATAGAGCTACAGAAAAATATGATACAGACTTCAATTGCTCCTTATGGACCCTTTATAAACATATTGCATTAGTGAGGATAGATATGGAAAGTTACTTTTAATCTCTGATACATGCCCAGGTCTGTCTGTAATGACAGAGGACTAAGCACGGTCTGGAGTAAGAAGATTCAGTGATGCTGAAGGGATAAAAAAAGAAAATACGTTTTGCATATCTTTGATTTTGCTGCTAATAAAAGCCTCAGTGGGATTCTCAGTTCTTGTTTAAATTTGCACAGTTTCTTGCTACAGTTTCTGTCAAAGAAGTAATTTTCCAACAACCTGCCTCGTAATTAGGAATGATGAAGGACTCACCAGATGTGCATGTGGAAGAAGGCAACATATGAGAGATTGTTTATATGGACAATTTAAGTCCAACTTGCCCCTCTGTAAATTCAGAACATAAGGTTAAAAGGATCTAAACACTTTTACAGCTGAGAAGCTGCTAAATGCCACAGCTAGAAAATAAATTCAGCAATGAGTTGACCTGGAGTGTGTTTTCTTGAAAAACATTCAATCTTGATTTGGAGATTCTGGGAGATGGGGAAAAAATAGATCTGTATCCTCACTAGCAGTTCAAATTTATACCCATTTTCTCAACTGGCTTTCTACAGTTTCAGCATTCAGATAAATGTGTTAATTATCAGCCCTTTGGCAACACTTTCTCGTCTTGTGAACACACATATAGACTCTGATTAATGGTTTATGATGAATGTGCAGAAAAGAGCTACCTGAGCTCCTCAAATGACCTCTTTTCCTCACCTACTCACTGAGGGGAAGAAGAGATTGTACCTCCAAAAAAACCACCAAACACGCCCAACATCTACCATTAAACTCATGTTAGAGTTAAATAAATGTTGTGTAATTTCTTGGCACAAGAAAGCTGAAGTCTATAAAGCCCCATGTGTGGAGACTGAGGAGCTTCTCTCCCAGAATACTCCTGCACTTCCAGGTCTGATGGGCTGTGACTGCAGTGGTGGCAGAGCCATCCCCTCTGCACAGAGAGGCTCAGGTCCCAGTCCCACTGCTGGAAGCCTGAGAAATGGTTGGGGAAAGTAAGGATGAAGACTGCAAGGAGTTTCCTTCTTCCCTTGCATACCCTCCCAGCTTCTTGTGGTCAGCAGCTGGAGGTATTTTTAGCCAAAACTGGAATGTGGACCATTACATTTGCCCCTTACCTGCTGATCTTCTGGCTGTTGTCTAATCTGCCTAATTGCTCTGAAGCCATGTGTACATTCAGTTTTACTCTGTGCAGTGACTTTCTCAAGTTAGTTGGAGGTTCTATGAAGGAGTCCTATTTATTTTGTCCTTTGTTTCAAGCTGCCTTGACTTGCACTAAGTACTTCCCAATTCTAGTACAATGAAAAATGAAAAATTCACACATTTACTTCCTCCGTCTCTCTCAAGATTTGAAAGGCCTTAAATCATATCTTGCTCTTCCCCATCTGTCTCTTCTCAATGTGAAGAATCCTATTAATCTTTTCTGAAGCTTCCTATTTAGTCACTCCTTGGACAGAGGCTATTTTTTGGCTTATAATCTTCATTATAATTGCATCTTCTCCATCTATTTTTAGATTTTACAACATCCTTCTTGATATGGGGTGGCCAGTATTTTACTAAGCAGTTAAAATCTGGCCATGCTGTCATTTTATAGCATGACCTCTGTTGTGATTTACGTTCCTTCTCAAAATTCTTAACACCCAATTTACTTTTTCGATCTCTTTATGAGGTGCAAAGCTTGACCTCCTGGGGACAGCTGTTGAACCTCTTTCTGCACCTGTAGGGTCATGTAGCATCATTAACAGAGCAGGAGATGGATGGTAGCTGACACTTCAGACATTGCAAGGAAAGCTGCGTGATCCCTGATAGCTGTTCTCTTTCTCCCTGCATCCTCCATCTTCCTTTGCATGGATGCTTTTAGGGGGACAAAAACACAAATTATATTACTGGAGGAAAGAACAATTCTCTGCAGAAGTAGGATGCACACATCACTCTTTGCTTATAAGTCTGTCCTCCCAGTCTGACAAACCTTTAAACTCTTCCCAAGAATGGCCTGCCCTGGGTGACTCCCAGCAAGGAAGTGAACCAGCCGAAAAGCATTGCTGCAAAAGGCAGCCATAGCAAGCACAGAGATGAAGGTTCATTCCATGTGAGGCTCCTGAACTTACAGCCCGAACAATTGCTTCAAAGCTCTGGTGTACCACATGCTCGCGAGAAGAAAGAAATCTCTCTCCTCACACTGAAGAGGAAGAGCTGTCCAGAAATTCTACAAAGGGCAATGGTTAAGCATCTTGGGTTCTTCCTGCCAGAAAGAGCAGGATCAAAAGTCAATGACCACCCCCCAGACATGATCTGAAACAACAAATCTCTCCAGAGACATCTCCACAACCGTCATCCCACAGATGGACAGAAACTGGCCTTTGTCAGCCTGATTCTAACCTGGAAGTTTCCTCAAGCCACCTTGTTGGTATTTTTATTCCCTGGAAATATTCAATCCTTTTGGCTCCCTCTCAAAGAAAAAGAGTTCCCGTATTCATCTTCCTGGTCATTCACCCCTTGCAAGCTGCTTCCTAATGTCTGCCCAGCTAAACACCTTCTTTGCTGTGAGAGGCTTCTAAACATCACCAGCAACTACCTGTGATAAGAAAGTCAAAGCTGCGAATTTGCTATCCATTGTCCCAAGAATGAAACTGGAGCTGAGGAAGCGTCTGCTGTGTTCCCTGGCCAGAGGAGTCAGTGGCCATCCTGGCAGGTTTGGCCGGGAGGATACCCTGCTGGCATAAAGACAACCATAGCACACTTCCTCCACCCCCTTTTATTGGCACAATCTCTCTGAATAAGCTCAAGTAACCACGAATTAGTCCCAATTAATTCAAAAGTGCAGACAAACAAAAGTAGCCATTGCCCAGGGGTGGGGGCTGCAATTGCATCACTAATGAGAACTCCAGGATCAATCACCAAGCAGCTCCAGGCAGTGAAGTATACTTCAAATGCGTGTTATAATACTGTTGACAGAAATTGTTCCATTTGCCATAAATTATTCAACTTTTAATTGTTTAGGCTTCAGAGTCTGTAAAGATGCTAATTGCCAGCTGTAGGATTAAATTGATAATGCCTGCTTTTTATTTTCGTAAAGTTGGACTTAAAATCGAAGAGAGAAGAAAGACTGATTTTACAGGCACCTTTTTAAAAACAAGGAGATCAAAAAGTTGATGAATTTTGCTTTTTTATTCTGGGTTGAGATCATTAAAATTATGCTCCATATTCTTCAAGTCTGTGTGAACAAAGTAATAAATATTTTGACCAGCACACATACCTAAATCAATATTCCACTCAGTCTGGCTTACCCCATCCCATATCTTGATCATGGACAATGAGCACCCTGAGACTGTATTTTTGCCTGTCATATCTGAAGACCTATACTTTTCTTTGAAATAAGAAAGTAAAATGGAGTCGAGTATTTGTCAGTTTTTTGACATCTCTTCCAGGTTTTCATGTATTTTTATCATTCTTTCATGGCTATTTTCTCTTGCAGGATTTGTAAGGATGTTGTCTAGACACTGGGACAAAGAGAAAGGTTGGGGTTTGTAGAAATCACTATGGGGAAGTGATAATGGAAGTTTATTCAGAAATATTTTTGTTTAGGAAAAAAACTATTTGCTAGAACTATAAATCTGATAACAACTAGCAAGTCAGTCAATTTAAACTGTTTTTGTTTAATTTGAATCTCTGTCTAAACTGTTTGATGAAGGAAGGAATTGCTGTTCTGGTATCCTGATCCACATTCCGCTCCTGAAAGGAACATCAGTGCGCCTAATCTCAAGCAGAAAAAAATCAGCTAAAGAATCTTTTCCTCTGTTAGATGTTGAAAACCCCTTCCTGGAAAGCTGAAAAAAGGCCAAAGTATTTTTTTTCTCTTAGCTCAGAATTTCCCTTTGAAGCAATATTCACTTACACAGCTGAAGAGCTTGATCCCAGGAGTACTATCTGTTGCAGTCGGTGAGAGGTAAAGGATGCTCCAAATCATGCCCTAATTGCTAACTTGGCTCGAAGGTACGTGCTCTGTCCTACCAAGGAGCAGGTTTACAGCAATCCCCTCGTGCAGTGGTGAAATCATGGCAGGCTGTGATGGCTGAGGTTACCAGAATGTAAACACAGCATTGGAAAAGAGGCACTGAACGGGGGTACCACAGCAGGGCTGTTCTGACAAATGATAATCAAGAGGTGAGCAGAGATGTGCAAAAGACGATCTCCTTGAGTCAGAGCTGCAATAAGGATACTCTGATGGAGTATCCTTTTGCTTTAAGCCCTGTCATTCACAGGAGGGTCATTAAATTACTTTGTTTCTGGAGTATATTTATTACTTTTAAATCCAGTGTAGTCTATTTAGTCTTTCATGATGCTTCATTGTGAATCATTAATGAGAAGCTCATGCACACAGTCATAGAATTTGTCTGATTACTCCATTCATATTTAATAAGCTTGCTGCTTACACTTCAGAGTAACAACAGAAATTAGATAGTGCAATACTTTAGTCCTGGAGTGCCCCTAAATTTGCCTCTAAATTATTCATTATACTGGCTGAAGGCAAGAGAACTGTTGTAACCCTAAATTTATCTAAATCTTACATTGTCTAATCTGTGCCTCTTTGTTGTTATTCTCACTTTAAAAAATAACTAATTTTTATTGAAACTGAAAACATCTAGTTTTTGTCTGTTGCAGATTTATCATCATTCTCTGCAAAAGCACTGCAGTCAGCTAAAAACAAAGATCATTTCGTTGGACTTCAGCTATATATATAAAATGTGAGCCCTGCAATCAAGTAAGACTGTGAAGATGTGTTTTGTTAAAGCAGTGATTGTATTTTCTAGCTAAGACAGTATTTTTTTTAAACTGTCAATTAGACAAGAACACCAATATTAACCAGCTGCACTCCCACATTTTTAGAGTTTTATTGTTTCATTCTATAAACTAAATGTCTCTTTAGTATGGGTTATATCCAGAAACACACTATCAATGTAATATTTTTAAGGTCTTTAAAATAAATAAACCTTGCAAGGTAAAAGGTCTAATCTAAGACTAGGTGACCCCTCAAGCAGAGCCTAAACTCATAATGTAAATGTTGATGGCTCATAACCTATTTACCAAAACAGATGGAATTTGCCATTCCTTCAGATTTATTGCTGGGAATAAATGGGAATGTCCCATTCTTAAAAGTCATAGCTGAAAACTGGACCACAAAATATGTCCCCTAACTTTCACAAAAGCAGAAATTCCATAAGAACAGCTCACCTAAGGAGACTTGTGTCCTCTGATCCCATCTTCTAGAAGGGATTTCCTGTTCTCACAGGAATCATTCATAACCCACTTCTAAATTTAAACCTTTAATGGATTATGAACATTTGCTCAGCATCAAAATGGATCAGGTACTTATGGCACTGGCTCTGAGGTTTGTCTCTTGGTGTTACTAAAGTCCAGCTTGCTGTCTTACACCATGGTAAAACCAGGCTCATGGGGAGGGGTACTGGAGCATCAGGGAAACACCACCTCCTTCCGAAACATCTCGGGGGAAAATCAATATTAAAAACTGAAGTAGGGTGTAACCAAATTACACACCAAGCAGCAGTGCAGCTACCCCCACTTTTTCCTCAATGCCTGCACTGCTGACTGAAATGGCCCCACTGTGGAAAGCCCCAGCCCAGATTAGTGGCAGCACAAAAACTGATCATTCATCTCACACTTCAGCTTGACCAAACAACCTGACCAAACAGACCAAAATGAGGAAATAGCACAGAAAATGTTGTTACAGTGTTCCTAATGCACTAAGTCTGCATTAGAAGTTTGAAACCTCTTTGTACTCGCTGCCTTTAAAGTGACGTGTGTGGTAACGCGTCATTATCATCACCTGGCCTGAAGAAATAAAGTAACACATGTAAGAATCGGAGGCATTTTGTCACATCTCAAGTGCTGTCTCACTGGAACACTCACAGAGACAGATTGCATATCCTGACAGCAGTCCAAGGGGGAAAAAAACAACTTTGGGAAGGCAGCACAATCTAAATTTCTTAGAGTTGAGCCAACAGACAGATGGCAGGAACTAAACATCCTTAAAAAAATCCCATGGCCGTGGCTGTCCTGGCACCAGTCTGATACTCTGCCAGAGCGAGAGCCCCAGTGAATGAACTGCAAGAGCTTACAGTTGTTTCAGTCCAAAAGAGCTTAAGGGGTAAGAGTTGGAATGGATGAACTGCTGCAAATGGCAGCAACTCAGAAAGTTAATATGGAAACCTGCCCATTCAATACTGGCAATGGGGGAGAGGGAGTCTAAAAGAAATCTGTGATTTGATAGTCAAATTAATAAGTTACTTTTCAGCAATAGTGGAACTGTTATTTTATCTGCTCCATGGGCAGCAGCTCCAGCTGCTGGAAGATTACCTCTTGTGCAGAAAACAAGGACAAGGCTTTTCCCCACTTAAATCCTCAAAAATAAAGCTTAAATTAGATTTGTCTCAGATATAGCTGAGGCAGATTTATGGAATAGCAGCCTCTCTGCTGTTGACTCCCCAGGACTGTCTGCACAGCACACGCTCCTGGGCAGGTACCAGCTGTGCTCCCCCAGCCACCCAGGTTTCCAGCGCCACAGCAGAGCTTAAAGATTTCTCTTTCACAGAAATCCCATTAAATAATGCCTTAGCTTTCCCCTGTGTCTTGCAGAGCAGGAAATACCAGCTGGGGGAGGAATGAAATCTGGAATAGCAGCTTGTATTAAACAAGACTTTTGAGACCTTTTCCTCATTCTTTTAAGTACAGCTTAATGGTTCAGACACTGAAAGGATCTGCTCTCCTCTTCAGAAGCATTCATCTGGATTTAGCTTCAAAATCCAACAGTTTTAACACTGAAAACTCCGAGGTTTGTGAGATTCAGTAACACAATGTACTTGCTTTTTCCCCAGTGAGCTCCATGTTGTCTGACCAGCATAAAACAAGAGTGGAGCCAGAGGAGATGCTCACAGGAAGATGTTTGTGTGCCAGAAATCACCATCACATCTCCAAAATCAGCTGTGCTTTGTGCTTGGGGTCGGCAGCTGAAACAACAGCCTTGTATGATGCTGGTAGGCCACGCTTCAGTTCATAGGCACACACTTCCAAATGTTTCTGCAAATCTTCTGAGCTCATTTCAGAGGTTTCATGGGGCAGGGAACAGATAGAAAAGATGACCTTTCCTCAGAAGTCCTTCCCTCAATGGGTAGAGTTGGCAATGTCTCCCACTCGTAATTCATATTTCCATCTGTCCTCTCATTGAAGGATGAGGGTGAAAACATGCCTGGGGGAAGGCTGGCCACAGAGCTATTATTGGTTTTCCCTGCATCATTGCTGTCCAAAGTGAAGGAGACATCCTGGCCAGTGACAGGCAGGCAGAAGGGGCTGCAAACACTTACGAACCACTGAGCTGATTAAACTTGCTTTGATCATCACAGTAATTCTGCATCAAAGATGCTGTGTGGCAAATCACTGCATTGCACAGATCACTGTGCTGGAGCCATTCCTGGGTGAGTGTTTTTCTCCCCAGTGCCTGAAAATGGATTCTTTATTCCACAGTAAAAAGGGAAAGATTGAAGCAAACCATGGGCAGAATGAGCAAGCTGCAGGGTCTTCTCATTTCCACTGGGGCCGGCCTTACACAGCCTGTCCGGGCTCAGGGAGCAAAGAGGACACTTAAAGCCACTTTTCTTCTTTCTGATTTTGATTGCTGTGTGCTTCTTGCCTGCGGATCCAGGCCTTTGCTGTTCTATTTACCCTTCCCAGAAGTGCACTTAGCCATTAATGGAAGATTCGAATTCAGGCATTCACTCTGGGGAAAAAGTAGGTTACAATAAATAATGGTCACAGGTTAAGTCATCCAGGTATTGTGTATGCTCTTAATGGGTATCTGAGAAAAAATATGACATAATGCTTGCAAATAAATTTCCCCCATCACACCACCATCCATTTTAAATTACATCTCTTGAGAGTTTTCAGCTATTTTCTTTGCTTTCAAACACAGCTTCCCTGTGTGTCTCTGACTCTGAAGCAGAGAGCTGAATTCAAGCTGCAGAGAAATCTGTTAGAAGATGCCTGGAGGTATATGTGGCACAAAGACACGGGAACTTTATCTTCTTTTCTGGCTGCTCTGAACTGATTGTGGGGATTAATGATTTATCTCTCTTTAAAGAACTCCTTGGAGCTACATAGTCTCAAATCAGATAAAGTATATACTATTCCTCAATCAGGCACCTGCCAATTTAGGTTTAGCCTTTAATCTGGGCAGTTCTAGTTTTACAAAGATTTGACTTAAAGAAAAGTTTCCTGAGATATCATCACTGTTCATCACTTTTCCAAAACCTGTATGATATTCCTTCTGAGAGCTCTGTTAACCCGGAATGACTGTGAGAAGAAAGGAGAAATAGCAAAAATCTGCCTTTCTGCTGAGAACAATTCAACACCACACCTCTGCCTGGGTAAATCCCTTGAACAGTGTGTAGGGCTTGAGCTGGCTTCTGACACAAGGACAAAGGTTGCCTGGGAGAGTACCACAGGCACAATTCCTCCTGCCCCAAGGACTAGTGTTGGTTACCAGCAGGCACAGGGAAAGCAGGCAGCTCCCTCATCCAACCAGCACCTATTCCAGTTTGCTGCAGACTTACATATCCGTGCAAAAAGGGAGCAAGGGATTAGTCAGAAGCAGAAATACACAATATTGGTCCATAGACAAGTGTTTAAGAGCTCAGTACAGATGTTTGTGGAAATGCACCAGTGTGGCTCAGTGACATTAAATCTGATTATTGACTCCCTTGTAACAAAGTCAGTGGGAGTCATCTAGTTGAAAGCATGTTTGGACTAGATACTTGTCTGATTCATGTCTTTATTTATATGAATCCAAAGAGGAATTTGTTATCTGGGGTAAAAGAGAAACTGAGCAATTTATCCACATATACAATAAAAGAGAATTCACACACAGTCAGAGGTCTGCCAAATGCAAGGCAGCTCCAGAGAAAAATGGCATTGTAAACCACTTCATAGCTTAAAAGAAAATAAGCTGGGTGTACAACAAGGTAGGAACCATCTGCTTGGCTTCAGTGGGAATTTCCCCAGAGTAATCACTGCAGGGTTGGATAGATCATGAAATAAAGGAATTTTTTTCTACCTCTCGTAATTAAATTTACTGGGTTTCTGCAGAATAGTTCCTGGCACAGAGTAAGACATGTAGATGTAATACCTTATCATTGTAAGGCTACATAATTACCGTGATAAACAAGCCCATTTAGTTTAGCAGAGTCTCACATTTTGTCTGACTGACAGACATGCCTTTGCTACAGATCATAAGTCCATTTTTTGTAGTCATGTCAGATTTCCCATCCAGCCACTGCTGCATGCACCAAAATGCCTTTCCTTCCCACAGCATCCAAGATAAATATCTGCTTGATGTAGTACCAGATCCAGGGAGCTAAAATTTGAAGGGGTGACCCTATTTGCTTCATTCTTCTTCATGACATTCAGACTAAGCAGTTGACCTTTACACAGGTCTTGTGTAAAGCTGGGAGCAGAGAACATGAATCAAGGAGGTGGAGGTCTGTATGACCTTGTAATGAATGAATATTGTCCTTTGACTTGATGCTTTTGGACCCGCACCATAAATTCTTGATCAGGATGTAAATTCAGACCTACTCCTGGTTTGCTTCTGCTGTGGAATCTGGAATTAGTATTGCAGGTAGTGATTCTGTTCTAATGCAATTGGAATTAAATACTGCTGTCAATCCAAGTATGTTTAATTAAGCAATATTTACAGAGCAGTTGGATGCTCTGAGGACTAAAATATAGTGACCTGGAATTATTCAAGTCTTCTTTTTCTTTCTTTTGTATTTCCATGCTTCCGCATTTCTGCTTCTTTTGCCCTTGCAATTTAACACCGTGTCACATCCTCACAGCTGACCTTTAGAGGACAAGAAGCTGGGACCATTGTGTTGGTTCTGTGCTTTTTCCCTTACAGTTTCAAATAATACATATTAGATTTATTTTCTATGTGAAATGAAGCCAACCTTTAGAGTTACACAGTGTCAGAAATAACATTTTGTTGAATCTTTTTGAATATGCTAAGCTTTATTTTCCCAGCATCTGTGCTAAGTGGAAAAGGCCAGAAGTAGTAACAATAATTGTCCAGTGTTGTCTGTACTATTAATGAAAAATTAATAAATGACATGTTAAAACAACGATGAATAATTTATCTCCAAGCAGTGGGCCTGACAAGGAAAATCCACATTCTGGCTGTAATTTCTCAAAATACATCAAATACAGAAAGTAATTATTTCCCACAAGAGAGTTTAAAATGATGTTGATGATACATCTTGAATGTAAATATAGTCAGTTGAGTTTACAGAGACACACACAGAAAAAAATAGAAATAAGGAAATTTTTTAGAAGAGATGTTTATTGTATCTTTTGCAATGTTTGACTGACTTTCTAACGTCCTGTTTAGCAGGACCATTCTGCGTAATCAGGACCAGAGGAAGAATTATCAATGAGCAACGAACCAGCTTTTCTAAAATGCCCCATACTCCATGAGCAAAGTCTTTGGACCCCAGGACTTGGGCAGCATTTTTCCTTCCAGGAGCACAGTCAGGGTTTTTTGCCTCGTGGCTGCAGGGCTGAGACTCACCGAGGCTGTCTGAGCTCTGAAGGGCACGAGAGGAACCCGCAAGCCCTCAGATGAACCCAGAACTCGAGATTTTGCTCCATTTCTTTTTCTCCAGGCATCCTGATTGTTGCACATTTAGAAAACATAAATGTTAGATGAAGTTGAGTTGGACTGTGAACAACCTGCTTATTTACAGGACAGTCCCCCTGCTTGAATCCATCCACAGAGGGTTCCCAGAGTGGCATGTACCCCAACTCACATGGCTTGAGAGGTTTAAAGATGCTTCTGCATACACAATATTTGGGTCTGATGTCACTTTCAGGCTGACTTTCAGCCCACAGTCTGTAGTAATTTCCTGAGTTCTTTATCAATCTTTACAAACACGATATTTTGCACTAACAGGCTGCTCAAGAGACTCAGAGTCCAGCTCCCATTGGAATTCAGCACGGCAAAAGTGTTCCCGTCTTCTCGGCAAAGGTGTTCCCATCTTCTCGGCAAAGCTGAAAGCTCGGGCTGCCTGTCCTGCAGCGTAACACGGCTGTGCTGCAGTTCTGCGGGATACGCCAGATGCATTCAGGGCTGGGAACCAGGGGAGGTGAGGAGCAGATGCATCACGCCCTTCTGCTGCCTCTGCTCTGGGGACAGATGAGCCGGGGGCAGTGGGGGGAGAGCAGCCTCTTGAAGCAGCACAGCAGAAACCCCCAGGGAACACCGAATCTGTGCTTTGGATCCTTAGGGCAGGATGTTACAGATTTTTTTCCTACAATGCGCATTTTGAGATAAATACCAGATGCAGTGAAGCGTTTCCTCTGAACCAGTCTGTTAGAAAAGGGTCAAACTGCTGATGTGCCCATTACCGTGATAACCCAGGGCTGGGCAGTGTCCACGCAGCCATGTGGAACACGAACTGCTTCAATTACAGGGAGACACTCAGAGTCACATCGGGCTGGGTTTAACAGCAGCAGAACGGCCTGGCAGTGCACGGGGCTGGCAGCCTCTGACTGATGATGAACTGGCTGTGAGAGCTTTAATTAGCCAGCGACAAGGCAGAATTACAAGCTCTGTTTTACTAGCGCAAAGTAAATACTTGCTCTCCTGCTTTGCCCACCCCTGAAATTTATTAGGCACTTGGATGTGTCCACGCCTCAGAGTCAGGGAGGCAGATGCTGGGGGAGTGAGGAAGAGGCTTTTGCAACCTGACCCCTCAGGAGGAATAGCTGCAGCCAAGCCTTTTATGCTGGCACATTTTTCTGAAATATTTATGCCCGATCACCCGTTGTTGTTTACTTCACAGCCTCCTCTCCTTGCTCACCCGGGGCTGCATTATGAGACAGCCTTTGCTATTTAGGAAGCACAGAAAAAAAAAGTTAGGAGTCTGAAATTAGAGAAAAACCTTTCTGGCACGCGTTGAAGCTTCCACTAAGAGAGCTGTGCAGAATTAATTACCAGGCGGAAAGGGCTGGGAGTGGGGACTGGTGGGTGCCCCAGCAGTGTCATGCAGTCATGTGAAAGGCAGAATTCCCCTCTGCAGGCCTGGCCGCTGTACATTTTAGGTAGGAACTGCTTTTCAGGACCAGCTATTGTTGTTCCACCCAATCCATGCTGGATGCCTCCCCCTTCCCTGCGTGCAGAAAGGGCAGCTGCAGCCTCAGTGGCAACTACAGCAGCCAGGGACACAGGGAAAAGCCTCAGAGCAGGAGGCAGAAAGTAGGTTAACCTGAAAGCTGTGAGTGGAAACAGTGCTCTTATAGACATCTTTCTTATAGAATTTGATATATTCACTTTTTAGTGGCTCAGAAGCAGAGGGTGTTGCTTTGCATCACTGTCAGTGAGGAGGGAGCTGAACTCCCTCCCTTCATGCTCTCCTCTCTGACCTATCTAATTGCTGTAGGAGAAGGGAAGCCCAAAGAAAGTCAATATGGATAAAACCCTGTTGAATTCTGGTATTGGTCAAACTGCTGGTGGAAGGGTACAGCCTCCCTCGGGTCATAGATTTAGCTGAAGATAGCAGATTTGTCCTTTTCCACAATCTTGCAAGATGAGGTGCTTTTGCTGTGGGATTTTGGGGTTGCTTTGATCAGTTTTGGGGATTTTTTTTACTGTGTCTAGATCCAGGCTGCCTGAAGATAACTCTGTGTTTGCCAGTGATTTTACTGAAATAGGAATTTGACCTTGAAATATGCTGAGTTCACAGGCTATATAAACTACAGTATTTTGCATGTTTGCTCTAAATCCATCCAGCCAGAGAGCTGATGGTACATTTCCCCACTGCAAACTGATCTGCTGAAAAGCATGAACCTTGATTTAAAGGGAAGCCACCACTGCTGATTGCGTGTAGCATCTCAGACAGGGAATGGAAGGAGAATTGTGATCAAACACACTTTATTGACTTTATTCCTTCCTTAACTAATAGGAGAACTTCTGAAAATGTGCACAGTCGCCTTTTTATGAAATATGAAAGCAAGCACTAAATTACAATCCTCAAATCACCAATTCAGAGCCCTCAGAATTTTTTTTTTTTTTTTCCATTTCTTCATCTATAATTTCCGGGCTGGAGCTCTAGCCATTAATAGCAGCTACATCATTACAGCGCCGTGACACTTCAGCAGCACCCTCATCCATTTCAGTCATTGATCCACTAATGTGCGCCGGATGGGAGAGGGAAAGGGCGGCTCGTTCATCCTCCCCCTCCTTCCTCCTCCTCCTCTCACCAGGTGGCAACCGCTCACCCACTGCTTTAAATCCCTATCAGGTTGCGAGGCTCGGTGTTAATTGTCCCCGTACAAGGACTGACCCCGGATAGAGAAACGAAAATTAAGGCAACAGGGCCGTAGAAGTGAGTGAAATGCTACAGGAGGGAAAGGATCTGCACCTGCTTTCCTTGGCCCACAGACTGCAGACAGCCCTGGAAATGACAACTTAAGAGCTGGAGCTGCAAAGCACGCTTGTAGGCTTTGGGTTCTTCCTGGAATATGAAGCCAAACAAGGAAAAGAGTAGGAGAAAGGCTAATGAAATTAGGCAACAAGATTAACGGTACAGCAATGTACTGCTGGAGGAATGGTACTTTGAGTAGCATCAACTGCACAAGTAATTCTGTAATTCCAGCTGCATATGGAGCAAAAAATATCCTTCCTATGGACATGCATGGGTAATCTACATTGCAGCCCTGTGTTTGGGTATTTTTCTGACTTACAGAGATACTGAGCTGAAAGATACATTGCTTATGCCTGTAGCTTGTTGGGATTTTCTAATCCAGAAACCTGATTTTAAAATTTTTTTTTAAAAATCTATTCAACTAACCTATAGTCACATTCTTGCTTTCCCTTTCCACTCTTTTCTTGGTACATCTACTCTTTTGTTGTCATGTTCCTTATCTTTCTATTGCTCATCTTGGGGATCAAAGTATAAAGGAAATAAAAATCCTGTTAAGTTTTCAAAGGTCCACATAGCAGTAGATAATTGGTTTCCAATCAAGCCCAGACTTCTTTGATCTCCAAAGTCCTCACAAAGAACATTGTGCTAAGACACAAGCATGTGTTCGGTAGCACTACCAGGAGATCTAATTCTGAAAGTCTGCAATTACCTGAGCAGTGACACTTACAAAGATGAGAGAGATTGATAACAATGCTGTGTTTTTATCCCATCTTCCATTACAGTTGCATTAATGACAGATAACTACACCTGTCTGAAGAAATACTTTCAGTAATCTTTCTCTCATTCTGTAGTAAGAGGTGATGGTTCATGTAGCAGGCTCAGGATCAGAAACCAGTTCCCCAGATCACGGTTCAGTGACATGAGCACCCTTCCTTCTCATAGGTGGCTGCTCTTTCACGTTCTGCTCCATGGAAACGAAGAGAAATGTGCTGCCCATTCCAACCCTGCTTCATGTTTCACCTCCATGCAGCAGTTTATAACCTTTGCCTGTGCTGGTTGAACTTTTTGGGCTGTGGTGCAATGACCAGTGTAATGTTGTTTATATAACACAATGCCCAGCAGCTAAGGATATGAACTTTTTAAAACCAGCTTTGCCACCAGGAGAACCGTGATGTGAAACTACATCCCCGTTCATCTTTGCAAGGACTTAATCTCTTCTGTCATTTTGAACCTTAATGCCCTTCTAAACCAGGGGAGGTTTAGATTGCATATTAGGAAAAATTTCTCCACGAAAAAGGTGGTCAGGCACTGGAACAGGCTGCTCAGGGAAGTGCTGGAGTCACCATCCCTGGCTGGATTTAAAATATGTGTAGATGTGGCACTTGGGAACAAGTTTAGTCATGGGCCTGGCAATGCTGAGTTAATGGTAGGACTCGATGATCTTATAGGTCGTTTGCAACCTAAACAATTCTATGATTCTGCATGGAAAAGCAAAATGAATTCATGCTACAAAAACATGAGATAGGGTAAAATGACTGATGCTGGGTTTGTAGGAATCTTTTTTTTCTTTTTCTGTTTCTCTTTTGCTTATTTTTTCTTTTTCTTTTCCTTTTTCTTTCCTACTCTTCATGCCAAGGCTGTCCAGAAGCAAAAATTTTTTTGTGTATCAAGGCAGAATTATTTTGTGCAATCTGGAGAGTGCACAAGATGCACAGGTGTATACTTGTGCATGCATACCAAAATCTGTAATTGACTCTGCTTCTTTAAATAAACAGAATACATTCATTTAGCTTAAAATAGGACTCCTGTCAAGCTCCTGCCCTAGAGCAACTACCAATTGCACTGTCAAAATCACTCTCTGTGGTTCTGAATAGGTTTCTTAATGAAAGAGCAACATTAGCTCTTTAGAACATTTTGTCCCTGAAGGATGCAGCAGCAACAGCCACAGAATGATTTCTGGCTCAGACATGCTTATAAATGGTAGAAAACATAATGGTTTAAATCGTAATTATCAGCTCCCTGGAAATGCTTCATAACAGTGATTCAGGGAACCAAGAGACAAATGGACACTAAGAATGGTGCCCACTGATGAGAGCTTTGTTTCTCACATGCACACTGACCCCTTTAAAAATAATTATGGTGTGAGTATGTTGTCACTGAAACAATGCGAAAAGCAGGGAATGAAATTATTTGGGACTCAATCCAAAGAAAAATATGTTCTGGTAAAATGAAATTTTAATATTTGCTGGATTAAATAATGATGAGCATCTGAATGAAATTCTGTGTTTCTATTTTAGCAGTCTGGTCATACCAACTGTCACAGTAGCAATTTTTTATTCTGGTTAAACCTGGAGGCAGTAGCAGAGTAGAATATGACTTGAGTAGATATGTGTATATTCAAACCAAAGAAAAAGAGCTTTTCTTATAAAATGTGTGCTTGGAGGCAGGACTCAGGAGTTATTTCTTTAATAGGAATGGTGTGGCTGCACTCGGCTAAAGTCTCCCAATTGGAGCTACAGCACCATTTAAATGTTGAAGAATGGTATTTACCAACAGCCTCATGCATATCCCCAGTCTGGGCTCCAGACAGATCCAATGTCACTGTTCTCATGCAGGAAAAGCCCTCAAGCAGGGGCTTTTTTCCACAGAATGGAGGGCATCAGGATGAAAACCAACAACAAATCAACAACCAACAACAAAGCAGATGACATTTTCCATCAGAAGACAGAAGTATCTGTCCCTGCTTTGTCAGAGTCTTCTCCCTGGCAGCAGGAGACTGAACTTTTCCAGGTATGTTTGATCGTCTCAGTTCCTATACTTGCAGTCTGTTCCAAGAGCCACTATCAGCCCAGATGTGATTATTACAGAAAGAAGCGGCTTTGTCTAGGCACAACAAATCTCAATGCTGATAATAAAACAGTTAAAAGTGCTCTTCCTATGTTCTGCCCCACTTTCTGATATTGTGGTCCCTTTCCCTGCTCCTCAGGGCTCTGTGGTCCCTGCTGTCACTTTGGTGGTGGTGCTGAAGGTCAGTACTGTCTGGAGCCTTTCCCCAGGAGGACTGTGATGTTCATGGTGATAGTTTTGTCTTGCTCTAAGACCAATTTGGGTTCATTTTAATATTCTTGCTAACCCATTGCACCATTGCAATGACAAGCAAAGTAAAAGAATTTAGCCATAACCACCTAGGCACAAGAAAATCTGCTGTTACAGCTAATTCAAGTTAAAAGAAAGCTGCAGGCAGAGCAATAGAAGCTCAAACCAAGCAAGCAATCCAGCCTGTTGCAGCCCAGCCCTGGGGCCTTGCAAACTCAGCACTAAACGTGGCCTGTTACTAGTGATGGCAGTACAATACAACAGGGATACACAGCTGCATTATTATGCTATTTTTAAGTTTCTCATTTGTTTCTCATCCTACTCAGACCCTGCTAATACATTGCTCAAGGTAGGGGATCAGCAGAACATTAGGAGTTGAGTTAATGAAAGCCGACTCATTCCATACTGCACTCAGGATTGGTGTCTCCTTGGCTGTTTATAACATTCCATGGAGCATCTGCAATAAACGATACTGAATTAATACAAAGCTATAAATAGGTTAATCAGGTGGAATCTTCAGCTGCTAAAACAGTAGAGTTACACAATTATACTGACCTTGGCTCATTATGGTGCAAGTTTTCATTACGAAATTTCAGTTCCAACCTGGAGAACTTCTTTATCTGGCATCTGGGTCAGCTTGCTCTTGTAGTCTTCACTTTTCCACTGAACTATTAAGCAATGAGGCCAATGTTGGAGCAATTTCTTAGGGGTTTGTGATAATTATTCATATAACTGCTGAGCACAAAAAGTTTCTGTAGAAAAGTGAGTCAAGACTAAGAAGTCAAGCCCCTTCCACCAAACAGTTTAATATCTGAAGAGCTGAAAAGATGAATTGCACCTATATAGCTTGCACTTTAAAAATGTAAATGAAGTCTATATATGCAATTCCTCTGTGACAGCTTCCTCTATTAACAGACTAAGTCATCCATCTGTCACAGGGAGAAAAAAACCTATTTGCCACTCAAAACCACAAACCCAACAAAATTGCTCAGATTACTCAGCATCACCTCAGTGCGTGGTTAGTAAGTAGACTGCTTAAAAATAACTAAACAATTGGCAGAACAAGACAGTGTTCAGGGGTAAGAAGTAATATGTGCCTTGAAATGGCATCAACTTCTGCAGATGCTGGCTGGAATTATTTTCATGGCATTATTTACAGTTCCCACACCTTTGCTTCTTTCTGAAATAAAATGAAATATACAAATAATGGTTTCCAGGATATGTATGTATGCCCTAATCCCAAAGTATCCACCATAATGTATTTCCATTTTCTACCCCAGAAGAAAAAGGTAGAAACTTTTCATGTTGCAGCTTTCTCCTCTTAGACAAGACCAGCCAGAGCAGTCTTTGTCAGCATCCCACTTGAGAGACAAACTGGAGAGAGAAGAAACTGTGGGCCTGTCCCACTGGTTGATCAGATCACATTTAATCATATCAAGGCATCCATTTTTTCATTATTTTGTTTGGTTGATATTTAGAAACAAAAAGGCAACCCTATTTTAGAAATTTGGCAATTAGAATTATATTAGTAGATCAAATTGACATTTGTAATTAATTATAAAAGGGAGGGAAAGGGTTTATGCTCACTCTTGATCTCTTAGAATGCAAAAATATGGTCTGATAAGCATATTTGCTATCTTGGAAACATCAAGGTTTATTGTGATTTGTTGGCTGATATGAACCCAACTCCTTATTTAATGATCCAAGCTGAGATCATGGCTCCAGAGAAGCAGACATATAACATATATAGCATGAAAGTGCTCACACAATTTTGATGCATGATTTAGCCGGTATTACTATTACTTTTCCTAAATTTTGGCAAAAAGTCAGGGAACAGCAGAATTCTAAACTGTGAATGTAAGGTCTTATTTATGAACAGCAAAGCAGCCTTCTGGTGTATGGCTCTGAGAGGGTGATACTTCAGTTATTAGTGGCTTAACTATGTATCTTGTACGATCCTGGCAAGCTTTTGCCAATGTAAGCAAGGGGTGACAGCATTTTGATCCCAAATTCTTCAGGCTTTGGTTCCTTAGTAATTTGTGCTTGATTGTTTGAACAAAGAAACAGCATAAAATAATAAATTTTTGATCAGAAATATTATAGATATGAAATACGTATTTCACAGCTATAATATATATGACAGATGATATACAAATATATATGAAATGTGTTTCTCCTCTCACTGGTTTATACTTTACTTCCGAGGCAGCACTGTAAGATTCCCTCTGAAGGTTACAAACTTGTAACCTTCATCCCAGACCAAAGCTGTCCCACAGCTGTCGGAGCTGACCCAGGACCTGTCCCTGTGCTGAGCTGGTAGCAAACACGGCTGTTGGGAAGCTCAGAACTGTTGCCAGGTCAGTAGAACACCTCTGTTTGGGTGTCTTTCTTTTAAACATGACCAAGCTATCCAGTTTTCTCCAGTAACCACTTTTTTCTTAATTTTCGTTCTTGTTTTTCCTTCTGAAAAAAACACTATCAGAAATGCCAAGATGAGTTTGTGAAGCAGAGTGAAGACTGTGCATTTCTGCTGACAGCAAAATTTCCACAGATGTGTTCAGGTTTTCCTTCTGACCAGGACGCCACGTTTGCTACGCAGATGGGATTTCCCCTGCAGATCAGCTCTGATTTTATCTGTGTTGTCCATAACCCTGTGGAGCTGCACAAACTGCTGACTGCTGAATCCTCAAGGTGAAGGACAAGCCCAAAAACATTTTCAGGGATTTGAAAGGATGGAATTAACAAGGCAGGAGAATGTGAGTTTAAAAGCCAGGATAAAAAACATAAAGATTTTCTTTTCCCTTTCAGGAAGCTGAAAGGAAAATTGTCTGTAAACGTTCAGTTTTGATGGACAGCCTGCTAACAGCAAAAATAGGAGTCTCTGAAAACATTAGCAAATAAAAATTCATGACCCAAATTAAGAAATATGAACTTGACAGGTGCTTCCTGCGGATGTGGAGATGAGGGAAGCAGAAGTGGGTTTCTCGAGGAAGCGATAATGACGCTGCAGAGAACAGGTAATTTGTGTCTCCTCTCCAGGGCAGCTCAGCATGGGGGGATCCTGCCCTGCTAATCAAGGCGTGCCCCTGCTGCGTGCCATGGGTGCTGCACCTGCAGAGGGGTTATTGTGTAACTCAGTCGCGTAGGGGAAAGCTGGAGATGGCTTTTCTGAGACTGCAGCACCTTCCCACATTTACAGGAGATGCTCGAGTGGATCAGTTCATCTCCCTGCTTTCTAGCAGAACAAACCCAAGTCACTCTGGAATCGTTCATTAGCTGGGAATGTAAATGTGCGTTCGCTTCGCCTCCTCACCAACGCAGCCTGGTTCCCTCTTGAAATATTCAATGTTTTGTCCAGTCTGGCTTTAAAAGTGTGAAGTTACAGGCTCCTTCCACTCCTGGTCTAGCGACATTCAAGGTCAGAAGTTTTCATTGACAATGAGTTTCAGTTTTCCTCAATGATGTAACTCCATTCTTCATTGCATTCTCATAAATCAAGGTTTCATAATTCTTTCAGTCTTGCTGCTTAAGTCTTCCAAATCTTTTTATTGAGAACTAATGTTGCTTTAACCCCAAGCCATAATTTAACTATGCTAAACTTAGTTCTGTCTGCTGCCCTCTTCTCTAAAATCAGATCTTTTGCTGTTTTCTGCAGAACTTCCTGTATCTTGTTATGTCCATTACGCAGCACAAAGACATTTTCCCCTGCTTCATCTCTCCACACTGGAAATGGGGTACTATAAACCTTCAAACATGTAACACAAATGTCACGTTTCTGCCATCCTCAGTGTAACTTACTGAAGCAGGTTTATGCTCACTGTCTAGGGCTCCCTGTGGAGGATACCCTCCCTCTTTTCAGAAGAGAATCATTCACTTTAGAAAATGAGTTTCACCTTTTTGAAAATTAAGGTGATTAAGAGAATATCAGCCTAGCACAGAAACAGGGTTCTCCCTTTCATGTGTTTCCTTATTTTTCAGTATGTAAAATGTTTCACCAGAGGAACGGGACACCATACAAACCCCTTCTGAGTTACGATGCTGTAGAGCAGAAAGGCAAAGCCAGCAAGATGTGTCTACTTTTTGGTCAAAGTTACAGGACACTGGCAAAGTTGTGACTTCCACAGCACTGTTGTAGCAGATTTTATACCAGCAACATTTACTGTAATCACCAGCAGGAGTTTAATGAAACAGAGTTCGGAATATACGTCCTAGCAAGGGCAATTTAAGTAGCCCAGTGAGACACCACATTCCAAGATGAATCTTTTTATCCTCACAGATCTGACTCCAAAGGCAATGCCAGCTACCAGTCCAAACATGCAAAATTTAACATTTCACACTCTTCTTTTTTGGCATTTCCAAGAAGCTTATGACACCTGAAAATTTTAATCCTCCATATGCTTGATTCCTGAACTGCTCTTCAGTTCTTTCTCTCACAGTTCAAAGGGAACCTCAGCTGATAAAGGATTCACCAGGAACACAAGGTTTAGGTTGAAAGGGCTCATACAACTTGGGACAGATTCACTTCACTGAGCATTAATCCACTTTAATCCAACTGGATCACATACCAAACTAGCAAAATTCTTGAGGCTTTGACAGCACCAGTTCTGTTGATATTTAAAGGTTAACAAAGTCAGTAGATCCTGTGCTACTTGTATCTACACCGAGAACTTTGGCTGAGAATCTTAAAATGAGTTAATGAATATGAAGTGGAGACCACACACTGATAGCACTTTTTTTTTTTCCCAATAAGATGTAGAGGCTCCAAATCTTGTATCAGAATGCAAGTGCCATAAGATTACCATGCTTCAATAACCCAGTCATTTCAAGAATATCGAAGTGAGAGAAAAATATAAGAACATGCAAAATGTTCAATTTTGATACAACTTCCTCACTGCTTGAGAAAGCAAAGTCTCCCTAAATATCTAAGTGCCTCATGCAGGCACAGGAGAAAAATGATCTGGGGTGGGAGATGACAATCTCTGAGACCCAAGAGGATGGGAGAAAGATGCAGAGCTATAATAAAAGCTGTCAAGTTCATCATCTTGCTGTAGCACTGTCCTTGTTGCAGGTGTTAAATACTGAGGACGAACAGCTTAATATCCAAGTGAAGTCCTCAGAGGGGATCCTACAGAGTGACAAGATTTTTAAGAGGCTGATGAAAACTAGAAGGGAACCAAAACTAGAAAAAACACACAGTGAAGGCAATTAAAAAATAAATAAAAACATATATAAGCCCTATGTATAAAAGCCTTCCTTGAAGGCCCTGAAGGAAGAAATGATGCTCACTCGCCCACATGACATTTGTCTCCAATTCAACAAACTGATGTTGTGACTGATGCACTCTGCACTCAAATGCAATAGAAAGCCGAGGTCTTGACCAGCTGCAGCCTTTCTGGAAAGATATGAGGGCTCTCAGGAAAGAGCAGATGTTAATCTGTGCCCAGGATGGCTCCATCCTGGCCACTTCCCTTGGCTTCCAATTTTCATGGGCAAGAGTGTGCTGATTCACTCTGAGCCCTGCACAGTGCAGTACAGGGAACAGGTTTATCCCATAAGATGCTGTAGTGGCAAGCTCAAAATAAATGAGGACTGCAGGATCAAAGGCAAGATGTAAAATGTTAAAACACCTTCTGTCTCAAGGTCACCCATACAAAAATTATTACGGATTCTGTAATAATAGCAGCAGTCGCTTCACTGAAATTAATTTATTTTGAGAATATCCCTTTTAATCCTCCATGCATTTTTTAGCACAAAAAGTTGAATTTTATCACAACCTCCTTCATAAAACTTAATATTGTATGTCTGGTAATGTGGCTGTTTCAACAATTCCTCATTGGAAATCCCACATCTGTGACACCTTGGCAACACTGTTAGTAAGTGACCTACACAAAGTTTAATAGAAAATTTTTACTGAATATCCTCTGTTTAATGTAAACAAGGCAGGAGGCAAAACAAGGAGTATATATTTTATATAATTACACTATTTTACAGGGCACAGAAAGCATTAAGGACATGGTTTGAAAACCCTGTATGATATGCAAATCAGATATGGATTTTCCATGTAGCCCCAGGTCTACTACAGGACCCTTCAATATTACCAAGTACTTCAGGTTAGTATTTCTTCTAGCAAGACAAAGAGCTCTAATAAAATGTCACCTGGGAGATTGCACAGCAGGTTATGGTAGAAATTACCATGCATTTACAAAGCCATTCCATGATTACTTGTGCCCTGTAAAATCAAGTGTGGCAATCTTTACACTAATCATAGTGTAAGCAAGCTTGGGATTCTGGTCCTTTTTTTTATATATATATATATATATGTATATATATACATAGGTGATGTACAACCAGACTCAAGCTGTGTCTCAAGTCACAGCTTTTATATTGCACAGACAAATATATAGTAGGAACATTACACGGACAGGATCTGAATAACAGGAATATTACAGTCATATGAGAAACTAAGGACAAACTTGTTCTATCAGATCTAGCACATGGCTTATTACAAAATTTTCTAAATCAGAGTCTAAATCAAATACATACTATAAATGAAAAAAAAAAGTAAAAAATGCTTCTATTTACACACATGTGCATGAGGATTAAAATGTGGTTTGGATCTGCTTTTTGAAATAAAAAATTACTTTAGTATCCCATCTCAAGTATTTCAATCTAATCCTAGTGGCCCCATTCTCTAAGGTGATGAGCACTCGCCTTTCCCACTGACATCTGGAGGATCTGCACATGCCATGAACTCTTCAGGCCATGTATTTTCTCGGGTGTCCCTCTCTGGGTAATAAATAACCACATACAAACACACGCACACAGAAACAAAATGGGCTCCTCAATGACATGCATAGATCAAAAAGGTGAAAACATGGACCTGAACTAACTTCTAACGATTAAAAAAAAAAGTGCATGAAAAATATCACCACAAAAAAATAATTAAACGAGTTCCATCTCTTAAGAAAGATTAAATCACTTTTACAAAAATAAATGTCATTGTTATCAGGTATGGTAATTAAGGGTTTGTAGGCAGCACTCACAAAAGCAGTTTAGGCTAAAGCAACTTTAAGGACTGCTTCACTTCTCCCTGGATGGATCCATGTCTTATAAATTTATCAACTAAACAACATTTGGTTTGCAAGAACATCACCAATGTCATTGCAGACTGAACAATCACAGCCTGAATTTAAGAGTGATTATAGTTATATCTACTTATTTTTCTCATGGACAAGCTTAAGGAGCTGTGTTTGCAGCTCAGCAGAGTGTTTTGCATTAAAAGCCAGAGAGGCTGCAGCCTTTCAGTGTAATGAGTTCAGGTGTCAGTGAAAACAGCAACGACAACAAAGGAAGTGATGTTAATGCTTTCCTTTGAGATCAGGCAACTCTTGAATGGCTTTATAAATTCTTGTATTACTTGGAATGCTCTTGCAAGTTTTGCTTAACATTTCTCTCACTTTCATTTATAGTAGTATTCTCACTTCCATTTTCCACTGAAATTGGGACATTAGGAGTATTCTGGAGCATACACTCTAAAAAAAATAAATAATGAAAATAGATAATTTGAGGAAAAATTAATTCAGTTCAAGCAAAACCAACAAATATCCAAATTCAGTAAAGCATCAGCATTTCTGCTCAACAGCTTAACTTTGTTCATGTAAAAGATTGTGATTTAGGAAAAACATTCTTGAAATTACACATATGTTTAACAGTTTTGCTGAACTGGGACCTTATTAATAACAAATGTATCTATTAAACATCACTGCATAGACATCAACGTGTTCTAAACTATGTGTCAGGTATTAATAAAGCTTCTAATGTAGACTGACTGCAATACAGATCACTAAAAAGAATTTGCTACATTCAAGGTATGTTTCTAAAGAAGAAAAATGAAGAAAGTGTCATTTTTTAAACTTTATCCTACTATGCTACTTGGACCTGAAAACACTTTAGAGCTAAATTCAGAAAAAACAGGTGAAGAAGTAAAACATATTTTTGTTTGCCAGAGAAATGCAACATTTTTTACAGAAGTGTCCCAGTACAGGGAGCCACTGAATACAGGTTTTACCTGCCAAAATGTTTCCCCAGTTCCAGAATTTCCTTCTCCAGCTGAACTTGCACTGGAAGCTTTTACAGCAGGATGCTCTTCACTGGTGACAGGAATAAATTTAGCCCATTAACTGTGACACTGCTCTAATTAACCTGCTAACTTAAAAGGCCTCTTAAAATCCAGATTCCATGAATATTAAAAAACAAGACCTCAAAGATGGATACAGAGCAGAATCCGATTCTAGGTACAGTCATGTAAATCCAGAAAAATTCTAGTGACTGAATAAATTAGTCCATGTTTGCATATGAGCAATGACATCTGAAATGGGCGTTACCTGTGCAAACAGGGGAGGAGGAAAGACAAAGAAAGAGAGACAATGTAAACTGAAGGAGCTGAGCTCTACCTTGCCTTGTTCATAGGAGGGGAAAGAGGTCCCACCCACGAGTGTGGAGAGCAGGACAGGTCACTGGGTGTGACTGGAAGGTCCAGCACAGCCACCTGCCGGTGCACAGGGTGGTGGCAGGGAGGACTCTGTGAAGGGCAGAAGCAAAGCACCCTGCAGTGGCCTCTGCCTGCAATGCGAACACCTGCCCTGGCTGATGGAATTCACATGGAAAAAGATTCACTGAAAGGCATTCCTGCATCCCAGCACTATGAAAAGCACGTGCAAATTTTGGTCCTATATAAGTTATCAATGCTTTAGCTGAATTGGCATCACTGTCATGGGTTAGATAAGCAATAAAAATACCTCTCAAAATAACAAAACGTTTATGCTGCCAATTTTCAAGGCACAAAAGATTAAACCAATTCAGGCTAAATACCAATTTAAAAGAAATTAAAAATACTGTTTCAGTAACAACTACTGATGACCTATAACTAACCTCCCTTTAAAGGTGACATGAGTCAACTAACCAGAGTTCCCATGCAAAAACCTAAAGCAAATCTAGTTACACAGATGACCTGGAGATCAACCACTTGGAATGACAGAGACAAACATGCTACAAACATGTACACTTCAGATATATTTGTTATGGATGTGATGCCAAATCAGGATTAATTTCTTTAGTATTGATTTTTACATCTCTTGGAGCAATCCACTGAGGAATCAAGCTCAGAGTTGTATTTAAGATCTACCAAAACAAAAATAATCCCTCATTAACATATCCTACTGTATACGGATTGGTGGATTTAACTTCTTCATTTTTAATAATATAGATTGCAACTATAGGTGTCTTTTCCTTTCATCTATCCAACTGAAAAGAAAAAGAATTAAGACATAAAAATGTTATAAAATTAATTTGCTTTTTAAAATATGGTCACAAAGAGCAAATTGGTGCATGTGAGCCCCGTAACATACAAGAGACCAAACTCTCTAAACATTGTCATTAGAATAACCAAGGTCTGTGGTTCCTCATGCAGCTTTTGCAGCTCTTCACACAGTGGCTAGAAATGCTCTGTATTGGTTTCTCCCAGAATGCCTTCCCTCATATCCTAAGTCCATTTCAATCAGTCTCCCTTGCAATCTCAACATCTGGTGAAAGGAACTTGTCTTCCAAACGTCCCCTGCCACTTTGCCAGGAGGCACCATCTTCCATCTGGGTGTTGCCAGTGTCCTCGCTGACCCCAGCCTGGAGCCAGGCTCAGCCCCCGGGCTGCTCAGGGCGTGGCCGAGGTGTGGTACTTCACAAAGGCAATCGCTGCCAGCTCCTTGCAGAACTCTTCCAGCACAATCACGCCCTCTAGTAACGTCATGTGGTCAATGCTGGGACAGAAAGAGAATTGCAGGGAGTCAGGACAGACACAAACTCAGCCACGCCTCTTAGAGAACGTGCAATGTGTTTACTCACATGGGCCCTTCCGGCTCCAAGCCCAGCAGGCGCTTTCTGACCAGCAGAAGTTTGGGAGTGAAATCTGGGATGCGCTGGATTCTAACCATGAGGTCCCCGACGACCTGTAAAGCCCATGCCATCAACACACAAAAGTTAACACCTCTCAGAGTGCCTGGCAGCAAGGTTAAATGACAGGTTCAGTGCCCAGGGCACAGACCCACAGCAGCATCCTCACAGGCTCACAAACAACCTGTAGAGAGGCTGCTCTCCCCCAAAAGAGGGTGAGTGGGTGCAGAAAGTAAAGAAATACAAAAGCCTTACTTGCTGTTGTCACAAATACCATTACTTACTTTAATTATGTCAATGATTAATTTGTTTTATTCCATGTTGCCACAGGCAATGGACCTGTGAATTCCTGGGCTTAGGGAAAGCACAAGGGGAGAGAGTGAACATGATATTTTGGAACAGGGAGGGCTGCTGTGAAAAAAGGAGCCAAGCCCTCTGTTAGCATTGGGCAAGCATCAGTAACAGGCTCCTGACCAGCTTAATAACAGCTGGTGCGTGGGGTAAGCGAGGGATTCTGACTGAGGAGACTGCAGTGTGACAGGCACCCAGCCAGCACCTCCAGGATGCAGGTCTGGCAGGAAGAGATGGAATTGCAGAGGGAAAGGGAGGGGACTTCTGATAAATCCAGGACTTCACTGTCAAGAAGAGCCTTCATCAGAAAAAAAGAGCATGAGCAGAGATATCCATCCAGGCCCAATCTTGATTCAAAATCAGGACTGTAAGCATCTACTTTCAATGAGAGACATTGACCAACCTAAACTACCCACCAATTACTACCACTAACTACAAAGATATTAAATACATTACTGCTCTATAGCCATATGCAAATATTAACTGTGTTTTTACTCACTCTGACAATCACAGAGAATAGAGACTTGCAGCCAGAGGCGAGGTTGACATAAGGATCCAGAAGGTATTCATGTATATGAGGATGGGGAAACAGGGACAGTTTGGACAACACTGACGTAACTTGTAAATTTACATCATAGGGCTACAAAAAGAGGAAAACACAGTGCTTGGTTATTTTCATGCTGGCTGCTTTTCATCCAGCTCATGTTTATTTAAACACTAGAACCTTATACGCTGGGTTATGAATAAATAAAGACAAAAAGTTAGATTAGAAGACAGGCCCAACCTCTGCTTTTCACAACAGCAGTGGTGTGAATATGACAGCTGGGCATTAGATGTTATTATCTGTATCACTGCTACAACCACTTGAAGCTTTTGCACACTTATTTATTGCAGGGCAATATCCTCCTCCCATAAAACATTTCTTCAGCTAAACAAATAGCATGGAATCATCCTGGATGAAACATCTGTTTGCTCCTCTTGGAAAACTCCGAAGTATATGAGCTCAGGAAATTGCCAGATAGAAATCCATGTTTACGGCTAATGCGTTATTTCTCTTCTACTTTATTTTTTTCTGGGAAAGAACCATTGCAGAAGGCCTGGCCATCTTGTCGCAGCATGCTGTGTATGGGACATGGGACCAGTCCTGGGCTGGGAAAGCAGCAGGGAATTCTGGGCTTCTTGTCTACCTCCCTTCCCCACATCAACCAAATGGGAAAGGCAACACTGTCAGATGCTGGAAGACGCTTAGCAGTCATAAGGAATAAAACAGTACCTAATTTTCTAGGGAAAAAAAATAGTGCCTAGTTTAAATGATTTTACCATTCTAGTAAGGAACTCATTTCCGTAAAAGCAAGTATTTTCCCTCTTTGATTTTCTCATCCCAGTGAAAACAAGCTGACATTGTAATTCAGCCCAAACTAGTAGAATTTCCTTCCATTTCTTCAATGGTACAACAGACTAAGTTGACAAGAGATAGACAGACATTCCTTTGGTACACCTCTGTGTCAATCAACCTTGTTGGTTTAAGTGGATTCCAGGGCCCTCATTCAATCTCTCTGATTGCATATTGGCAGTAACACCCTCACTGGCATAATAATTTCTAGAAGAGGAGGATTTAATGACCTCAAATTCTCATCTTCTTGCTCTCAAGTTAGCATCCCACTAAAGAATCAGAGAACAGATTCTTCCCCTTTTCAGATCTGGAAGATTTGGATGAATTCAGCCTCAGATTAAGACAGATATATTTAGCCGTGTCTACATGTCTCAGCTCTCATTAGCCTACTCAGCAGAGATCTGACACCTGATACCCCTGCCCACACACAAACATCTCCTGCCATCTCAGATGCTCCTCAGTATCTGCTGGTCTCTCGATGGTTCCACAGAGCGTGGATCCTGCGAGATCTGTGTTGTAACCACAAACTTCTGGGAATATCCTGGACATCACAAAAATGGCAACAGATACCCAAGCTCAGGTACCTGAGTTGAGCTTTCAATCCACACAGTCAAGGAAGCTGTGGTGGTGATTCCCTTTGCACTAAAAGAGACACCTACTTGCTTTTCAGCCTAAGAGCCTCAGGGACTACTGGGGCTGTTCTGACAAAATTTCCACTGACTACATGTGTACACATAAGTAATGTTTAGGTATCTTATTCTTGAATTTGTTACCACACACTGTTGCATTGCTAAGTTGCTTTACAGATCTTTTGAAATGAAAGCACTTATTTCTTCCAGCTAGTGGCAGTTATTTCTGTACTTGGCACTCCAGCAATAGATTCATCCCAATCTCCTAACAAATGAAGCTTTCAGACCCTGGACCACAGATGTTACAGGTAAAAGAGATCACTGCATTTTGAGTTATTATGGCAGAGCTACTCTGCAGAGAGAGACAAAAATTCCTTCCATAAATCCATTCACTGCCTACCTAGCTGAACTGCAGGAGAAGGCCTTTAGAGCTATTTGAGTCAGCCAATTCATTAGGAAGCTTTGAAGGCATGAGCATTATCTGGTGTTCACAAGAAGAGAGGGAAACAAAGGAGTAACACGTGCTGCATTGTTCAGACAGATTGCTGTTGTGATTCCTACTAATTGAGAGCATTAAGGAAAGCTGCTTCTTCACACAGAGCTTTTATTTCTGTCCATATGTCAGGAGACTCAGTAAAATGGCCCCATATCAGATAAATCCTAAAAAAATTCCCTGTAACTAAAAAGATTAAACCCAGCAAAATTTGAAGTTCAGGAAATTTTTGAAAAATTCTTAGGGAACAGTCAGTTCCATAGAAATTTATAATATTAGCAGGAGTAAGAAGGTAGTGTCTAGTACATGAGGTATTTGAAACAAGCTACTTCACTTGTGTGCCTGAGCTACTTTCTGTCAGAAACTAGGTTAGTGAGAGCTACCACCTCTGCAAAGCTTTCTGATATCACAGATTCTTATCACAGTGTTCCCATGAACACTCACAGAGCTGACCTAGAGGCTACTACTGGCTTCCTGACATGTTCCCTGTGCACTATTTGTATGTGCAAATGGCTCTTGTCCTGCTTATGTCCAGGAAATGGGACATTACACAATAATATGACACTGTAATAGACAAGAGAGTGATAGGAATTCACAGGACCTGACGGAGATTAGCTCTTTACAAGTGATGAATGTATCAGAAATTGAATTCCTAACTTGTTTTTTCTTACCTGATCAAGAATCCTGCCCATTCTTTCAAACAGGACTTTCAAGAAGTGTCCTTCAAAAAATGGCGCTTCTAAATTGCACTTTTCCAAAGATCTGGGAGATCCAGGCCACTCCCACCGTAAGCAAATAACACAATAATCCCGGAACTAGAAAAAAGTAGTGAGGAAAACAGACTTAAATCTCCATGGAAACCATTTAATTTCCTTTGATAGTCGATACACCTTAAAACCACAATCCGTAGCTAAATGATAAATCTAAGCTCAAAAAAATCAGTCATTCTAAAGTAAACACTACCAGTAAAAACACTATCAGCAGGCACCTCATTTTCTTCTTGACATTCCAGCTAGTCAGGATGGGTAGGGTAGTCTGAGAAACAGTGAGTGGAGAACAGAGCTCCCAAAACTCAGCTGGGGTCAAAACACAAAGCAAAGCCAACAATACACATCCTGATCAGGGTCCTTCTAGGAACTGCTTTCTTACACATCTTCTTGTCAGTTCATTCCACACTTCCACTGTATTAGGTGTACTTTATGTTGCTATCCAAACTATACTGCTTCCTAATTCCCCAGACAAGAAAGACATGCGTCTATGCAGAAGATACAAATGAAAAGTATTTCAGGGCTTCCTTTTCCCTCTTTTTGTCTTCTAACACCCCTGGCAGTCTTTCTCTACCTTTCCCCATATTTGCTGTGGGCTGCCTGATGTCTCACTTGCAAGGAATTGTATCTTGAAAGGAGCACAGGTTAAAGGAGAGAAAATAAGGAACACAGGCATCAACAGAAGAGAGAAGAGACTCAGAAATTCTGCATTGATTGTAGCTTACCTGCTTGTGCAGGCTGCCAGGAATAGAAATAAGGAAGCAGAACAGCTATTTGGATGTAATAACAGGAACAGGCAGGGCTACTCTTAGGGGGGAAATATTTTAACAGTAGCCGTATCATCGTCAGGAAGTGACAGAAACCAATTCTGTTCTCTAATAACTCCCTGTACACTCTTTTTCCCAAGGCATGGAAGAAAGACAAAGATGATAAGTGGTTTCTGGCATCCAAGAATAGAACATAGGGGAGTTTTACATCAGCCTTTGTTTCCTTATTCTCTATTTTCTATTCCCTTTCTTCTCAGGAGAGACTACAGATGAAGCAATATAATAAATACAGAAATCCAAGCTTCCCATCTTAAGCCACTGATAACGTAATTCCAAGGTTATGGAATTCTTGAATTACCTGCTAAATATAGCTCTCTCAGTTACTCTGCTCCTTTGCATAAATTTTTCTATTCTAGAAGATTCACAGGGTTTCAATAAGAAAGCTGCAAACAATCAATGATTGTCCTCTGATCAAGGAAACTTTATATTTGTAAAACCAAAACTTGCATTTATTTTGAAACAGTAAATCATAAAGCCTTCCCTGCCTACCCAACCTCCAACTTCCAACCTGAATGCCTTAGGCTATGCGTTCCCTGTGATGAGCCTTTATTTGCAAAGTCCCAGATTGCATAACTCCTATGCAGCATTTTAATTTCTCTTTAGTTCTTTCAAACAGCTTGGCAGGCAATTCTCCAAGAGAATGCAGATAAATGCAGAAGCAAATTAAGAATCTATCTGCGGTTCAGATTTTCTCTCACTGTATTTGTTATATGAATATTAATGCATTTAATGTCATCCATTATTCCCACTAGAGCAATACAAGGTGAATTCATCATCAAAAGATCTCCAAAGGTAAGTTTTCATTAAAAATGAAAATTGAATTTCCCCATCTTCCATTACCAAAAGATGCATTTAATAGGACTATTTACAGAACCATTTGTATATTCTCACCAGTATTTCATATTCTCAAGGACTAAGGAAGAGTTCACTGACTTACTTGTCTGTGGGCATCTCTGAGGTAAGTATCGTAACCTGTACCCTCCACATGGTAGGATGACTTTGCTTCATCAGGTACAAGACAGAGAAAACTAAAGAGAAAAAAAGTACATTAATGACTGTATTCCACAGAGCACCAGATCAATACTTTCTCATCATCTGTAGCAGTGTACACAAAATGTTGAACTGTCTGGCCAATTAATCCACGGACTGTACCATAACTTTATGTGAAGAACAGAGAATAGAAAATCTATTTAAGCAGGTCTATTCCAGCTACTGTTTGTAAAAACTAGATATATACTTCAGAACTTTTGTATCTAGCACTAAAGTCATCAGTGGAAGCATTTTCTGAGAATCAGCAGACAAAATGGAGGTGAAAAGGAATATTCATAAACAGGTCAAGTATTTGCTAAAGGTCAGACTCCATCTTACTAGAGCTAAAAATAATATACTTGGGATAAATAAGTCAAAAGAGAAGGCGAATTACAGTTAAAAGTCTTCTTAACCTACTTCATAGGTAGTTTTATTTACCATGGTTTGTTGTGGCAAAAAATGAACATCTAAGACACACAGGAGTATTTGCATATAAATGTCCCAGTTACAAATATAATTGCCTTTGCCAGGTGTGCAGTCAAACAATATATGTCTTTAATACTTCACCAATATCTGACCTAAAATGCATCAGGAAATTCTGAATCATATTAGTAACTGTCTATAAAAAAAATAAATTAAAACCACTGAAATTTCTGGACAGCAAAATAAAACTCAGCCTTTGGACCTTGATTCTAAACTTCAGCTTTCTTCATACTCCAAGAACTGCTGGATGCTCCTGTAAGATTTATATGCAGAAATTTGTAGTAGCTGACTTCTCATGTGGAGTTCATCTTATCTCAAAAAATACAAATTTGCAAAACACTGCAAATCAGAAAACATTTCTATTCACTGATGAAGATTACACGAGGTGAATTTAGGAGAGTGTTCTTTGTGTCTTTGCTCCAAACCATGTCCACCATAAACTATAAATAGCAATTCTGGGGGAAAGAGGGCAAGAAGTGACGATGCTGTTCTGTCCTGACTGTCCCTGGGCTGTTTGCTTCCCTTGGCTAACACCTTTGATTATTTCTGGGCAAGCAGATAGGTCAGCACTGACACACCACTGCTGCTCTACCATGTGT
The DNA here is from genome assembly GCA_013397565.1 of Ptilonorhynchus violaceus. NCBI lineage: Eukaryota > Metazoa > Chordata > Aves > Passeriformes > Ptilonorhynchidae > Ptilonorhynchus > Ptilonorhynchus violaceus. The sequence goes on from VZRJ01006864.1 coordinate 969,796, forward strand.
TGAGAGCAAACAGCCCTCGTCCTAATATTAGTTCCTAAGAGAATTACTATCACTAAGTTGCTTAGAGCAGAGCTTGTCCTCTTTGTGATATCCAATTTGCAGTGACTCCAACAGGCACTGAGGTGTGTCACAGGTGACAGAGGTGCCCCCTGATTTTCAGGGAACAGAAGGTTATCTCTAGCATGTGAATTATTTACTTTTAGGTATGTGTTAAGGAACTTTAAGGAGTTCGAGGGGTTTTTTTCCCTAGAAGGTTTATGGCAAGACTCCCCAGACTCGTCCAGGAAGGTCAAGTTCTGTAACAGCAGTTTAAGTACAGCAAATATTTCTGTGAAATGGAAGTTTTATAATCAAAAAGGCTTTCATCATGAATTTTGAGTATTTGACTATTAGCTGCGAAGTTCTTCTATTTTTCTCATTTATGTTGAATTAATGCAAGCTCTAATCTTTCAGAAGTAGCTTTCTGATAAAATGCCACATAATTTCCTTCTGTGGAGTCATTTTCCCAGCTGGCACAGAATAACATCCATTACAGAGTACACATTTAATTTGCACTGTGTGTGCAGACAGCCACACATTCAGACATTTCTTTAAGTCTTTGTTTCCACTTACCTATTTACAATTTTATGAACTTCAGTCTTCCCATCGTTTTTTGGATGTTCTGGACTGACAGGTGGAGAAGCACTGAGCCACTCCTGAGCTGACAATGTGTTATCTGGAGACAGATCAGTAAACAAAGGATCTTCCTCCAGGTCTCTGTGAGATTATATTAGACAAAAACATAATCATTCACGGAATGTTACGGAAGACAGAAAAATCTCTGGGTCATAAGGCAGGCTGTTTTTCTTCTCTGAACAACTACGGTGTTTTCCAGAACACTACCATATCCACATTGTATTACCTAATTAATATGCAGAAATCCCAACCTTTACAAATACCCAACAATCTGAACAACAGACTAGACATTTTTGACTTGTATAAAATTACCACATCAAGTCACTGAAAACTTTTTCAGCCACATTTTTCACTTGAGATTTATACTCCAGGAGATATTTAGATTATTCTAGATGACTAAAATAGCTAGTGTGGCTAGTTCTTACCCCTCCATCATTAAAAAAACAAGTTACAAGAGTTACCTAGGATATTTAGAAGGATTTTATGTAGTGCCTCAGAAAAGTTCTTTCGTCAAAAATGACTAAGAACATAAATGTAAGCAAGATACCAAAGTGACTGACTTCAAGAACAGTCTCACTGAGTACAATACAAATATGCACAGACTTAAATGAGGTAGATGCATAAATAAATGGAGACACAAAGACCTCTGAGTGCCTGTTGTCCTGGAAAGAGGTTTGTGGTAATTTTAGATTTTCTGTTCCTATTCTAAGAGTTTCCACAAGCTGCTGAAGCAGGAACTTCTGCATCACTTTACGGATGTGGATTAATACATAGAGCACTCAAGCGCTCTCCAGGCTCACTTTTCTTTCAATTACTTGAAAAAAAACCCATTTTCTTCTGAAAATAAGGATCCAAGTTAGCTGTTGTGAAAACTTCCCTCAAAAATGAAACTTACACTGCTCCAGCAATCTGTCCATTCTCTACCACATCTTTATCTTCTTGACAGAGAGGCTTGTATTCCATATAGTTTCTTTCTTCCAAATTTCTCAGAACCAAATTATAAAGAATGTGCTCGTTGGGTTTTTGCAAAAGGTGCTCAAACATTCGTAAAGTCATTATGCTGATCTGCAACAGAAAGAGTAAAAATTCAATCAAGTGATGCACTGCTGCCCTGTGCTTTTTGCCTTTTATCTGCTTTGTCCATCCTAGAACATTGCAATCAATTATTAACATTATGGAAGGAAACAAAAATCATAAGAAAAATTAGGAAACTGTGATGCTACATGTGGTATAAACATGGATGAAGAGCACATGCCCATTTGAAAATCAATATGGGGATGTATTTTTTTTTTTTTTTTAAAACAAAAACTGCTCTGAAATCTGTCAAAGTAACAATACAAGGAACATACAGAGAACTCACAATTTGGCTTTCTGTATTAGCATCAGATCCATGCTGGAAGATGGTTATCATTGTGCAAATAAGACACACGGCAGGACTTAAAGCTAGTCATAAAAATCCAGAATAAAAGAGATTAAGACTGGGATATTGTGAGTAGATCTACAGGCTAAGATTTTTACATGGAGATGTTATGTAGGCTTTTAAAAGAAGACTGACTTTAAGCAATACACAGACAATTTTTCAGGACTGCTTGAAAGTGCTTAGCTTTGCAAAGATAACTAATTTACAGAGATAACTCATGCTGACAGGGTGAGCAGGTAGGCATATTGAAAAAATGGATATGAGAAAGCACAGATGTGTATTTCAGACAAGCTTGGCTTTTATTTGAAAAAGTAGAAGGTTGAGGTTGTTTCATGGAAAAAATGGAACAAGCAGCTTCTGAGGAGGGATTTTACTGAAGTATATTATTTTAATATTGTTTACTGTATGTAAAGTGCTTAAAGTTATTAAATTATCTTTTAATTGGCATTGCGTATGTTCTCCAATGAGACTTGGTTCATGTAAAATCCAAGTTTTTATCTATATCTTATATGATAACAAGACCAAATTGACACAACATGGAAAATAACAGCAACAAAACAAATAACAAAGCACAAATTAAAATGCAATTACAGAAACTGAGTTCACCCTATCTTACAGAAGAGGAAGTCTAACTGGATATGCATAGTGGGCAAGCAAATTTAGCAAAGAGTCTTTAGTAAAAAAAAATAAAAGAAATGTGCTAGGTAGAGAAAACACCTTGACTTCATTTTCCAAAGGGGATTTGAAGGGCTGGGAGTCAGAATTCTTTTTCTTGGCAAAAAAAGTTATTTGACACAAATATGGCAAGTCCTCACAATGGTGTCTTTACAGACTCTCTGCAAGCCAGAACCGGCCAGGAGACATTATTGTATCAGGATCACTTCTCACCTCGTCAGAAATATGATCACAGTGCTCGATCAGCCTGTGTCGCAGGGGATGCCTGTTGATGTCTGTCAGTGTTTCTGGCTCTCTGTGTTCCCCAAGTATAAAACAGACCAGTTCCTGCAGCAGGACATCCGAAGTCACCTGACGAACAATGCGGTGCAATAGCGCGGTTGATGTGAGGATTCCAATCTCTGAACTGAACAAAATATTTCGTAACAGATACAGAGTGGATTTCAGCCCCCCAAAAATCAGCTTAATTCAGATTCTGTTCTGCTGTGTCTGGCAGGATGCTACTCACGTTTGCATCAGCTGAGGTTCCATAACATCAATGAAGAATCGTTCCCGCACAGCTTTTGCCATAGCAACAGCAGTCGTCTGAAACAAAAGTACAAAATGGTGTGTCTCAAACTCAGAAGCTAAGAAACAACTGGAACTTTTTATTTGCTGAATATATTTGTATCATCTGAACACATTTCAAACCTTTTGTGCTTCTTTGATGAGTTGATCGCAGTAGTCAAACCAAGAAAGAAACGAAATCAATGCTCTTTTCCCTGGAAAAGCAGATGCATCTTCTTTGTGGCTATAGGAATCCAAACTAGAGAACACAGAGAAAAATTATCTATTCAGTCTACAAGTAATTGAAGAATCTTGGACTTCATTCTTATTGAACCACAGAGAATAATTAATGAACTACTTATAATGAAGGGAACGTTAAAAAAGCTTTTCTGCTGGTCTCTACTAATCTGGCAGTACCATCATTACAGAGGTGTTCAGTGCATGCTAAAGGATACACAGTAGGTACAGCACAGGAACTCTGGTTAAGTATTTCTTGAGTCCGAAGGGAAAACTGATCACCAAGGCGGTTATCCCAGGAAACACAGAGCACAGAAACGGAATCAATAACTCCTGTAGTCACAGAACCATAAAATGAAGGCAATTGTTCTTCACTCTGTAAGCGACCTCAAGCAAGTCGACCAAAACCACAGTGCATACCTGAACTAGATTGTATCTTTCAGAAAAGACATCTATCTCAATTTAAGGGCTCTAAGGAGTAACAAATACACCACCTTCTTTGGTAAAAAAGGCCAATATTTATTTATCCCACAATTCAAAGTTGTGGGTTTTCCCCATCTGATTTCAAACTCCAACCCCCAAAAATTCTGGTAGGCATTTTTGCAAATACCTACTTTTTGTCTCAGCACTAAGAGATCAGGAGCAATTAATAATAATGAAGGCAGAGTGGGGAAGAGAAATGTTTCAAGAATCTAACTTGCAAGCAGTTAGGATAACAAGCATGGATCTTTTGCTTCATGCTCCTGAGTTATGCAGTAACTCTTTCCTTCTTCTTTTTTGCTGCGAAAATTTTGCAACAACAGCTTGTTATGAAATACACCCTTCCTGCCCACTGCTGCAGCTTACAATGCCCACTGCGTACAGGGAAAAGTTTACACTTCCTAAATCCTCGACATCTGCATGAGAATATAATCCATTCCTGATACTACAGTGACACTACCACAAACTGCTGATGTAATTCAGTGGAAAAACTTGTCCCCTGAGGAATCTCTGCCAGGGACTGGCAGGCAAACCTGGCCCCATGTCAGAAATCACAGGTACACTCGACACCCAAAGCGTACCACTGTGCTGCAGCTGTATCTCAGCTCTGACCTTGAGGCTTTAGCATGTGGGTGGGGAGTATTTTATACACTTTATCTACCTATCAAGTTAGTTTCAGGGAGGGGTGTAAAGTCACTTTGGGTATTAAATACAAAAATAAAATTCTTACCCCCAGTTAATTGCCTCCACTGTTTCAATGTCTAAGGGATCCAGTGACTGAGGCAAGGCTTTGTAGAGGGTGGCCAGCCTGTCTGTCAACAATTCACATAAACAAGTGCTTTGAGTCAGGCACTTGGCAGCTGCTGGTTCTGGCAAACTCACCAAAAGCATGAGGCCTTCACAGGCCTTCACTGCTATCCGGCCGTCCTGGCAGAAGGGCATGGAAGAATTAATCAGAGGGTGAATGAAGCTCACTTGAAATCAAGAAGCAAACATCTCCCAAATTAAACCTCTCCAATTCCCCCACAGTGAGTGAATGCATTTATTTTGGTTGCCTTTTCATTCATTAAAACTTAATTCTAGTGCATTTGGATGTTGCAAAATAAAGACTCTCACCTGATTTTATGTCAAATACTAGGAATTCCAGCTGACAGAACTAAAGCTGTAGGTCAGCTTGAGACCAAGATATTAAATCCTGTAAACTAATCATGTAACAGTAACAGGTACAGTGATAGATTTGGTTTTCTGCTCTCAACACTGCTGTAGCAATTACAGGCTTACCCAACCCTCCCCTACATTTTCTGAAAGAATCTAAAGTCTGAATTTGAGGATGGAGCTGGGTAACATATACAGCAGATTTTTTTAAAAGAAAACACACTCCTAGAGATAGTCCAGTGCCTTTACAAAGAGAGTGGGTTTGGTTAAGTCAGAGCAATTGAAAGTAGCTTTAGAAATATTCTCTTGTGATATATTTAACTTTCTGATTATCTTATGTAGCTTTTCTGTGAAACATGCAGCACCCTATAAAAATTCCTTTAAAAACCTGCTTTTATTACCATCAACAAGCTTAGTATTAATTTTCTAAAATAGTATTTCAATCTGAATTGGCAAAGAAAATTGCCAATTTACAAAAAGTGCCTGCAAAAATACCTCACTTTTCTTTTTCTAGCTAAAGTACAGTGTGTATAGATGTGTACATTCACTCCCTCTGCCCATTTCACACAGCATCCAACTATTTCATTTTATCACATTTAGCAGATAAACCCCAAAACCAAAGAAACAACTCACGGGACTTTTAGTGAGGTTTAGCAGAGAATTCACTAAATTGTAATCTTGATTTGGACCAGCAGCGGAGGACTCGGGTGCTGATGCGACGTTTAGCTCATCCAGACTGAAAGAGAGATCATCTGCCTGCTGCGGGAGCTCATCCTCCCTCTCCATGTGCTCCGCTCCGGCAGCACCGGGCATCTCTTCAGGCTGGCCAGGCTGCCCCGTGTCTGTTGTCCCAGAGTCTTGGTCTTTCATCATGTCTTCTGTGATTACACTTGCTGATCCTTGGAAAGCCATTGCTTTTAACTTACTCTGCAAAGCATGTTTTGGAATTACACAGTTGAAATTACTGTTCATCCTGAAGCACAAGTTTACTAAAAGCATTTTTTTTAACATCAACATTTGAAGTAGTCAAGGCTGGATACAGTAACATGTAAAACATAAAGGGCTGTGGGAGTGTGGGTGTTTTATAAACGCAGGACATTTTTAAATCTGCTTAAATTTCTCTTAAGCCCTATACAGGTTGCTTCAAGGCTGAATAAGCCATTTAGAAAGCTATGGCAGCTTTTTTTCTTCACCACTGAAAGCACATATTCACTTGATTTGCCCATGGATTAATAAAAGTTTTTGATATACCTTATGGGTGCACCTTTAGAACCTGGCACAGTTTACTATAAAACATCCCTTTCTATGTCAAGGCCTCAAATTCATCTAATTTCTGAAACACTATTTCTAGGTGGAATCACACAAGTAAAATAATTCTAAATTTCTTGAGATTTTACCTTCAACAGGAAAGGGAAATAAACACCTTTTATGACAGCAGAGTACTCTCAAATTGTGTTTCTCAAGAAGAAAAAGTAGACGAAATGGACAGAAGACATCAGAAGTTAGCATTGGGCACTGGATACTCTAACAGGTCACAGAAAACCTTGGAAGCTCCAAAGCATCTCTACTTTGCCTGAAAAAAGGCAACCCATCTGTCTTCCCATAAATCTGTCTCCAGCACATAAAAAGACATTTAAATTTGTGCTCTGTGATACCACCAAGAAACTCACAGAAAGGCAAGAATTCAGTGTTCTTCTGGCATAAGTGCGGGTGAATAATACTTTATTGGAATCATAAATTAGAATGCAACACAAGACATTTTTTCCAAGTGAGAACTGTAGTGAGATTATAAATCTAAACGGTTCCCTTCTCTATGATAACACCAAAATTATTACAAGTATACCTCAAGCATTAATAATTTAAAAGACTAACCATTTGGGGTTAATGGATTTTAGTACATACAAAACAGCAGGGACTGAGTACATGACAGGCAGGCAGCAAACTGGAGCTGCTGTGAACACTCGCTCGATTGCCGTGCATTCGTTGTGGGGAATTTGCACTGAGCATTGTGATACACTCACAGAATCAGTTCCCTGGAGAAGCAAACCAGTGGTAAAAGCAGCACACTGCATGCTATAAAATAAGTATGATTTTTGACTGCAGTAGAAAAATTACTGCTTCAACGCATGTATATGCTTTTTGGCAGTGTGAAAAGCAAAAGGCTGCAAAGCAACAAAAACGTGTCTGTCCGAACTGCGTTTGTCTATCCCTAAAGCTTTTAGGCTCCTTCAGTATCGTCCCATCTACTTCATCAATACACAGAAATATCTGAATCACAACAGTGACCCTTGCACATAAAGGCTGGAACAGCATTTCAATCCTGGGTTTTACACTGTTGCTGGCACCACTCAAACAGCAGGTAGGGTTCTCAGAGGGTAAAGCTTTTTTTTACAAAAACTGGGCAATATTCTGTAAAATACTTATTTTATTCTACAGTGGCTTATTACTTCATGTCTAGATTCTTCTGTCATTTGAAAGGCCATTATTTATTTAGCTAAGGCATTGATGAGAGAATTAACATATATAAATGTATGAATGCCCCTAGAAATGTGTCCATAGCTCATTACTCTTACACTGGCAGGTGACACAAAGCAGTTTGTACATTGAACAACACACAGGCAGATTTTTTGTGTGTATTTAAGCTTCCTGTTGTCTCATCATGCAATTCTGCAGCTCAGCTGCTCACCTGCCTCCTGCAAAGGTGCAAAACAGGATCCTGAATGACCTAATAGAAGAGGTTACATAAAACACATATTCAATGCTTTCTAAACAAAGTACTTGTGAATTCAGTATTAACAGAGAGCAAACAATATAAAAACACACTTCTGTATTTTCATGATATGTAAACATCAGTTTCAAAATATATGGTGGATCATGCCATGTCTGAGCTCTGACAGATTTAAAAAGAGTTCTATAAAAAAATTAGGTGATATCAGAGCCGATGAGAATCTCTACCTAATTTGTGGTGAGAAATCTGAAGTTGATAATTTGTAGTACTGAAAGCAGGAGTGAATTCTGAAACTACTGTTCATTTTATAAAACGAAGGTACCACTTTTTAGCAGCTACTATATTAGAACTTTTTTAAGGTCTCAAGAGCAGAAATTGAAAGAGAGAATTGAGTGTCCCTTTGCCAGCAACAATCAGTTGCAAGGAGTTATCTCACCTTAGATGGGATGAGATGAGTGAGATGGGGGCAAGTTTAGTCTAAAATGTGACTGAGGTAGAGGTGATAAGTCAAACACTACAATGTATATTCTTTCTCTCCACACAAGAACTAGGAAAACTCAATTTAAAGAAAAGAATACATTAATGCCAATATAAAATTAGTATAGGGATTTTGAAGATTTTAAAAGGTAGAATGAAGTCCTTCAAATTCTTATTTCCACAGCAGACAGACATAACCTGCCCAAGAGATAGTTATGCCATGTAGCCTTATTCATTAAGCAATATAAGTGAAAAACTTTACTAAAATATAAACTTAAATATTTTATATATATTTTTTATATATATATATATATATAATTTAAAATATAAAACAGCATTCTATCAACAAAGTATTTGGTATGGAATCATACAAAGGAAATCCTGAGTTTGTATATACTCAGTTTTTTATGTTCATAAAATCCTGTAGAAACTGATCAGGAACTGACAAAGAAGGAAGTAAAACTAACAGATACAAACAGACTCTTCAGAGAGATCCATCTGCATTTCACCTTCTAAGTGTTGAGATTTGAGAGAGAAATGCCACACAGAGTTCTGTAAATTTACCCTTTCATGCATTTCAAGGTCAGAAACAGTGATCAAGTCACAACAACAGCACCTCTAAGAGGCCTAGATGTGAACAACCTGACTATTCTATACTAAAAAAGCACAATTCTGCACCCCACATACTTCATCTGGAAACAACCATCATTAGTTGTGAAGCCAAATGCTTTAGGCCACAACATTTAGAATAATGCTGTGAAGGAAACAGGAGCTACAAGAAATGTTTGTCAGCTTGCCTGAACTCCACAGCCAGCATTTTGTGAAACTAGAGACTCTTTCAAAACTTGAAATCACCTGGTTTTTCATGTCTGTTTTTTACTATTGGAATCTTGCTATTTTGGGGAAGGACACTAATAATGTGGGACAGAACACTTGTGGCTCTTCTGACTGGGGTTCTCAGGTTTGATTGCAAGGGCATTATTTGACTTTAAGAATGTTAAACCATACAACTTGCACAAATAACATTAAAAGTAATCCTGGTTTAGAATGCTACCATATTTTGCATGTAATATATGCAGTAGTTTGCTTCTGCGCACTCCTAATGTTTAAACACTACCTTTTTAATCCTTACTGCTTGTACCACTGCAGTGGATACAATGGCAATCAGGATAATACTTCATTAAGGTAAAAATAAACTCTGGATGGATTCTTTACTACTGATATGCAAGTGATAATCACACACTTAATGGAAAATAATGTATCTCTGCAGTTTAGCAGCCTCTGCTGTTACAGATCTTGTTTGTGGAAAGTTTGTAAAATATTCCTGGAGGACACCAAATCTACATTTTTTCAGCAATGTATCACATAAATAGAGACTGTGTCACCATAGGAAACAGCAAACTGGGAGCAAAAGGCATTTCTAAATGGACTTTTATAAATAAAATTTTTTCTATGCTCCTTCTAAATAGGGACAGAAAGTCAGTCTAGAAACTGTTTATCCTCCCACTGTGATTTCATAATGCCACATGTTAAAAGAGGCAGTAAAGATATTTGGCTCTCTTACAGATAGAAGGTAGTGTTGTGTTGCAGATTGTGAGCTGGCACTGCAGCTACAACATATGTGCCACTACCAAATAAGGGCCCAATCCTGCAGAACACTTAAAAACTTGCAAGGTTTCAATGCCCCCTGCAATCTGTCCCTTAATCTTCATTGGGTTGAAAAAAACAACACAAGAAGTCCAAGGTCTCCCTCTCACAGCATTCCACATTGCAATTCATATCCCTACTCTAAAGGCACTTCCACTGCAAAGGCTAAGAACCTTGGGCAGGTATATTTGTGAGCCCTGAATGAAATTCTAGTAAAAATCACATGTATGAAGTCTCTGACAGCAAAAAAAATCCAAACAAGACGACTTTTAATATCACAGGAATAAAAATCACAAATGGAATGAAAACTAAGCTGTGAAGCACAATGTGACACCTCCAGTTCTCCACTAGATTTTGTATGTGACACAGCAAATACACCTGTAAAATTTTGAATTGATTTACTCACCTCAAGGAAGAAATTGACCAGGTATGGATCCTGTTTCAGCTTTGCACACACTATACAGAGAAATTGAATTTCTTCGTTTTCTGTTGGTGTTGCCAGAACTTCACCACACAACCTGATTAATTTCTGTCACGTGAAGTGAACAATTAAGACAGAGAGTAAGTTGTAGCTTTTTCTAGGAATAATGGACTGAATTATTTTTCTATATGCATACTACAATTATGTATGATTATTGACTTGAACATTTGCTCTGGATTTAGATTCCTATAAACAAGTTTTCTTTATTATTTATGACTTGCATTGCAGTGGCAGTTTGAGGCTCTAATCATCAATACATTAAAACTTATATTGAACCCAAGCAGTTTCTTTAATTCACTTGATAATGGAAGAATTTTAAAGATACCATTAGCTACAGCAGAATAAAAGAAACGTGTCATGCAAAAATACAGTTTACTTAAAATCTGGACAGTACCTGCACTGGCCTGTGCACATTTATGTGGGGAAGAAGAGGTTGCCGTATTCTTCCAAGAAGTTTTGTATAAAAAGCCAGAACTTGCTGTTTCATTCCTGGAGGACACTGAAACAAGAACAGATGAACAATAACAAAAATATAATAAATGTGGAAAAAACCACGGATATAAATTTGTCACTCAGAAGGGCTAATTAAACAGCAATAATTTAACCAAAGTATTCTAAAAACATCATTATCTGTTACCATATTACTTTTATCAATATTAACAGAGATCAACAAAAAATGTTGCATTTCATTATTGTTTTCTTTTTCAAATTATTCATGCTTTCAGTTAATCGCTCTAGGCCAAACTTCTACCAATCTTTCCGGAAAATATTCCCTATCATTACAGTGATAAGGGGAAATTAGCTCGGAATTAATTTGCTGCAGGTCAGGTGCCTTTTAAGGTACTGTGCCACAAAATCCAGCAATTCAGTGAGTCAGTACATACAAATACAGAATGATAAACTATAAAAATCTTAATACCTACAAAAGGTTTCTAAAAGTCATGAGCAATTAACCTTAGCCAGATAAAACATTTATAAGTGCACAGATGGTCCAGGACAAGAGAAAGCTGTTGCTTTTCCTGAGCAGAATATAAATGCCAAATATCTGTGGAACATGCAGACCCCTGTTCTACCATCCCTCATGCACCACGTCACACGAAAGCACTTTCCTGTCTCCAGGAGATCTGATGGCTTGTGGTCCTTTATGCACCTTTATTTCCAGCTACATTCCCCAAAACTGGTGTGTTCTACCAGGTTAATAAATGCTGTTAATTTTAACCCACATAATTCCCCTCATCTGGTTCACTGCACAGCTGAATGGAGCCAGGGTGGCACCAGCCTAAGATGGCTCTCCTTTCAAACTAATTATCCCTAAATTTTTAATCTCTAATCATCACTGAGTTGTCAAGCAATCCTTTGAATAGCAAAATATGTCCCATCAGGGCACATCCACAGTGATGTGGTAAGTCTAACTGATCGCTGAGAAAAGAAATTATTCACTTTGCACCAGATCTTTGCAACATCTTGCAAGCACTGAACTGTGTGTTTACTTCAGATGTATCAGCTCACAAGTGGCAAAGTGTAAAGACAGGCTGTACAAGAATTGCCTGTATTTGTATGAGTACAGAATGACTTCTCTCAGCTCTTAGAAACACACTACTAATTACCCACTTCACATATGTCACCATTTCATCTTGGTTTCTTGACAAAGTTTAGAGATTACTGAACGAGCTGTATTTCTGAGCAACTGTTTTCAATACGGCAGTGTTATACTGAAGGAACGTCTCAGGCTCAGACAGCCATTTTCCTGCGTTGTCTATTTATGTGAAATCGAGTAGATTAAAAACTCATGACAGGGTGTGAAAGGCTGACTGAGAAGGAAACCCTGGAGAGCTGCATTTATCCTTGGAACAGGATACACCATGCCTCCCTAACTGCACCTGCAGTTACAGAAAGCTCTAGCACGAGCGCTGCCAAGCTAATTCATCCCATGATCCACCCAACCCTACATGTTTTAGTTCAGAAGTATGCCAAGAAAGCCAGCAACAAGAAGGGAACAAGACCATGAAGGTAACTTCATGTGTGCCACAAAGCAGACATGAAGAACCAAACAACACTGCCAAGGTATGAAAGCTGTCTGGGGATCAACTTAAATTAATGCTTTCTGATATGAATGGCTTTCTGAGCAGTAACTCATCACACTCAGAAAAATTAATCAAAAGTTTGTATTTAACACAGCACTTTTCACCCAAGAATCTCCCAACATTTAACAAAGGAGAGAGAGGGATAATACTGTCTTGTAGAAGCCAGAAAAACTCTGGACTGAAGAAAAACGTTTCTCCTAGTTTCACTGTCAGTATCAGAGTGGTGAGTAAAAAAGCTCAGGGTTCTGTCTCAGTCAGCACCTCACTGGTTGTCTCACTCTGATCACACTGGTAAAAGACTGTTATTTGTAATAGGTTGGTAACATAAGCAAGCAGCTCCTTGCTAGAGTTCAGTGTCCCACACTACCACCTGCTGTAGAACTTCAGTCTCTATTACAAATAGGAGCTCACACAAGAGATAATCTGCTTTGCTGAGAAGTACATACATCAGCTTTTCCTAGTGTGTAGAGTGTCTCCAAAATCTTGTGATGTAGCAAATATTCCATACATGGTCCTGTTTCGCCTGATTCCCTCTCATTTTCTTCTTGAACTAAAATATCCAACATCTGTTCCAGGTGAGAAGGAATGTTGGTATCAGTCACAGGAGCTTTGTCATCTAAATAAAAGAGATGGGCAATTAAGAATGATTAAAAAATTGTCTTCACTTTTAAGTTCAGTTCCAAATTTAAGACTTAAAAACATGACCACCCATTTAAAGAACCTTATATACAGTGTTTAAGTTTTTCACGTCTTAAATCAAATTTTCAGAACCATATCTGCACATGCATTAATTACATCTATGAACTGCCTTTAACATCAGCTTAATGTGCAGCTGATCAGTTCCTTTACAAACCAGATAATAAATCAACGGCTTCTCTAATGATAACGACAAAGAAAATCCAAACTCTATGCTGTTTATTCTTCAAAAGTTTTTACATTTCTTTTTCATACTTTCTGCATTGAAATAGAATTCTGTCAAACTTTGTGAAGGAAAGGGTACGATGCTGATTTTATTATATTAAAGACATTAAATCACTGCAGTGGATTTATGCCACTGGCAGTGGGAGCTGGCATTAACACACTGTAGAACATGTTCACACATGAAGATTTTCCTCTTTTATTTTTTTCAGCTAAATTCTACTTCAACAACTATCCTAGGGAAATGGTTACTACTGTTTACGCAATAATCTAAAAATAACTTGTCACTTGCATGCAAATGGCAACAAGATCACACAGCCATGTCAGAGTGATTTTGGTCTCTGCCACAACCTCTAGTTAGCCTGGAGTGTTTTGCTTGAATTTCCTACACATAATTCTGCTCCTACTGCAGAGGACAGAAATACAGCCACTGAGTGGAAACTTGTTTTTCAAACGACTTCTGAAAGTCTGGGAGAGAGGTCAGCTTTTATTCTCCACCACGTCACTGCAGGTATCGGTTTTCCCTGCCACCCTGTCATTTCCACCTTTGGAAACATCACATAGTGTTCCAAATGATGGGTATTTAGAACCAAGGGTCACCTTGCAGCTTGTACAAGTAAATATCGATATAAACAAGATCACTGGTCCCAGACAAACACAGATTCAACAGCTCTTCCAGCAGAAATGCAGAACTAATATGCTTGAGGAAAGCACCGCAACATTCACTTTTAAAACATAATTCTTTCATAACTAGGTCCAAAATTAAAAATTTACATGTTGCATAATTGTTGCAAAAAAAAACCAAACAGGGAAGAGATAAGAAAAAGCAACTACAGCCATATTTCATCATAATATCTGCTTTTCAGAAGAGCAGAATAACATCTGGATAAGGTTTAACAGAACTTGCTGTCTATGCTATCAAAATACCTTACACTGAGACAAGACACTAAAGCAGAAATAACTAATACTGAGCATATAGAATTCATCTATGTCTGGTAAAATCTATGACCACAAAATCACTTTTGTTAAAATCTTGTGAAGAAAAAGAAAATCCCTGATGCAAAGCAATAAAAACGTTAACAGCAGGGCCTGCATTTCTGCAGCTATCTGTTTAGATTAAACAGAGTATGTGAAGACAGAAATTGGGTCAGACGTGAAAAGGTGCAGTTCTCTGCATGGTACTCAGGAAACAAGACTTCAACCATTTTTCATGCCTACTTTCAAGGGGTGGAGGTACACGATATTTTTAATTACTAATTATTATTGTCAGTATTTTGATAAAAAATATGATTCCTTTTAGTATTTCTTGAACTTTACTTTTTAAAAACACTGAAATTGTGAATTCTAGCTTCCACAATACATAGACAAACCCAGAGTGCTTTCTTCTTTTACCTGAGGTCTCTATGTAGTAATGGGTGATTGCTTTCCAGTGGTAAACAAAATCTTCTTGTAATGGAAGGGATGGAGCAAGCTATGGGGAAAAAAACCACAAAAAACAAAAACCAGTTAAAAATGAAATGAACATATTTGCTCAGCATTTAAATTGAATTTTATCTTACACTTGGAAGTAAACTGCTGCAGATAGTGCCACAACTGTTATTCTCTGCTCTTTTACCTTTAAGAAGGACTACATTCATTATTCATGGCTGAGCCCCATGCCACACTGCCTGCCTTGTAAACATCAGTAATAATCTCTGTGATGTCTCTATGACCAGACAATCTATTTGAAGCAACAAAAGCAATTCCTCATACAGCAAAGCAACACTAGAAACGTATGTTTGTATTGTTTAGACCACAGTTTTGTCCTGTACGAAAAAATAATGTTCTTTTACATCTGCTCTTGATGCCATCTTCCTTTTCTGTACACTGTTGTCCTCTCTCCCTTTGCTCCCTTAAAAATACCAATCAGTTGCTTCATCCAGTTTTTGCCATGCTTTTTTTCCTGTTAACCACAACTTCTTTTAAAAGACCTTTGTTCAGTTTTTGGGTGTGGGGATTTTTTGCACTTTTTTTTTTTTTAGGCTCATACCGAGAGCTTGGCTGGTTGTTCATTTTTTAAAAAAACAAATGTTTCTTATTTCATTTCTGAAAGAAAAAGAGGTTTCTTCTTTTCTGGAGGAATTTGGGATGGCTGGCTGGGAGTGAGCAGCATCCAGGAATAACACCCTGCAAGAAGGAAACGCAGCCCCCCACCCAGTCACCATCAGTGCTGCTCCTTCCCCACCGAGACATGGGAGGTCCATGGCCCATTACTGGCAGCTCTCTCACTGGCAGCTGGTGAGAAAAGGAGGACCACAACCATTTCACCACTCTGCTCTCCAAAGGGAGAGCTGACACAAGCACTGAATTTGTGACCACAAATGTTTTGGGCTGGCAAAATCAGGAATCCTATAGAGAAAATCCCTAGCATTCAACAGATCATATGAGGGTCTGTTGCTATTGAGGTCTAAGCCGACTTGCTTGAGGTTTTTTTTCTTTTTTGACTATCAAGTCCTCAAGTCATTCTTTTACAGGCCATCCTGAAACAGAGTATTATCAGTTGACATGATGGCAGCAATGAGCCCTGTGAGCAAACAGAAATAATCTCAAGTATAAACTGGCATGTCCATTTTGGAAGGGTAAGGAGTTCAACCATCCGGACAAGCTATGGAGTCCAGTCCTACATAGAATCTCAGAGGGGCTGAAGTTGGAAGGGACCTCTGGAGATCACCTGGTGAACTTCAGCCCCCCTGCTCCAGCACAGTCACCTAAAGCTGGCTGCCCAGCAGCATGTCCAGATGGCTTTTGAATATATCAAAGGATGGAGACTCCACAACCTCTCATGGAATCTGTAACGGGGTTCAGTTAACCTCACAGTGAGAAAGTTTCTCTTCAAGAGCTACAGATACATTTGAGACTAATAACTCAGAACTCCTCTAGTGTCTCCTCATAGGGTCTAAAATGTGCTGAGTTGTCTCAGTTCTTGGGCAAACGTAATCACAGGGCTCATATATAGTTTAGTACAGTATAGTCTCGTATAGTCTTCACTGGGTAGTGTTGGTTTCTTTGAAAAAGCCCTGGACATTTTCCACATCAGCCTTTTCTTTGCCTTGAATTTAACGACACTTAAACTTATCTTGGTAAAGTTGTAAAGCCTATACGAACAGCATGCCATGCTGAGGTAAGTGGAATGGTAATTGTTAATGGCCCTTTGCCCACAGGACTTTGAAATGCAAGACTCTGAAAAAGTAGTGGTGCTTGGCAACTATCTCTGCCTGCATCCTGGGTGGAAACGTGCCCTTGGAAATGGCAACTAGGAAATCCAACTGACAGTGCTTATCCTCTCCCTGACAGGCTGTGCACTCACTGAGTCTTCCACGGTTGGGCACTCAAAGCAGCACATCAGCACACCAGCTACTACAGAGCAAGTATCAGAACACTCCACACTGCACAAAACTAGTTTATTTTACTGTGACATTTACTAGCTTATTGAAAGTCAGAAGCATAACCAAACAAACTGAAGATTGAGGGTATGATAATTTGTATCATGCTCTGGATGTCACACTTGCTGCTCTAGATGCGTATTTCAAGCAACGTAACAATCATTTCACATCTTTTTGTAAAAAAAACTGTACCAAAACCTCAACGCTGGCTGATGAATAACACAGAGACAACTTTTGAGGAATACAAGCCTTTCAGACCACTCTATTTCCAAAGCAACACATGATAGATAACATTAAAGATTTATCCTTGGCTGATGTGATTTTCCTCTCCACTTCTCGTCTCATCTGCCTCAAGATGAATTTAGTGCCTCTGAGCAGTGCCAGGAAAACGATTTCACTTCTCAGCACTGTCAATAATTTATCCACCATGAGGGAGAACTGTGGATATAGACATTCTCCCTCCCCCCAAACACCTCCAGGGACTCTTCTCAGAGGTGAAAAAAAAAATTCAGGGACAGGTCCTGCCCTTTCAAATTAAAATACTCAGTGATTTTAGAATCTTCTCTGATCAGGACTGCGAGCCAGACACAGCAAACAGAGATACCATTAGGATGTGATGTGTGTGCAGCTATGCAGTGCAGCCTATTGGGAACAGACCATCAGCCTGGCCACCAACTAGAGACATAACTCCAGCAACATTATTCTGAGATAAGTGTTTTACCCATTAAAAAAAACAACAAAAAACCACAAGAAAACAAACATGCAAGCAAGCAAACAGAACTAAAACAAAAAACCCCCAAGCAATCCTCCTAACTTTGTTATTTAGAGACAAATTCAAGGTAAAGATGAAGAGCAAGATACCAGCTTATGTGTAAACAAAGCCAAGCACTGGAAAGCATTAGAAAAAACTTCCAAACACTTCGTTGACATGCTTTAACCCTACTAGGACAGGTAATTCTAGGCTGCGGTTGTAGTTTCTATTTTAGGATGAATTATTACCTATCAGCCGACATGAAATACATGTTACAGTTGCCAGCCTCAATAACCACTATTGTGCAAGTATACACACTTGTACAGAGATTGTGAGGCAAACCAGAATTCCTTGTGAAGGCCATGAATTCCTGCTATTTGTCTAATTTGAAGGAATTCCCTTAAAAATGCAGTTATTTCTCACCGTTATATCAGCTGGTTAGAGCGTGGTGCTAATAATGCCAAGGTTGTGGGTTCAGTCCGTACATGGGCCACTCAGCTAAGAGCTGGACTCAATGATCCCTGTCGGTCCCTTCCAACTCAGAATATTCTGTGATTCTGTAACTAATCTTGATGTAATTACATATGACCTTTTCAATTTCAAGCTATTGATTCCTAATCCCAAAGTGAAGTTCCCCTCTTCTAGGGAAAAACCCCTCAACATCTTCAAGACTGCAGGGTAGGTGTTGGTATATCTAATCAAATAGCTAAAACTCACTGAACACTATAGGAATCCAGTCCATTTGAGCATCCATTGATAAGCTCTTCCATCTGGTGCCCAATTCCAATAGTTGGGCTTCCTGGGATCGAGCTAAACTTAACACATGCTTGCCTTATCACTCTGGTGAGAACACGTAACTACTGATCAAACCCCCACTCCTTTCAGGAAAAGTGCTGTTCTCAGGAGAGCGACAGCCAGAACTATGGTCTGCTCATTATTAAACCTGTCCAAAATACAATTCCACAGAGTTTTTCAAAGTATACAGAATTCGTATTTAGGCAGGAAGAAAAATATCAAGAGCAAAGAAACTTATATATATGCAGTATTTAACAGCAATTCTTTTGTGCATGTAAAAATCATTGTCATATTTTTCATGTATGCTTTTCAGAAGTGCAATTCAATACTGAAAAGAATGGAAACATCAGAAGCTGGTGACATGCCTCAATATCTTTTGGACAAATTCACAAAGTAAAGAGAACACTATAAAAAAATAACAGGTACTGTCTGGTCAGATGCCAGAGAAAAAAGAAAGCAGAAACTGGGTCAAAGAGAAAGGAAGGGGAAGTGCATGAACACTGCCCTGACAGAAACAGTCACTTGATGTTTTTCTTCAGTCTTACTACTGTACCAGTGTGAGTGTCTGGTCCGAGAGAAATGTGAAAAAGGATTAATGCTCAAAGGTTTATTTTATCTTCAGATGATGAATACAGAGTTTATAATGGCCACTGGCCTCACATATAAAATTAAGACTGCACATGCTTGCAAGCCATGCATTAAATTTTGTCATCTAATTTGTTAATAGCAGCACGGCATTAAAACGACGAGTAATGTGAGGTCATTACATCAAATAAACTGTGTTCAAGAATAAAACCTGTTCTGATCAGCTATGCAGTTCTTGATTTTGGAGCATTGCCTGCACCAAGTGACTTGGTTTCTTTCAAAGCTGAATTTCACCTCAAAATATGCACAGAAGCTACTTGAAAGTATGGTAATGTACCAGGGTAAGAGATACAGTGGAATAACAGGCTGCTAGAGAGGGTGTCTCAAGAAGGTGCAGCAGACACCAAAATCTTAATTCATTCCCTGATACCAACAGAGTGATACAAATATTCTTGTTTGACAGCAAATTGTAAAATTCAAAACAACCTAAATTATATTTTTCCTGCCCAAGGTACACAGCTCAAAACCATCCCTTTGAGCTGACTATTAAGGTGAACCATCCAAAATCCCAAATCAAACACAAACAAAAGTCTTTTGAGCACTGAGTGGCCACTTTACAGACAAGCTATTTTGTCTAGGGAAACATGAGTGAAGAGCACAAGATAAGAGAAAAGTAAGTCTAACTTGCTGCTTTGTTACTGTACACTACATTTTGTTGTTGCTGACAATGTAGTGCTCATGGACAGCCCTTCGGGATGAAAGTGCATCAGAAATGCACAGCAAAGAGAAAACATCTCGAGGACAAGCCATATATAAACTGTCACAGATTTAATAATATGAACCCCATGAAGCAACAGCACTTCTGTTCTGCCCAGAAGTAACAGAATAAAGACAGCAGTCCTCTCCACCATTCTCACCAACACATCCAACTCAATTTAAGGATGCTCTGTTGGCACAGTAACACAGTGGTGCTTGTTCATCTGGATACTGCAGAGAAATCTAGAAAGGGAAAAAATATCCAAAATACTGGCAGGATTGACATAAGAGGTGGCAAAAACTAGAATTCAATTGTAATGAAAATCAGGAACATGATTTCAAACACTTGGGCAATTTAGGCAGAAAAGACTGTAAGTTTTGAGTTATTCAAGCAGAATCACAGGATCATAAACAGGTTTAGTTGGAAGGGACCTTAAAAGACCATCTCGTTCCAACCACCCTGGCATGGGCAGGAAATCTTTCACTAGACCAGATTGTTTAAAGCCCCATCCAGTCTGGTCTTGAGCACCACCACAACCTCTCCGGGAAAAAAATCTGGGCAAGAAAAAGTCTTAATAAAAAGCTACTGCTGCCTTATGTTTGCCTCAGCACAGTCCTGTCACAAAGGCAGTCAATTAGAGTGATACACACAACAAATAAAAGGCAAATACTGCCATGTCTATCAGACTGTCAACCTTTGGAACTCCTCGTCAGAGTTCAGAGGGATGGCATATTGAGGGTAAGATAACCACGATTATCTAATAGGAAGTCTTACTGTTTAAATGCATCTCTCTAAAGTCTGCAGGCCTGTGGGCCCTGAGGCAGGGCAGGAGCATTATATAAGTGATGTGCACGAGAAAGGACATGGGAGAAGGGCTACCCAAACCATTCCGATTTAAAGTAGTCCCACCCATCAAAGCTAAACCCAGGCTCTTCAAGTGTATTTAAGTGTCCAGCTCAGCTGAAAACTGTACAGCTGCAACTGAATTCCTCTAGGACGTAGGCACCCAAAACCTTTGAGAACTGATCTCTTAGTTACCAGTTCTATTGCTGACATTCAGGGTTAAGAATCCCCTTGAGGGGCTGCCCAAGTTATACTTGCTCAACAGCAACAGCAGCAAGTAAAAATTAGATTCTGAATTCCTTCAGTTCTGAAAACAGCAGGCAGCATCAAGGTGGACTTAGCTAATATTTAGTTTTCACCATAGCAAAGCTAAGCAGACCACTTACTCTCACTACAGGGAGAATGAAACAATTTAATACAAACCGGTTAAAATTTTCTGTTTCTCAGTTCTGTCTTTGTATTAGTGAGACAAAGTTATAAAGTAAGCAACATTCTTAGTATCTTCTTGCTTTTGAGATTCCATGTTTCATTCCTAGTGTGTGGTGCTTGGTATTTGTCCCAACCCTGTAAATGTGGTAGTGCAGTATTTATCAAGAGATCTGCCACGGTGGTGGCAGCAGGATGAGTCAATTCTAGAAGGGACACCAGAGTTGAGCAAGGTCAAACAGCATGTTGTTTGGTATCACTCACTTGCAAAATGGTGGTATCAATCTGTCTCTGTATTTCGGTCTGGGTTTTTTTATAATCAAAAAAGTGTCTAGTTCCTACTATGTCTGCTTTTCTCCTCTTCCATTCAGCTCATTCATTTTTCCTATTTTTTTTAACAAATCTCAAATAAATGCAGTTCTTTTTGTTTATTTTTTGCACACATCAATAATATAAACACAATTCTAGGAATAACTTCTATTCGATCTCTCAAACTGCTAGGCCTGAAAGAATATCTTCTCCTCCACTCCTGCATCTCTCAGTCATCCTCTCTTATTCCTCTTATTCAAAATGTGGCACAGCTCACCACAACAAGCTTTCTTTAGTCAGGCAGGCACTAATTTCAGTTTCCCCTCCAATGAAAGCACTGTCTATTGAAGGCATTCACATGTGGTCAGAATGTTTTCGAATACAACATTTCATCATTATTAAAAACATTTCTTTTCAAATGCCACTATACCACTAAAAGCGCAAACTAGAACCTGCAATTAATTAATAACTGCTTAACTTCCAAACCTGAATACTCCTGCAGAACTACAGGCTCACATAAAGACTGGCATATGCTCAAGTGCTGCATCAAAGCATACATTAATGCACAAAGGCTGCCCCTCAGATAAGGCAGGATTTGGCATGGGGGCTCTTATTTCAATCATTTGGATTTGGCCTGCAAGCTGTTTTTGCAACCATTTGAACAATTTTTCTTCAACACTTCCCACCTTCACTTCCAGCACTATTTCACTGCCAGTTTTTAGCACCTCTTCACACTGAAGTCTCTCCTAGGTGTGCTGGCCACTGGGAGAGGCGCTGAAAGGCAGGGAACTACTGCCAGGACCCCCCCCCCCACTGAAAAGCAAACAAAAATAAATGGTGTGGCCAAGCAGCGCCGACCGCGGCCTGCAGCAATGGCAGCCGCTGAACAGGCCCCGTTTCCCCTGCCCGGCACAGCCGTGCGAGCCCCCGCGAGGGAACCTCCTTGCACACACAGCCCCGGGTCCCCCGGCCAGCCTGTCCACCCGATACAGCCAAAAAATAAACACGGGGTGGAAAACGTCGCTTTGGAACCGACAGCGTCCCGCAGAAGCACCGGAGACGGCGACTATTGTCTGCTGGTCACGACGAGATGGAAATCCTGAGGAGTTTCCTGATTCCTCTCCTTTATTGTTTGTGTCGCTCAAACAGCCGGGCAAAGGCCGAGGGAGGGCCCGGCCAGGGCTG